>CM069442.1:60224744-60322799 GCA_035610835.1 Ophiura sarsii
TTAAGAGTGTTGTAGCTCTACGGCATAATCGAAATGTATGTGTTTTTGGTTTTCATTTGTTTTGGGTTTATTTGGATTTTTTTGGGGGGGGGGGGGGGGAAGGGGTTCAATTCAAATAACATTAAAAAGCTATATCCAAGAATATTCTTGAATTTCTGTTGATTAGCCTAAATAATATATATAAATGCCATTATAGACTATACATGCATTGTGACTTTAATATAGCATGATTATAGACTGTCTAAATAATCTACAATTAATAACAAACACGAATCGAGGTCTTAGTTGTGACACCGGTTATCCACATCATATATAATGTACATTATTATGTAATACTTTGATGATGAAAGTTGGCCACTAATCCTACCTTCACTTACCAAGTACATTTTAAACTATCTGTAAATTATCCTTAAGGAGTTCCGATACCCATATCCAATTTAATGTTGAAACGCTCAATATGGGTGGCGATATATATAGTTATAAAGGTCCTTAGAGCCTTTCAAAGTTTTGTTTTGTACTACAGGTATGAAATTGGTCTGAGGTATTTTAAGGTAATCATTCTTGTTAAAATGGCGTATTTGGCGTTAACTTACCGGCATGGGGTCCATCATCATCATCATCTGACCGTTCATCCCAGTCATTCCGTTATTCATTCCACCGTGCATATTCATATTCACATCGTGCATATTCATGCTACCTCCGTGCATATTCATTCCACCTTGCATATCAGCACCGTGCATATCATCACTACCGTGCGTACCATCACCGTGCATATCCCCACCAGCCATACCACCACCACCATTATGCGTACCATTGGTCATTTGCGTCACCATGTTCATGATGTTCCCAATGTGGCATTCGTTTGGGCCATAATTATTTGTTACGGTGGTGCAAATGGTAGAATTGATGTATAACTTGTATTGTAAGGTGTATCGTCGATCTGTGCAGGTGAACTAAACGAATTAGAAGTTTGCTGACTCAAAAACACTTTTAAACTGAGCTGAGATAACGGTTTATCAGGACCAATACCATATCCGCATATTGCATATCAGTGCCACAAGCTCTCGGACTTACACATTTCTGTGCATTTGCACGTCCATTCGTTCATGAATCGTTGTGATAACGCCCGGGAAAAACCAACATCCGCATTAGAGCCCGCATTAGAGTTAATTCTGTCAATCTCTGAGTGGAATATTTAAAAGTTTCAAACGGCGATGATGACAGCAGGCAACAGAAAATGCGCAAAATACCGTAGAGGGCAGAACCACATCTGACATTGAAACACAGTCTGATTGAACAATGTGATGGGAAAATACTTGCATGGAAATGGCTTTCATTTTATACCTGAAAATTAAAATCTATAAATGTGTTTTTACATAAACCAAGGGGGGGGGGGCAGGGTTGGTTACGCCACTGTTAAGATGCTGTCAATTCCACCACGTTATGGGAGCACAGCACAAAGACGCTCTCCATAGACTTTACTGTTAGGAAAGGCTTTCTTAAATGGCTCTAGTTTCTATATTAGTGCGTTTGGTTCAATGAAATTTTGATATGTTTTACTCACAAGGGTATTCTACAACATATCTGAATATGAAGTAGACATCACCGTGCACTTTTTTTGATATAAGCAGCCGCATAACAACGTAGTGATATGCCTACCTAAATTCGGTCTCCGGTCTGGATATTACCGCATGTGTAAATCGGTCCGTGAATTTGAAATTGACCTCAAATCACCTAGATGAAATGTCAGAACATCAACTACACATTTCAAACACAACATATTAGTGAAACATTATATCATAAACCGTCAAAAAATAACTCTCTTTCCCGCCAAATAGGAACTATCGTCGTACTCAACTTTGATTGATCGCGACGATAGCGTGTCGCGATACCTATTTAGGTATGTGCTCCCTTATAGAGCACAAATTTGCTCAAAATCATTCAAAATTGATATCACCTTTTTCAGCGTGAAATTTTGAACAAACTAGCCAAATAAAATTACAATTGAACAATCCGTTTTTGAAATATGATCTGATCACGGAGGCCGCATCTTCCGTAAAATCACTATTATTTTCCGTTTTTTGACTCTAGACGCGGCACGCTTTGACTTGTTAGGCCTACACTCACGAAATTCAAACTTTTTGACTCAAATCCAACTGATTTTGATTTCGATCAGTCTCTGATTATGTCGACCTAACCCACCTATAACACATCAACTGAAATAACGCCGTGTTTTTGTTTAAAAAAGAGCAACCACACCAGGGGTGCAAAAAGTTATTTCTTCCTCAGGAGCATGGTTCTAAGAATCAAGATTTCCTCAAACAAACAAGAATCATGGTATCATATAGCTTCTGCATCACTTCAAAAGCAAGAATGTTTACATAATATTATTTGTGTTGTCACATAAATCAGCTTAATATCTACTCATTTTATTATGACAATGAAATGATGACATCCCATGAGGGTACATCATTGGAAACTGTGCGTTGTTGTCATTTCGCGTTCAACATGTTCAGTGGCGTTATTAGGATTTCTCCGGTAGAGAGGGGGGGGGGGGGGGGGGGGGGGGGGGCAAGTTTTCCAATTACCCGAATGACTTCACGCCTTTCGAGACTATTTGTTTGCAGAAAACATGCGATATTTATTCACTATTTACATGAATTTGACCACAATTAGGTTACATTTGGCTTTGAACAAGCTTTGAAATGATATCCTCGAAATATGCGCGCGTAGCGTGTGCAAAAAATACTATTTTTATATTAAATTGGTGTCGATTCAACCGATTGCTCCTTAAAATTGGATAGAAAAGAAGTAAAATGCCTTCATGAACCACCGCCCCCTGTAGACACGCCATTGAACCTGATTCATTAGCAAGTCTGTTTTTAGGTTTTTCGATTACATCACAGGGAGGTGTACATATATTTTTTTAAACTTTCAACATTATTGCATTAAAGGGTTTCTTGTAAATGTGACAATCAATTTGGCTTTGTCTTTCTTTTTCGTCCATTTAGCAAAATATTATATCCTCAAATCTGAGATGTTGGTCAGCTGCTGTCCTTTCAGTATTCCTCTTGATGTTGATGATTCCATTTCCTCAAACTTTACTATACCTTCCAACTTGTTTGGTGCTTTTAATAATGGTTCTTCTTTGTTCTTTGTATCTCATCGATCCAATATTGCCTCAAGGTTTTCCAGGTCATCCTCAACAGCTCTTTCTTCAATTTTAGTGCTGCAGTGATAAAATGAATTTCCTATGGCTCAAAAGTTGGAACCTTATTGTACATCTTTCCTCAGATATTCTCCGTTATTTCCACCGTCACGACTCGACTCGCATCTTTTCAATGTTTTTCATTGAATGCCTGTCCTGATGATAATTTCAAATTTCCTCAAATAATGAGTTGTATTGCATCGTACCTATTCCCATGTTCAACTGGTACCTTTATAATGTATTCATTACTTCATGAATAATCGCGATAGCTGCGTACCAAGTGCGTTCCAATCAAATTAATCGTTAGATGAGAACGCGCACGCCGAGCGCAGGTTACTAATAATTGCCCGAAAGTACTGCGCCAAAGTGTTCCATTGTTTTGCTCACTGACCGACCAATCAAATTAACGCCTCACGCCCCTAAACTGAATATTCAATGAGTTATGAGGAAACACGATTAAAGCTTTTTTCTGATTGGTTGAATGATAAAAATGTTAATGAGGAGATGACCCGACTTGGACTGTTTCAATAACTAAGAAGGGGTGGACAAAATAAACAGAAAACTAATATTAGCAAGATTATCGGTATAAATCAACGATCTGGATAAAATATGCATCTTTTTCAGTAATGAAAGAGAATAATGACTGCTTAACAACTGTTTTCGTGAATTTGTTTTGAAATCCTCGGGTTTTGTTCTGGTCATTCGGAATTGTCCCTCGGGGGCTGCGCCCCTCGGGACAATTCCTCAGACCAGAACAAAAACCTCTGATTTTAAAACAAATTCACGAAAACAGTTGTTACGCAGTAATTATTCTCTAACTATTCGTCAGGCTTTTCCTCTTTTCTTTTTTCCTTCTTTTTCCTCTTTCTCTTTTCTCTCCTCTTTTTTTTCTTTCTCTTCCCTCTTTTTTCTCTTTCTTCTTTCCTTCCTCCTTTTTCCTCCTTTTAGTTTTTTTAGGCACTGGCATGATTTCCTCAATTTTAACAGTTGCTTCCTGGGAGCGGTGCTCCCCGCTCCCGCACTTTTTGCATCCCTGAACCACACGCCCCCCCCCCCCTGTTTTTTAAGCGGACAAAGTTGGCCTATGCCATAAATACACTGCCCAGTAGATATCAAAACGCATAGATTTGGGTGAAACCCGACTTTTATTTATTGCATTGTGTAATACACCTACACTGGATCGGAGCACGCAGGAGATCGGGAACCTGGTGCTATAAGGGAGCACAGCACAAAGACGCTCTCCATAGACTTTACTGTTAGGAAAGGCTTTTTTAAATGGCTCTAGTTTCTATATTAGTGCGTTTGGTTCAATGAAATGTCGATATGTTTTACTCACAAGGGTATTCTACAACATATCTGAATATGAAGTAGACATCACCGTGCACTTTTTTTGATATAAGCCGCCGCATAACAACGTAGTGATATGCCTACCTAAATTCGGTCTCCGGTCTGGATATTACCGCATGTGTAAATCGGTCCGTGAAATTGAAATTGACCTCAAATCACCTAGATGAAATGTCAGAACATCAACTACACATTTCAAACACAACATATTAGTGAAACATTATATCATAAACCGTCAAAAAATAACTCTCTTTCCCGCCAAATAGATTCTATTGTCGTACTCAACTTTGATTGATCGCGACGATAGCGTGTCGCGATACCTATTTAGGTATGTGCTCCCTTATAGAGCACAAATTTGCTCAAAATCATTCAAAATTGATATCAACTTTTTCAGCGTGAAATTTTGAACAAACTAGCCAAATAAAATTACAATTGAACAATCCGTTTTTGAAATATGATCTGATCACGGAGGCCGCATCTTCCGTAAAATCACTATTATTTTCCGTTTTTTGACTCTAGACGCGGCACGCTTTGACTTGTTAGGCCTACACTCACGAAATTCAAACTTTTTGACTCAAATCCAACTGATTTTGATTTCGATCAGTCTCTGATTATGTCGACCTAACCCACCTATAACACATCAACTGAAATAACGCCGTGTTTTTGTTTAAAAAAGAGCAACCACACCAGGGGTGCAAAAAGTTATTTCTTCCTCAGGAGCATGGTTCTAAGAATCAAGATTTCCTCAAACAAACAAGAATCATGGTATCATATAGCTTCTGCATCACTTCAAAAGCAAGAATGTTTACATAATATTATTTGTGTTGTCACATAAATCAGCTTAATATCTACTCATTTTATTATGACAATGAAATGATGACATCCCATGAGGGTACATCATTGGAAACTGTGCGTTGTTGTCATTTCGCGTTCAACATGTTCAGTGGCGTTATTAGGATTTCTCCGGTAGAGAGGGGGGGGGGGGGGGGGGGGCAAGTTTTCCAATTACCCGAATGACTTCACGCCTTTCGAGACTATTTGTTTGCAGAAAACATGCGATATTTATTCACTATTTACATGAATTTGACTACAATTAGGTTACATTTGGCTTTGAACAAGCTTTGAAATGATATCCTCGAAATATGCGCGCGTAGCGTGTGCAAAAAATACTATTTTTATATTAAATTGGTGTCGATTCAACCGATTGCTCCTTAAAATTGGATAGAAAAGAAGTAAAATGCCTTCATGAACCACCGCCTCCTGTAGACACGCCATTGAACCTGATTCATTAGCAAGTCTGTTTTTAGGTTTTTCGATTACATCACAGGGAGGTGTACATATATTTTTTTAAACTTTCAACATTATTGCATTAAAGGGTTTCTTGTAAATGTGACAATCAATTTGGCTTTGTCTTTCTTTTTTGTCCATTTAGCAAAATATTATATCCTCAAATCTGAGATGTTGGTCAGCTGCTGTCCTTTCAGTATTCCTCTTGATGTTGATGATTCCATTTCCTCAAACTTTACTATACCTTCCAACTTGTTTGGTGCTTTTAATAATGGTTCTTCTTTGTTCTTTGTATCTCATCGATCCAATATTGCCTCAAGGTTTTCCAGGTCATCCTCAACAGCTCTTTCTTCAATTTTAGTGCTGCAGTGATAAAATGAATTTCCTATGGCTCAAAAGTTGGAACCTTATTGTACATCTTTCCTCAGATATTCTCCGTTATTTCCACCGTCACGACTCGACTCGCATCTTTTCAATGTTTTTCATTGAATGCCTGTCCTGATGATAATTTCAAATTTCCTCAAATAATGAGTTGTATTGCATCGTACCTATTCCCATGTTCAACTGGTACCTTTATAATGTATTCATTACTTCATGAATAATCGCGATAGCTGCGTACCAAGTGCGTTCCAATCAAATTAATCGTTAGATGAGAACGCGCACGCCGAGCGCAGGTTACTAATAATTGCCCGAAAGTACTGCGCCAAAGTGTTCCATTGTTTTGCTCACTGACCGACCAATCAAATTAACGCCTCACGCCCCTAAACTGAATATTCAATGAGTTATGAGGAAACACGATTAAAGCTTTTTTCTGATTGGTTGAATGATAAAAATGTTAATGAGGAGATGACCCGACTTGGACTGTTTCAATAACTAAGAAGGGGTGGACAAAATAAACAGAAAACTAATATTAGCAAGATTATCGGTATAAATCAACGATCTGGATAAAATATGCATCTTTTTCAGTAATGAAAGAGAATAATGACTGCTTAACAACTGTTTTCGTGAATTTGTTTTGAAATCCTCGGGTTTTGTTCTGGTCATTCGGAATTGTCCCTCGGGGGCTGCGCCCCTCGGGACAATTCCTCAGACCAGAACAAAAACCTCTGATTTTAAAACAAATTCACGAAAACAGTTGTTACGCAGTAATTATTCTCTAACTATTCGTCAGGCTTTTCCTCTTTTCTTTTTTCCTTCTTTTTCCTCTTTCTCTTTTCTCTCCTCTTTTTTTTCTTTCTCTTCCCTCTTTTTTCTCTTTCTTCTTTCCTTCCTCCTTTTTCTTCCTTTTAGTTTTTTTAGGCACTGGCATGATTTCCTCAATTTTAACAGTTGCTTCCTGGGAGCGGTGCTCCCCGCTCCCGCACTTTTTGCATCCCTGAACCACACGCCCCCCCCCCCCCTGTTTTTTAAGCGGACAAAGTTGGCCTATGCCATAAATACACTGCCCAGTAGATATCAAAACGCATAGATTTGGGTGAAACCCGACTTTTATTTATTGCATTGTGTAATACACCTACACTGGATCGGAGCACGCAGGAGATCGGGAACCTGGTAGAGCACAAATTTGCTCAAAATCATTCAAAATTGATATCAACTTTTTCAGCGTGAAATTTTGAACAAACTAGCCAAATAAAATTACAATTGAACAATCCGTTTTTGAAATATGATCTGATCACGGAGGCCGCATCTTCCGTAAAATCACTATTATTTTCCGTTTTTTGACTCTAGACGCGGCACGCTTTGACTTGTTAGGCCTACACTCACGAAATTCAAACTTTTTGACTCAAATCCAACTGATTTTGATTTCGATCAGTCTCTGATTATGTCGACCTAACCCACCTATAACACATCAACTGAAATAACGCCGTGTTTTTGTTTAAAAAAGAGCAACCACACCAGGGGTGCAAAAAGTTATTTCTTCCTCAGGAGCATGGTTCTAAGAATCAAGATTTCCTCAAACAAACAAGAATCATGGTATCATATAGCTTCTGCATCACTTCAAAAGCAAGAATGTTTACATAATATTATTTGTGTTGTCACATAAATCAGCTTAATATCTACTCATTTTATTATGACAATGAAATGATGACATCCCATGAGGGTACATCATTGGAAACTGTGCGTTGTTGTCATTTCGCGTTCAACATGTTCAGTGGCGTTATTAGGATTTCTCCGGTAGAGAGGGGGGGGGGGGGGGGCAAGTTTTCCAATTACCCGAATGACTTCACGCCTTTCGAGACTATTTGTTTGCAGAAAACATGCGATATTTATTCACTATTTACATGAATTTGACTACAATTAGGTTACATTTGGCTTTGAACAAGCTTTGAAATGATATCCTCGAAATATGCGCGCGTAGCGTGTGCAAAAAATACTATTTTTATATTAAATTGGTGTCGATTCAACCGATTGCTCCTTAAAATTGGATAGAAAAGAAGTAAAATGCCTTCATGAACCACCGCCTCCTGTAGACACGCCATTGAACCTGATTCATTAGCAAGTCTGTTTTTAGGTTTTTCGATTACATCACAGGGAGGTGTACATATATTTTTTTAAACTTTCAACATTATTGCATTAAAGGGTTTCTTGTAAATGTGACAATCAATTTGGCTTTGTCTTTCTTTTTTGTCCATTTAGCAAAATATTATATCCTCAAATCTGAGATGTTGGTCAGCTGCTGTCCTTTCAGTATTCCTCTTGATGTTGATGATTCCATTTCCTCAAACTTTACTATACCTTCCAACTTGTTTGGTGCTTTTAATAATGGTTCTTCTTTGTTCTTTGTATCTCATCGATCCAATATTGCCTCAAGGTTTTCCAGGTCATCCTCAACAGCTCTTTCTTCAATTTTAGTGCTGCAGTGATAAAATGAATTTCCTATGGCTCAAAAGTTGGAACCTTATTGTACATCTTTCCTCAGATATTCTCCGTTATTTCCACCGTCACGACTCGACTCGCATCTTTTCAATGTTTTTCATTGAATGCCTGTCCTGATGATAATTTCAAATTTCCTCAAATAATGAGTTGTATTGCATCGTACCTATTCCCATGTTCAACTGGTACCTTTATAATGTATTCATTACTTCATGAATAATCGCGATAGCTGCGTACCAAGTGCGTTCCAATCAAATTAATCGTTAGATGAGAACGCGCACGCCGAGCGCAGGTTACTAATAATTGCCCGAAAGTACTGCGCCAAAGTGTTCCATTGTTTTGCTCACTGACCGACCAATCAAATTAACGCCTCACGCCCCTAAACTGAATATTCAATGAGTTATGAGGAAACACGATTAAAGCTTTTTTCTGATTGGTTGAATGATAAAAATGTTAATGAGGAGATGACCCGACTTGGACTGTTTCAATAACTAAGAAGGGGTGGACAAAATAAACAGAAAACTAATATTAGCAAGATTATCGGTATAAATCAACGATCTGGATAAAATATGCATCTTTTTCAGTAATGAAAGAGAATAATGACTGCTTAACAACTGTTTTCGTGAATTTGTTTTGAAATCCTCGGGTTTTGTTCTAGTCATTCGGAATTGTCCCTCGGGGGCTGCGCCCCTCGGGACAATTCCTCAGACCAGAACAAAAACCTCTGATTTTAAAACAAATTCACGAAAACAGTTGTTACGCAGTAATTATTCTCTAACTATTCGTCAGGCTTTTCCTCTTTTCTTTTTTCCTTCTTTTTCCTCTTTCTCTTTTCTCTCCTCTTTTTTTTCTTTCTCTTCCCTCTTTTTTCTCTTTCTTCTTTCCTTCCTCCTTTTTCTTCCTTTTAGTTTTTTTAGGCACTGGCATGATTTCCTCAATTTTAACAGTTGCTTCCTGGGAGCGGTGCTCCCCGCTCCCGCACTTTTTGCATCCCTGAACCACACGCCCCCCCCCCCCCTGTTTTTTAAGCGGACAAAGTTGGCCTATGCCATAAATACACTGCCCAGTAGATATCAAAACGCATAGATTTGGGTGAAACCCGACTTTTATTTATTGCATTGTGTAATACACCTACACTGGATCGGAGCACGCAGGAGATCGGGAACCTGGTAGAGACAAATTTGCTCAAAATCATTCAAAATTGATATCAACTTTTTCAGCGTGAAATTTTGAACAAACTAGCCAAATAAAATTACAATTGAACAATCCGTTTTTGAAATATGATCTGATCACGGAGGCCGCATCTTCCGTAAAATCACTATTATTTTCCGTTTTTTGACTCTAGACGCGGCACGCTTTGACTTGTTAGGCCTACACTCACGAAATTCAAACTTTTTGACTCAAATCCAACTGATTTTGATTTCGATCAGTCTCTGATTATGTCGACCTAACCCACCTATAACACATCAACTGAAATAACGCCGTGTTTTTGTTTAAAAAAGAGCAACCACACCAGGGGTGCAAAAAGTAATTTCTTCCTCAGGAGCATGGTTCTAAGAATCAAGATTTCCTCAAACAAACAAGAATCATGGTATCATATAGCTTCTGCATCACTTCAAAAGCAAGAATGTTTACATAATATTATTTGTGTTGTCACATAAATCAGCTTAATATCTACTCATTTTATTATGACAATGAAATGATGACATCCCATGAGGGTACATCATTGGAAACTGTGCGTTGTTGTCATTTCGCGTTCAACATGTTCAGTGGCGTTATTAGGATTTCTCCGGTAGAGAGGGGGGGGGGGGGGCAAGTTTTCCAATTACCCGAATGACTTCACGCCTTTCGAGACTATTTGTTTGCAGAAAACATGCGATATTTATTCACTATTTACATGAATTTGACTACAATTAGGTTACATTTGGCTTTGAACAAGCTTTGAAATGATATCCTCGAAATATGCGCGCGTAGCGTGTGCAAAAAATACTATTTTTATATTAAATTGGTGTCGATTCAACCGATTGCTCCTTAAAATTGGATAGAAAAGAAGTAAAATGCCTTCATGAACCACCGCCCCCTGTAGACACGCCATTGAACCTGATTCATTAGCAAGTCTGTTTTTAGGTTTTTCGATTACATCACAGGGAGGTGTACATATATTTTTTTAAACTTTCAACATTATTGCATTAAAGGGTTTCTTGTAAATGTGACAATCAATTTGGCTTTGTCTTTCTTTTTTGTCCATTTAGCAAAATATTATATCCTCAAATCTGAGATGTTGGTCAGCTGCTGTCCTTTCAGTATTCCTCTTGATGTTGATGATTCCATTTCCTCAAACTTTACTATACCTTCCAACTTGTTTGGTGCTTTTAATAATGGTTCTTCTTTGTTCTTTGTATCTCATCGATCCAATATTGCCTCAAGGTTTTCCAGGTCATCCTCAACAGCTCTTTCTTCAATTTTAGTGCTGCAGTGATAAAATGAATTTCCTATGGCTCAAAAGTTGGAACCTTATTGTACATCTTTCCTCAGATATTCTCCGTTATTTCCACCGTCACGACTCGACTCGCATCTTTTCAATGTTTTTCATTGAATGCCTGTCCTGATGATAATTTCAAATTTCCTCAAATAATGAGTTGTATTGCATCGTACCTATTCCCATGTTCAACTGGTACCTTTATAATGTATTCATTACTTCATGAATAATCGCGATAGCTGCGTACCAAGTGCGTTCCAATCAAATTAATCGTTAGATGAGAACGCGCACGCCGAGCGCAGGTTACTAATAATTGCCCGAAAGTACTGCGCCAAAGTGTTCCATTGTTTTGCTCACTGACCGACCAATCAAATTAACGCCTCACGCCCCTAAACTGAATATTCAATGAGTTATGAGGAAACACGATTAAAGCTTTTTTCTGATTGGTTGAATGATAAAAATGTTAATGAGGAGATGACCCGACTTGGACTGTTTCAATAACTAAGAAGGGGTGGACAAAATAAACAGAAAACTAATATTAGCAAGATTATCGGTATAAATCAACGATCTGGATAAAATATGCATCTTTTTCAGTAATGAAAGAGAATAATGACTGCTTAACAACTGTTTTCGTGAATTTGTTTTGAAATCCTCGGGTTTTGTTCTGGTCATTCGGAATTGTCCCTCGGGGGCTGCGCCCCTCGGGACAATTCCTCAGACCAGAACAAAAACCTCTGATTTTAAAACAAATTCACGAAAACAGTTGTTACGCAGTAATTATTCTCTAACTATTCGTCAGGCTTTTCCTCTTTTCTTTTTTCCTTCTTTTTCCTCTTTCTCTTTTCTCTCCTCTTTTTTTTCTTTCTCTTCCCTCTTTTTTCTCTTTCTTCTTTCCTTCCTCCTTTTTCTTCCTTTTAGTTTTTTTAGGCACTGGCATGATTTCCTCAATTTTAACAGTTGCTTCCTGGGAGCGGTGCTCCCCGCTCCCGCACTTTTTGCATCCCTGAACCACACGCCCCCCCCCCCTGTTTTTTAAGCGGACAAAGTTGGCCTATGCCATAAATACACTGCCCAGTAGATATCAAAACGCATAGATTTGGGTGAAACCCGACTTTTATTTATTGCATTGTGTAATACACCTACACTGGATCGGAGCACGCAGGAGATCGGGAACCTGGTAGAGCACAAATTTGCTCAAAATCATTCAAAATTGATATCAACTTTTTCAGCGTGAAATTTTGAACAAACTAGCCAAATAAAATTACAATTGAACAATCCGTTTTTGAAATATGATCTGATCACGGAGGCCGCATCTTCCGTAAAATCACTATTATTTTCCGTTTTTTGACTCTAGACGCGGCACGCTTTGACTTGTTAGGCCTACACTCACGAAATTCAAACTTTTTGACTCAAATCCAACTGATTTTGATTTCGATCAGTCTCTGATTATGTCGACCTAACCCACCTATAACACATCAACTGAAATAACGCCGTGTTTTTGTTTAAAAAAGAGCAACCACACCAGGGGTGCAAAAAGTTATTTCTTCCTCAGGAGCATGGTTCTAAGAATCAAGATTTCCTCAAACAAACAAGAATCATGGTATCATATAGCTTCTGCATCACTTCAAAAGCAAGAATGTTTACATAATATTATTTGTGTTGTCACATAAATCAGCTTAATATCTACTCATTTTATTATGACAATGAAATGATGACATCCCATGAGGGTACATCATTGGAAACTGTGCGTTGTTGTCATTTCGCGTTCAACATGTTCAGTGGCGTTATTAGGATTTCTCCGGTAGAGAGGGGGGGGGGGGGGGGGGGGCAAGTTTTCCAATTACCCGAATGACTTCACGCCTTTCGAGACTATTTGTTTGCAGAAAACATGCGATATTTATTCACTATTTACATGAATTTGACTACAATTAGGTTACATTTGGCTTTGAACAAGCTTTGAAATGATATCCTCGAAATATGCGCGCGTAGCGTGTGCAAAAAATACTATTTTTATATTAAATTGGTGTCGATTCAACCGATTGCTCCTTAAAATTGGATAGAAAAGAAGTAAAATGCCTTCATGAACCACCGCCTCCTGTAGACACGCCATTGAACCTGATTCATTAGCAAGTCTGTTTTTAGGTTTTTCGATTACATCACAGGGAGGTGTACATATATTTTTTTAAACTTTCAACATTATTGCATTAAAGGGTTTCTTGTAAATGTGACAATCAATTTGGCTTTGTCTTTCTTTTTTGTCCATTTAGCAAAATATTATATCCTCAAATCTGAGATGTTGGTCAGCTGCTGTCCTTTCAGTATTCCTCTTGATGTTGATGATTCCATTTCCTCAAACTTTACTATACCTTCCAACTTGTTTGGTGCTTTTAATAATGGTTCTTCTTTGTTCTTTGTATCTCATCGATCCAATATTGCCTCAAGGTTTTCCAGGTCATCCTCAACAGCTCTTTCTTCAATTTTAGTGCTGCAGTGATAAAATGAATTTCCTATGGCTCAAAAGTTGGAACCTTATTGTACATCTTTCCTCAGATATTCTCCGTTATTTCCACCGTCACGACTCGACTCGCATCTTTTCAATGTTTTTCATTGAATGCCTGTCCTGATGATAATTTCAAATTTCCTCAAATAATGAGTTGTATTGCATCGTACCTATTCCCATGTTCAACTGGTACCTTTATAATGTATTCATTACTTCATGAATAATCGCGATAGCTGCGTACCAAGTGCGTTCCAATCAAATTAATCGTTAGATGAGAACGCGCACGCCGAGCGCAGGTTACTAATAATTGCCCGAAAGTACTGCGCCAAAGTGTTCCATTGTTTTGCTCACTGACCGACCAATCAAATTAACGCCTCACGCCCCTAAACTGAATATTCAATGAGTTATGAGGAAACACGATTAAAGCTTTTTTCTGATTGGTTGAATGATAAAAATGTTAATGAGGAGATGACCCGACTTGGACTGTTTCAATAACTAAGAAGGGGTGGACAAAATAAACAGAAAACTAATATTAGCAAGATTATCGGTATAAATCAACGATCTGGATAAAATATGCATCTTTTTCAGTAATGAAAGAGAATAATGACTGCTTAACAACTGTTTTCGTGAATTTGTTTTGAAATCCTCGGGTTTTGTTCTAGTCATTCGGAATTGTCCCTCGGGGGCTGCGCCCCTCGGGACAATTCCTCAGACCAGAACAAAAACCTCTGATTTTAAAACAAATTCACGAAAACAGTTGTTACGCAGTAATTATTCTCTAACTATTCGTCAGGCTTTTCCTCTTTTCTTTTTTCCTTCTTTTTCCTCTTTCTCTTTTCTCTCCTCTTTTTTTTCTTTCTCTTCCCTCTTTTTTCTCTTTCTTCTTTCCTTCCTCCTTTTTCTTCCTTTTAGTTTTTTTAGGCACTGGCATGATTTCCTCAATTTTAACAGTTGCTTCCTGGGAGCGGTGCTCCCCGCTCCCGCACTTTTTGCATCCCTGAACCACACGCCCCCCCCCCCCTGTTTTTTAAGCGGACAAAGTTGGCCTATGCCATAAATACACTGCCCAGTAGATATCAAAACGCATAGATTTGGGTGAAACCCGACTTTTATTTATTGCATTGTGTAATACACCTACACTGGATCGGAGCACGCAGGAGATCGGGAACCTGGTAGAGACAAATTTGCTCAAAATCATTCAAAATTGATATCAACTTTTTCAGCGTGAAATTTTGAACAAACTAGCCAAATAAAATTACAATTGAACAATCCGTTTTTGAAATATGATCTGATCACGGAGGCCGCATCTTCCGTAAAATCACTATTATTTTCCGTTTTTTGACTCTAGACGCGGCACGCTTTGACTTGTTAGGCCTACACTCACGAAATTCAAACTTTTTGACTCAAATCCAACTGATTTTGATTTCGATCAGTCTCTGATTATGTCGACCTAACCCACCTATAACACATCAACTGAAATAACGCCGTGTTTTTGTTTAAAAAAGAGCAACCACACCAGGGGTGCAAAAAGTAATTTCTTCCTCAGGAGCATGGTTCTAAGAATCAAGATTTCCTCAAACAAACAAGAATCATGGTATCATATAGCTTCTGCATCACTTCAAAAGCAAGAATGTTTACATAATATTATTTGTGTTGTCACATAAATCAGCTTAATATCTACTCATTTTATTATGACAATGAAATGATGACATCCCATGAGGGTACATCATTGGAAACTGTGCGTTGTTGTCATTTCGCGTTCAACATGTTCAGTGGCGTTATTAGGATTTCTCCGGTAGAGAGGGGGGGGGGGGGGGGCAAGTTTTCCAATTACCCGAATGACTTCACGCCTTTCGAGACTATTTGTTTGCAGAAAACATGCGATATTTATTCACTATTTACATGAATTTGACTACAATTAGGTTACATTTGGCTTTGAACAAGCTTTGAAATGATATCCTCGAAATATGCGCGCGTAGCGTGTGCAAAAAATACTATTTTTATATTAAATTGGTGTCGATTCAACCGATTGCTCCTTAAAATTGGATAGAAAAGAAGTAAAATGCCTTCATGAACCACCGCCCCCTGTAGACACGCCATTGAACCTGATTCATTAGCAAGTCTGTTTTTAGGTTTTTCGATTACATCACAGGGAGGTGTACATATATTTTTTTTAAACTTTCAACATTATTGCATTAAAGGGTTTCTTGTAAATGTGACAATCAATTTGGCTTTGTCTTTCTTTTTTGTCCATTTAGCAAAATATTATATCCTCAAATCTGAGATGTTGGTCAGCTGCTGTCCTTTCAGTATTCCTCTTGATGTTGATGATTCCATTTCCTCAAACTTTACTATACCTTCCAACTTGTTTGGTGCTTTTAATAATGGTTCTTCTTTGTTCTTTGTATCTCATCGATCCAATATTGCCTCAAGGTTTTCCAGGTCATCCTCAACAGCTCTTTCTTCAATTTTAGTGCTGCAGTGATAAAATGAATTTCCTATGGCTCAAAAGTTGGAACCTTATTGTACATCTTTCCTCAGATATTCTCCGTTATTTCCACCGTCACGACTCGACTCGCATCTTTTCAATGTTTTTCATTGAATGCCTGTCCTGATGATAATTTCAAATTTCCTCAAATAATGAGTTGTATTGCATCGTACCTATTCCCATGTTCAACTGGTACCTTTATAATGTATTCATTACTTCATGAATAATCGCGATAGCTGCGTACCAAGTGCGTTCCAATCAAATTAATCGTTAGATGAGAACGCGCACGCCGAGCGCAGGTTACTAATAATTGCCCGAAAGTACTGCGCCAAAGTGTTCCATTGTTTTGCTCACTGACCGACCAATCAAATTAACGCCTCACGCCCCTAAACTGAATATTCAATGAGTTATGAGGAAACACGATTAAAGCTTTTTTCTGATTGGTTGAATGATAAAAATGTTAATGAGGAGATGACCCGACTTGGACTGTTTCAATAACTAAGAAGGGGTGGACAAAATAAACAGAAAACTAATATTAGCAAGATTATCGGTATAAATCAACGATCTGGATAAAATATGCATCTTTTTCAGTAATGAAAGAGAATAATGACTGCTTAACAACTGTTTTCGTGAATTTGTTTTGAAATCCTCGGGTTTTGTTCTGGTCATTCGGAATTGTCCCTCGGGGGCTGCGCCCCTCGGGACAATTCCTCAGACCAGAACAAAAACCTCTGATTTTAAAACAAATTCACGAAAACAGTTGTTACGCAGTAATTATTCTCTATTCGTCAGGCTTTTCCTCTTTTCTTTTTTCCTTCTTTTTCCTCTTTCTCTTTTCTCTCCTCTTTTTTTTCTTTCTCTTCCCTCTTTTTTCTCTTTCTTCTTTCCTTCCTCCTTTTTCTTCCTTTTAGTTTTTTTAGGCACTGGCATGATTTCCTCAATTTTAACAGTTGCTTCCTGGGAGCGGTGCTCCCCGCTCCCGCACTTTTTGCATCCCTGAACCACACGCCCCCCCCCCCCTGTTTTTTAAGCGGACAAAGTTGGCCTATGCCATAAATACACTGCCCAGTAGATATCAAAACGCATAGATTTGGGTGAAACCCGACTTTTATTTATTGCATTGTGTAATACACCTACACTGGATCGGAGCACGGAGGAGATCGGGAACCTGGTAGAGCACAAATTTGCTCAAAATCATTCAAAATTGATATCAACTTTTTCAGCGTGAAATTTTGAACAAACTAGCCAAATAAAATTACAATTGAACAATCCGTTTTTGAAATATGATCTGATCACGGAGGCCGCATCTTCCGTAAAATCACTATTATTTTCCGTTTTTTGACTCTAGACGCGGCACGCTTTGACTTGTTAGGCCTACACTCACGAAATTCAAACTTTTTGACTCAAATCCAACTGATTTTGATTTCGATCAGTCTCTGATTATGTCGACCTAACCCACCTATAACACATCAACTGAAATAACGCCGTGTTTTTGTTTAAAAAAGAGCAACCACACCAGGGGTGCAAAAAGTTATTTCTTCCTCAGGAGCATGGTTCTAAGAATCAAGATTTCCTCAAACAAACAAGAATCATGGTATCATATAGCTTCTGCATCACTTCAAAAGCAAGAATGTTTACATAATATTATTTGTGTTGTCACATAAATCAGCTTAATATCTACTCATTTTATTATGACAATGAAATGATGACATCCCATGAGGGTACATCATTGGAAACTGTGCGTTGTTGTCATTTCGCGTTCAACATGTTCAGTGGCGTTATTAGGATTTCTCCGGTAGAGAGGGGGGGGGGGGGGGGGGGGGGGGGGGGGGGGGGGGGCAAGTTTTCCAATTACCCGAATGACTTCACGCCTTTCGAGACTATTTGTTTGCAGAAAACATGCGATATTTATTCACTATTTACATGAATTTGACTACAATTAGGTTACATTTGGCTTTGAACAAGCTTTGAAATGATATCCTCGAAATATGCGCGCGTAGCGTGTGCAAAAAATACTATTTTTATATTAAATTGGTGTCGATTCAACCGATTGCTCCTTAAAATTGGATAGAAAAGAAGTAAAATGCCTTCATGAACCACCGCCCCCTGTAGACACGCCATTGAACCTGATTCATTAGCAAGTCTGTTTTTAGGTTTTTCGATTACATCACAGGGAGGTGTACATATATTTTTTTAAACTTTCAACATTATTGCATTAAAGGGTTTCTTGTAAATGTGACAATCAATTTGGCTTTGTCTTTCTTTTTTGTCCATTTAGCAAAATATTATATCCTCAAATCTGAGATGTTGGTCAGCTGCTGTCCTTTCAGTATTCCTCTTGATGTTGATGATTCCATTTCCTCAAACTTTACTATACCTTCCAACTTGTTTGGTGCTTTTAATAATGGTTCTTCTTTGTTCTTTGTATCTCATCGATCCAATATTGCCTCAAGGTTTTCCAGGTCATCCTCAACAGCTCTTTCTTCAATTTTAGTGCTGCAGTGATAAAATGAATTTCCTATGGCTCAAAAGTTGGAACCTTATTGTACATCTTTCCTCAGATATTCTCCGTTATTTCCACCGTCACGACTCGACTCGCATCTTTTCAATGTTTTTCATTGAATGCCTGTCCTGATGATAATTTCAAATTTCCTCAAATAATGAGTTGTATTGCATCGTACCTATTCCCATGTTCAACTGGTACCTTTATAATGTATTCATTACTTCATGAATAATCGCGATAGCTGCGTACCAAGTGCGTTCCAATCAAATTAATCGTTAGATGAGAACGCGCACGCCGAGCGCAGGTTACTAATAATTGCCCGAAAGTACTGCGCCAAAGTGTTCCATTGTTTTGCTCACTGACCGACCAATCAAATTAACGCCTCACGCCCCTAAACTGAATATTCAATGAGTTATGAGGAAACACGATTAAAGCTTTTTTCTGATTGGTTGAATGATAAAAATGTTAATGAGGAGATGACCCGACTTGGACTGTTTCAATAACTAAGAAGGGGTGGACAAAATAAACAGAAAACTAATATTAGCAAGATTATCGGTATAAATCAACGATCTGGATAAAATATGCATCTTTTTCAGTAATGAAAGAGAATAATGACTGCTTAACAACTGTTTTCGTGAATTTGTTTTGAAATCCTCGGGTTTTGTTCTGGTCATTCGGAATTGTCCCTCGGGGGCTGCGCCCCTCGGGACAATTCCTCAGACCAGAACAAAAACCTCTGATTTTAAAACAAATTCACGAAAACAGTTGTTACGCAGTAATTATTCTCTAACTATTCGTCAGGCTTTTCCTCTTTTCTTTTTTCCTTCTTTTTCCTCTTTCTCTTTTCTCTCCTCTTTTTTTTCTTTCTCTTCCCTCTTTTTTCTCTTTCTTCTTTCCTTCCTCCTTTTTCTTCCTTTTAGTTTTTTTAGGCACTGGCATGATTTCCTCAATTTTAACAGTTGCTTCCTGGGAGCGGTGCTCCCCGCTCCCGCACTTTTTGCATCCCTGAACCACACGCCCCCCCCCCCCCTGTTTTTTAAGCGGACAAAGTTGGCCTATGCCATAAATACACTGCCCAGTAGATATCAAAACGCATAGATTTGGGTGAAACCCGACTTTTATTTATTGCATTGTGTAATACACCTACACTGGATCGGAGCACGCAGGAGATCGGGAACCTGGTGCTATAAGGGAGCACAGCACAAAGACGCTCTCCATAGACTTTACTGTTAGGAAAGGCTTTCTTAAATGGCTCTAGTTTCTATATTATTGCGTTTGGTTCAATGAAATTTTGATATGTTTTACTCACAAGGGTATTCTACAACATATCTGAATATGAAGTAGACATCACCGTGCACTTTTTTTGATATAAGCCGCCGCATAACAACGTAGTGATATGCCTACCTAAATTCGGTCTCCGGTCTGGATATTACCGCATGTGTAAATCGGTCCGTGAAATTGAAATTGACCTCAAATCACCTAGATGAAATGTCAGAACATCAACTACACATTTCAAACACAACATATTAGTGAAACATTATATCATAAACCGTCAAAAAATAACTCTCTTTCCCGCCAAATAGGAACTATTGTCGTACTCAACTTTGATTGATCGCGACGATAGCGTGTCGCGATACCTATTTAGGTATGTGCTCCCTTATGGTCTCTGCCTGTAAAGTATTTGCGTGTTTGTCTTTAGTTTGACGCGTGTCTTGATAAATTTGTATAGTCATGCCCTAAAGATGAAGATGAGTGTGGCTGGGTACTCCTTGATGAAACTATCGTACTTCGATATTTTACTAACCCATTCCTCTGGTTAAACATCAAGTCCGAACACTCCAAGCATCCCTTGTATCCCAAGCATCCCATACTTATCCCAAGCATCCCATAGTAATCCCAAGCATCCCATAGTAATCCCAAGCATGCCATAGTAATCCCAAGCATCCCATAGTAATCTCAATCATCCCATAGTAATCCCAAGTATCCCATAGTAATCCCAAGCATCCCATCCCATAATCCCAAGCATCCCATAGTAATCCCAAGCATCCCATAGTAATCCCAAGCATCCCTTGTATCCCAAGCATCCCATAGTAATCCCAAGCATCCCATAGTAATCCCAAGCATCCCATTGTAATCCCAAGCATCCCATAGTAATCAAAAGCATCCCATAATAATCCCAAGCATCCCATAGTAATGCCATAATCCCAAGCATCCCATAGTAATCCCAAGCATCCCATAGTAACCCCAAGCATCCAATAGTAATCCCAAGCATCCAATAGTAATCCCAAGCATCCCATAATAATCCCAAGCATCCCATAGTAATCACAAGCATCCAATAGTTATCCCAAGCATCCCATAGTAATCCAAAGCATCCCATCGTAATCTAAAGCATCCCATAGTAATCCAAAGCATCCCTTGTATCCCAAGCATCCCATAGTAATCACAAGCATCCTATAGTAATCCCATAATCCCAAGCATCCCATAGTAATCACAAGCATCCAATAGTTATCCCAAGCATCCCATAGTAATCCCAAGCATCCCATAGTAATCCCAAGCATCCCATAGTAATCCAAAGCATCCCTTGTATCCCAAGCATCCCATAGTAATCCCAAGCATCCCATAGTAATCCCAAGCATCCCTTGTATCCCAAGCATCCCATAGTAATCCCCAGCATCCCATAGTAATCCCATAATCCCAAGCATCCCATAGTAATCCCAAGCATCCCATAGTAATCCCAAGCTTCCAATAGTAATCCCAAGCATCCAATAGTAATCCCAAGCATCCCATAATAATCCCAAGCATCACATAGTAATCACAAGCATCCAATAGTTATCCCAAGCATCCCATAGTAATCCCAAGCATCCCATAGTAATCCAAAGCATCCCATAGTAATCCAAAGCATCCCTTGTATCCCAAGCATCCCATAGTAATCACAAGCATCCTATAGTAATCCCATAATCCCAAGCATCCCATAGTAATCAGAAGCATCCTATAATAATCCCAAGCATCCCATAGTAATCACAAGCATCCTATAGTAATCCCATAATCCCAAGCATCCCATAGTAATCCCAAGCATCCTATAATAATCCCAAGCATCCCATTAATAATCCCAAGCATCCCATAGTAATCACAAGCATCCCATAGTAATCCCAAGTATCCCATAGTAATCCCAAGCATCCCATAGTAATCCCAAGCATCCCATAGTAATCCCAAGCATCCCATAGTAATCCAAAGCATCCCATAGTAATCCAAAGCATCCCTTGTATCCCAAGCATCCCATAGTAATCACAAGCATCCTATAGTAATCCCAAGCATCCCATAGTAATCCAAAGCATCCCTTGTATCCCAAGCATCCCATAGTAATCACAAGCATCCTATAGTAATCACAAGCATTCAATAGTTATCCCAAGCATCCCTTGTTTCCTAAGCATCCAATAGTAATCCCAAGCATCCCATAGTAATCCCAAGCATCCCATATTAATCCCAAGCATCCCATAGTAATCCCAAGCATCCCATAATAATCCCAAGCATCCCATAGTAATCACAAGCATCCAATAGTTATCCCAAGCATCCCTTGTATCCCAAGCATCCCATAGTAATCACAAGCATCCCATGTATCCCAAGCATCCCTTGTATCCCAAGCATCCCATATAGTAATCCCAAGCAATCCATAGTTATCCCAAGCATCCCATAGTAATCACAAGCATCCCATGCATGTATATCAAGCATCCCATGTATCCCAAGTATCCCTGGTATCCGGTGCATCCCATAGTAATCCCAAGCATCCCATAGTAATCCCAAGCATCCCATAGTAATCCCAAGCATCCCATAGTAATCCCAAGCATCCCATAGTAATCCGAAGCATACCATGTAATCCCAAGCATTTCAGGCAGCTCACAGGGATAATTATATCAAAATTTGCGCAATTTGAATTGTTTTTTTAAGTTTCATAATCTATTTCCCCTCCCTCATCAAATATAAAACGCTTACCACCATCACTATCCCAATCTGAAGTTTCCTAACGATTTCAAAACACCACAAAAGATTGACTACATTCGACTACATAATCCCAAGCATCCCATAGTAATCCCAAGCATCCCATAGTAATCCCAAGCATCCCATAGTAATCCCAAGCATCCCATAATAATCACAAGCATCCCATAGTAATCACAAGCATCCAATAGTTATCCCAAGCATCCCTTGTATCCCAAGCATCCCATAGTAATCACAAGCATCCCATGCATGTATATCAAGCATCCCATGTATCCCAAGCATCCCTTGTATCCCAAGCATCCCATATAGTAATCCCAAGCAATCCATAGTTATCCCAAGCATCCCATAGTAATCCCAAGCATCCCTTAATTGTATCCCAAGTATCCCTGGTATCCGAAGCATCCCATAGTAGTCCCAAGCATCCCATAGTAATCCCAAGCATCCCATAGTAATCCCAAGCATCCCATAGTAATCCCAAGCATCCCATAGTAATCCGAAGCATACCATAGTAATCCCAAGCATTTCAGGCAGCTCACAGTGATATATCAAAATGTGCGCAATTTGAATTGTTTTTTTTTTAAGTTTCATAATCTATTTCCCCTCACTCATCAAATATAAAACGCTCACCACCATCACTATCCCAATCTGAAGTTTTTTAACGATTTCAAAACACCACAAAAGATTGACTACATTCGACTGCATAATCCCAAGCATCCCATAGTAATCCCAAGCATCCCATAGTAATCCCAAGCATCCCATAGTAATCCCAAGCATCCCATAGTAATCCCAAGCATCCCATAGTAATCACAAGCATCCCATAGTAATCACAAGCATCCAATAGTAATCACAAGCATTCAATAGTTATCCCAAGCATCCCTTGTATCCCAAGTATCCCATAATAATTCCAAGCATACCAAGCATCCCATAGTAATCCCAAGCATCCCATGTATCTCAAGCATCTCATGTATCCCAAGCATCCCATAGTAATCCCAAGCATCCCATAGTAATCCCAAACATCCCATAGTAATCCCAAGCATCCCATAGGAATCCAAAGCATACCATAGTAATCCCAAGCATTTCAGGCAGCTCTCAGTGATATCTCAAAATGTGCGCAATTTGAATTGGATTTTTTTTAAAAGTTAATCTATTTCCCCTCCATCATATATAAAACGCTCACCACCATCACTATCCCAATCTGAAGTACTCTACGATTTCAAAACCATAGTAATCCCAAGCATCCCACAGTAATCTCAAGTATCCCAAGCATCCCATAGTAATCCCTTGTATCGCAAGCATCCCATTGTAATCCCAAGCATCCCATAGTAATCCCAAGCATCCCATAGTAATCCCAAGCATCCCATAGGAATCCAAAGCATCCCATAGTAATCCCAAGCATCCCATAGTAATCCCAAGCATCCCATAGTAATCCCAAGCATCCCATAGTAATCACAAGCATCCCATAGTAATCCCAAGAAACCCATAGTAATCCCAAGCATCCCATAGTAATCCCAAGTATCCCATAGGAATCCCAAGCATCCCATAGGAATCCAAAGCATTTCTGCTCTCAGTGATATCTCAAAATGTGCGCCATATGAATTGATTTTTTTTTTTAAGTTTCATAATCTATTTCCCTTCCCTCATCAAATATAAAACGCTCACCGCCATGCCATCACTATCTGAAGTATTCTAACGATTTCAAAACACAACAGCGGGTTGACTACATTCGACATAGATATTACACGGCTAATTTTAATAACTCCAGTCTCACAAGAGTAAAATAGTATGTTTATTTTAAAATAAACTCATATTAATAAGCCTAATAAATACGATGTTAAAATGAATATACAGGGTGTCTTATAATATGTCAACAAATCGAGACACAAAGATTTTACAAATAGGTTTGTGTTTATAGTATGCCTTTTTTGTTCCTTTTTTTTTCTCATTTCAATCGGATAAATTGTTTTACACAAACAAACCATGACTGAAACAGACCGACGCGTTTTCTATATTTAAGACTTTTTTTGAGACACCTTGTATGGTTTCATCTTGATACAAAGAGAGGTGCAGGCAAATCTACAATACTTTAAAACTTTCATTTTACTTACAATATATTTTTCTATGATACAGATTAAAAAGTGTTTGATTAAATCTTGTCCATGTTTGACAATCAACAGTTGTTTTAAATACAATCAAAGCTGATTTCAATTCTGTTCAAATATTTGTTAAGCGATTCGCATCACACCACAATTTATAAGTTTTGTGATATTAAAGTGCTTTATGGTAATCAAAACCGATGTAAAACCTCGACCTGGTTAAACTTGACAATTATGTCATGGCGATATAAATTAGGCCTAAGAGATGCACCATTAGATTTTCATGGGGGATGGGTTTTTGACCCACTGATGAGTAAAAAAACCTAACTCTGTCCCACCCAACTCAATATAAAGGAATACATTAAAAATGGGGTTTAAAAAAAATCTGCCTTACCCAAACTTCCATGCCCCCCTCAAAATGTAATGGTGCGTAATGGATAGATTATCTTGCCAAGTTGACTTCACAAAATGTCTATGTCGTCACGACGAGATAGATTATCTTGCCAAGTTGACTTCACAAAATGTCTATGTCGTCACGACGAGATAGATTATCTTGCCAAGTTGACTTCACAAAATGTCTATGTCGTCACGACGAGATAGATTATCTTGCCAAGTTGACTTCACAAAATGTCTATGTCGTCACGACGAGATAGATTATCTTGCCAAGTTGACTTCACAAAATGTCGATGTCGTCATGGCGAGATAGATTATCTTGCTAAGTTGACTTCACAAAATGTCGATGTCGTCATGGCGAGATAGATTATCTTGCTAAGTTGACTTCACAAAATGTCTATGTCGTCACGACGAGATAGATTATCTGGCCAAGCTCTACGGAAGCAACTACGTGTCATCCTATACTGGATTAATGTTTGTGGGTTTATATATTGCTTAAATATTGCTTAATCTTACAATGCAATAACTTCACGATTTTTATCTTTATTTTCTTAATTATATATTAACAAAATAGACGTTGTTCCCCCAAAATATCCGGTCTTAACCGAATAAATCCATATGGTTTTTAGCTGACCTTGATATTCCACACAGAGAGTGAAGATTTCAAATGGAGTCGCCAATGAAGAAAACCCTATTTGACAACTGTTTGTGTAAAGTCGACTTGGCAAGATAACCTATCTCGCCATGACGACATCTTGTATGAAGACTATAATATATCTCGCCATAATACCACATCGACTTTTTGGGAAGTCGACTTGGCAAGATACGGTAGTATATCTCAGCATGACGAAGGTTTTAAGTCGACATGGTAAGAAACGTTATCTGATTATGTCGACATAATACTGACATTATAACTATTTGTCAAGATATATTATATCTCACTACGTCGTCAAGTATAGGATGGCACTTATAAGATGCTTTCGTAAAATAAGGCACAATGCGGTAGAAGAAATGGTCACACCACTTTAGTAAGTCAAAATAAAAAGGTCTTATTTCTGATCTTAAATGAATCTTGTATCCAACCAAAGACTTAGATTCATGAAAATAAATAGTTACACTACAATTTGAGGTATTTAATTTTCATTTAATCCATTGATTTGTTAACAAAACCAAAACCAAAACTTAAAACGTCCATAACTTGGCTATTTGTATTTTATATTTTGTGACAAAGTGATTTTTAATTGTCGTTAACTTTGGTTAGGAGTGTAATATAACATTGACTTTATTGGTATACCAAAATGTCCATTAAAGGTATATTATGTGATCTTTCCAGGGAACGCCCTCAACATCGAAAAAAAAATAGAAAGCAGATTTTCTTGCAGATTTACATTTCTGATCATAAATCGTGCACACATTCCAAGTTACAGGGCGATACGATTCTTAATTACTTCAAAATCATGGTTTTAGAGTGAAAATAAACTGTCGGGGGGATTCCGACAGTTTATATTTTTCACTCTAAATTCACTCTAAAACCATGATTTTGAGGTAATTAGGAATCGTATCGCTCTGTAACTTGGAATGTATGTATGATTTATGATCGGAAATGTAAATCTGCAAGAAAATCTACTTTCTAAAAAAAATCATGAATAGAGGGCGCTCTCTGGAAAAGATCACATAATATGCCTTTAACTTCTTCATATTATCATGCTATAAATAACTAAATATTCATATATTCCTCATTGTGCCTCATTTGCTCGCGTTGGGTCACACTTATTGAATCATTTATTGGCGTATAAAGCCAAGCTTCAGCTAATGTCGGCAAATGGCAGTGCCGAAAAGAGTGGGATTACGCATGCAATGATGCACAGTTTACAATCGATGTATCTATGCCTCATGACAATGATCAGAACTCCTTTCAAACAGTTCTTGACACACACGTACAACTTAAAACCAAAGCCCTAAACAACTGACTCTTTCGATGTTTGTAATCTTTTCATGAATTCTTCATCCGAAATAACATCGCCTTGTAAATCAATTCGTATATCGACTTTTCGTACACCATCGCTAATGACCGGCGGTGGTAGATCCCCATCAGTCGAGGACTCAACATGTTCAAGTTTCTCACTATTGCCTTCACGGCTTTCCACATCATTTTGCAACGGAGAAACTTCATGCGATCCCTCCGGATCTGTCTTTGAAACTGCACTACCATGGCAAGAAGCAGGCTCTGCGTCAGTTCTTGAGCACGACGCCACATCAGCTGAGTCTATGGCGTGTAATGATGACCCAGGTGCAAAGTCTGGTGGCAAAGCTGAATACGTCATGTTCTCCAAAGCGTTAAAGTGTGTACCTTGGCCGAAGAGTAGGAACCCAAGCACAGAACCTGCCAAGATCACAATGAATACCCACCAGTTGTAGGTCATCAAGGCGAGCATCAGGAAATATGCCAACAATGCTTGAATAACGTGCAGGATTGTCAGTAGTAACCTGTATTGAAAACTGAAGCGAGACAAATAAGACATAATGATAACATGAAACAATTGAAAGACAAACGCCGGTTAAACATGTTATCTTTAAGGTAGGTGTTCCGATTCTGGCCCTATTTTCAATTTGATATTTTCTATTCTACATGAAGGGTCGTCATTAAAATAGTCATATTCCAAAGTTTAAATTACATAACTCCAATGGATCTTATTTTAGAAGCACAGTACAAGGGAAGGTGACATAGAATGTGCCCATTGAGTAGTACACAAACTATAGCCGGGTGGCTAATCACCTTTGGCGGTAATTCCAGGCCCGTAAGAAGGGGGGGGGGCGATGGTGGCGATCGCCCCCCCCCCCTTTGAAAATCTTTCCCGGAAAATTTGTACACAGATGAAAAAATTTCGCGCGCTACGCGCGCATTTGTCTTCCCAAAATGCAATATTCTTTGCTACAAGCTTGTTTAGAGCCAAAATGTACCTCGATCGTGCAAAAAATAGGTGCAAATTCGAAAGTTTTCGCGCGCTACGCGCGCATAGGCCTATTTGACTAACAAAAATCTTCCCGTGATTTTTTTTTTTAAAACGCCCCCCTTTGAAAAAAGTGTCTTACGGCCCTGAATTCACTGCGTTTTGGCCTATAACGTCTAAATGGCACATATCTAGCGCCTGTAGCCTATACGATTTTACAGAAATAATGAGACAAATATGGGTTTTCTTTTGATATCAAAATATATGTTGATGTAAAAAGAAATCTTAAGTGATCGGAACGGAACATACACGTTTAAATGATTAAATGTCATGCATGCATCATTGGCGTATAACCAAGATGATTGATTCAATAATGACTTTGGTAGGTTGAAGCCCCGCTCAACCACCACCAGTTTGGAGCTTGAATTTTTTTGATTGGCTAATTTTTCTATTTATATAATTTCCCCTATTTTAACATGTTTACACTAACCACTAACATAGCAAAGAAGTTCAAAATACATTGCAACAAACCTACCATTGTGGAAACGTCAATTGCACAATGGACTCCACTCTTTTACTAGCGGCGCCAGTTTGGTCCCATTTCATGCCAAGGTCGACCGACAACGTTCGTTTCATCATTCCCTGTGACATTCCACGAGGCGCATCCACCTGCGCATTGTTTCCAGTGTCTACTTTCGAAGCAGGGTCCCCTTGTTGTTTCTGCGGAAACTGATCTGGTTTGGTAGTTGGGGTTTCGTTGTTATTCGGTGGGTCTTGAAGAAGTTTGTGAAAACCTTTGAGATTCTTCTTGGCCATATGACACAGTGTTTTACTGGTGGCACGTTTAGTGAGTCGAGCAAGACTTTCCAGAAATATGGCGATGATGCACAGACCAAGGAGAGATATTACAAGCTCTGCAGTGAAAAATATCAGAAACACCAAACATTTAAATACATCATTAGATTGATAGACCAAGAAGAGATGAGCTTTGTAGAGATAGATGACAAACATATCATACCATAATCACGATGATAGATCAATGGAAAATAACCAGTGGCGTAACCAGCGGCCCCCCCCCACCCCCACACTTGGAACCCTTGCCCCCCGCTTTCCCTCCAAATGAAATCAATACAGATGAAAAATGTTAGCGCGCATGTCTTCCCGAAATGTAATATTCTATGGTACAAGCTTGTTAAGAGCCGAAATGTAGCTCAATCGTGCAAAAAGTAGGTGTAAAGTTGAAAATTTTCGCGTGCTACGCGCGCATTTCTTGACACTGGAATGGATCCCACCCATTAGGAGCCCCCCAATTTCAAGTCACTGCCCCTTCTTGCCCCCCAAATGAAAAAGTCTAGTTACGCCACTGAAAATAACTTGTAAATGGTCGTCGACTTGGTGTCCAGTTTTCATGTGGTTTTGGAGTTGTGGTCAAATGATTATTCCAAAAGTGTCGTTATATTGAATTCAGCTTGTTGGTGTTGGGATTGGGGTTAGGGTTTGCAGGGTTATAGAATAGGAAGCAGGGTTAGAGCTAATAGCAGGGCTGTTAAAGTTAGGGTTAAACCGGTCAAACAGATAAGGATTAGGGAAGGGACGAACGAACCTTAAACTTTATTCAGAATAATGACCTTAATGATTAAAAGAAAAACCTTCGGAACAGCGAGGGGAATCTGGTCTATACTTGGTTTCAGCAGGTTTCAGGAACGACGAATGATTCTCTCAAAATCCAACAGATCGGTGTCTTGTGTTTTGTATGTAAATCACATTGGGCAAGGTCTTGAATTAGACAAATACGCGCCCACATCCTACTGTCGCTTTGTCTTTATGGTATACGCGCTATGACACAATCACATCGCACACAACGCAGCGGACGCTGCCTCAATGATCGCTAGCGCGATGCGCGTGACAGTTATCAAGTCAAGCGTAACTAAGCAACTACACAAACAAGTAAACGGTACGGTAGGAGCAGAACGCGTTTATATTTTATAGATAACATTTTACAAAATACATTGATTTCTTGCAGTTTTACAACATAAAATGGATCATCATAGTCAGGTAAGAACATTGTATATTTGCAATAAGTTTGGAAAGATATTAAAGTGTTTTCGAAGGTTATGTCTTTTGTTATCTCTCTTTAACGGTTGGCCTAGGCCTAGATGGCAAGTTGTGATTTGTTGGTTCCTCAACGGCGCGTTTGGGGTTGAGCTCGCTTTCCGGACGCCATTTTGAATTGGCGAACCCTACCAGGCGCAGGCGGCTAGGCACCTCTAGGTTACCGTAAATTAGTAGTGCCGTAGAGTTCGCCACTATTATTTTCGTGGGGTAGAGTTCGCCTGTTTATCGTATCATAGCCTGAGTTATGTGACTTTGGGCAAGTTGAAAGGAGTTGTGCATTTTGATTGACCAGATGAATAAATAAGTAGGCCTAGTGCCTGCCATAAAGGTCCCGTTATTATTTTCGTGGGGGTAGAGTTCGCCTGTTTATATTGAATATCATAGTGAGTTTCTGTCAAGTGGATGGTGTGATCCCGGGGGGTGGGAGTCGGGCAAGTTGAAAGGGGCTGTGTGACCCGATAATTAATTAGTAAGTTAGTGCCATTCCCGCTACTCGTGGGGTAGACTTTAGCCTGTTAATTTACTGCTTTCTTATTAAAGCAACGCCCTCCCCCCTCCAACCCAACACTGCACCATTCCTAACACACACACCCCAACCATAACGGTCTATGCACTCGGGCTATGCACAAACACCCCTGGCCACCATCTCACGCCCACATCCGGCCCACCTCGTGCGCTCAACCATCCTGGCTCAACTGAACTGGAGTGACTGGGATTGGGCTTTTTTCAACACATCTAGGTGGCATGGCAGTCACATGACGGGTACTTGAGAGTTCGCCTGGACATTATTTTGGCGAACACAACCTCTTCGGCCTCAAAGGATCTGTGTTTAGTTCCCATTTTGATTTTAGGACTTTCTGGTCCTATGTTCAAGCTTCAAGACTTGAAATCTGGTAATTCCATCAGCCAGCAGTCCGTGTCAAGAAGGACGGTACACTCACCATCAGTGAGCCCGCCGAGCGAAGGGCGAGAGTGATATAGGCACTCGCAGGTGCAGAGCCCTTACCGTACCGGGAATCCACGGACAGTGCGGTGCCCCTGGAAGCTCCTACAATTACAGAAGAGGGTCCGTTTTGAGGGGCAAAATGGTAAAACGTATTTTAAGTGGGATGCATAATATTCATTGTTTCATGTCGCCCTATTTCCAAGCTCAACCAGTGGCAGTGACCACTCCAGCTCCCTGAATGATCATTCTTTCCCGACTGAAAGACCAACCCACCAAACTGGGATCATGCTCACTTTTTACTTTACTTTACTTTTTTGGTGATATACGCGTAGCTAGCGTTGGCAAGGCTTTATAAATAGATACAAATGTGAAATGCGGATAATTGCGCTTTTTATTCTAATATAGGACCTTTTGTCCGATTTTCTCCGGAAAATGGCATTTCAAAATTGATATAAGAATGGGGGATGATGCTTTGAATAGGTCATATGTTTTTATTTTCACGATCTGCGCCTTGTGGCCTATATTCTAAATTTTTGTCTAAATTTATAAGTTTTGTTAGTCAATTTAATTGAATTCGTTCTATTTTCAATTTCAGCGTAATGGCGACAACGCAAGACGACGTCTACCTACAATCCAAAGTCCCTGTAATCCCTACAGAGCCAGATGTTCTACGGCTTTGACAAGCCTCACCACTCCAAAAATACACAGTCGTAAAGTAAGTGTCTAAAACAGACCACATGCCTATAATATAATAGTCATAAAGTCCATATATTTTACTTTGTTATATAACCAACATGACCTATATTGCACTCGTCATAAGATTGTTGTAGTTCAACAACAAAATATGCCGGAATTGTGGGTTTCTTGTTTATAATATCTAAGCGCACAAGGATCCCGCTTCATCTGCTGTTCATGCGTGATGAAGCGGGCGTGAGTTCATGGAATCATCATCATGATCATGGCTGTTACTTGTATCAAACATGTATATGGCCCTGTCTGTCTCACTGTTGCGAATAGAGCTATAAACGTGTGCACGACGTTTTTCATGTTTTTAGACATTTGGGTGTTTACGTTCGTGTAAGTTGCTATCGTCTGACACGTTTGGCATATTAAGTTGTATTCGTTAGCGGTTTATTAGAGATGCACTTGGGTCTAGGGATTTTTTTGAACACGTTCAAAATTTTGAGCGGGTGACAACGTAGTGATCAATACACCATGTATACGTTGAACATTCGCTGTGTGAAAGTTAAGCAACTTCTTCGTCTGCTGTTCGGCCATATACGTCCAACCCATCTGTTCGTTTTGCATGATCGAACAGACGACGAAGAAGCACTACGTCTACATAAATATGAACAGATGGGCTGGACGTATATCGCCGAACAGCTGACGAACTCGAACGAATGACAACTTACGCGACGGTACACCCAAGTTCCAAAAAAGTCGGGCACACCACAGATGGTGGAAACAAACACGGAACAGTGTGACAGGGCTATAGCATAGAGCAGTGTTGTGCTTAATAGCTGGGACATCAGCACATAGGCTACACCTACCTCTCCATATTTTCAGCCGATTTCTACTTTTGTGTTGCTCAAATATAAGCGTTTTGTTTTGTTGTCCACCCACAATTCGAACTATTCTTCCCCGACACCTCAATCCCCATCCCACACAAACGCCACGTTGAAGGTTTCACTCATAGCCACTTTGTCAGTGATTTAAGTTCATTTCACTTAGGTTACGACACCATGCTCACATAACATGCATAAGGCGGAGGGCTCCTTCCCCTTGATCCTCTAGACGTACCTTAATGACCCATTTTTAGAACAAAAAATGTTAAGTGTGCGTCCCTCCTCTTATATAGATATTTACGGATGGATACACGAACCATCACTTTGGATCTGGCCCAGTGACCCAAGGTTACGCCACTGATTCATTAATAATTCAAGAAAATAATTTATATCATGTTTTTGTTGTATGTGCAGAATAAAAACGCCAAACGAGATCGTGAACGAAGTTCGGAGAAGTCAGCAACATGTAATATCAAAAGGATCTCGCAAAACCAGATACTTGCTTCGATTCCTGAAAGGCCGACCTCGGGACCGTACGGAGACCTACAGCACGAAAAACTTGACACGGAATATATGGCAGTGCAGGCTAAGGAAGAGAGAAAATTTCATCGAAGACCACCTAAAGTCATTCGCGAAGATCCCTCCAAGTATCCACAACCTACATTTTGGCGTCCAGTTGGGGGACCGGTACCAGTTGCGAAGTTCTCCTGCATGGATCCGATACCGCCGATAAAGCCCGCGCAGTACCGAAACAAACCAGACATGAACTCCAAAGCTTTGAATAAACAGACGAATAAACATAGACACTTAGGGTGTAGGGAACGGTTGGCCTTTTCCCACATCCCGAAAATAAATACAGAATGTATAACGCCAAGGCATACCAAAATTTGCCAGAAGAATTCAAAGACAAAACTATCGGGATCTAACTGCATGTCATCTTGCATTAAAACTCTCGAAAAGGCTGACGACATTATCGAGCGCGCCATGGAAGAATCATGCGCAGACCGTCCACTAACGAAATCGATGAGCGATGACATGACCTATTACAGCAGCCGTGAAATGGTCGTCCCTGACGACGAAGACGACGCCGAATATCAGCCACAGTGGAAGACACCAACGACGCATATGGGGATATCTTGCCCATGTTGGAAGAATGTGGTCAAAGGCGATCCTAATCTGAATGCAGTGGATGAAACCGCCACCGATGACCAGATCCAACATTGTGCCAAGATCCAAAAGAATGTTAATCATCTATCCGTGGACCCGGAGACAAGTCTTGAAGTCGACATAGCAGTACGGAACCCAGACCAAGCAAGCTGTAACGGTAATCAGGCTAACAAACCGGTTAGCGGAGTGGTAGACGACAGATATAATCCATCACAACTGGAGGGCATTAACATTATTAAGGATTTTGAAGTACAAGGCATTACTCTCTGTTCAAGCAAAGAAACAGCCCTTACAAACGAGAGTTCACTTGCATTGAATGTGAATGACCGCACATATGCTACAATATCAGACACCACTCAACATAACATACCAGATGCAGTTGCAGACACGACGGCGGTATGTACAAGCAATGCACTAAAATACATGACTGCAGTTTTACTAAGTAAACACAAGGAACTTCAAGCAATGGAATGTCGGAATTTCGATGACACTGAGAGTAATGAAGACGTCAGATCATCGGATCTGCCACAGTATCTAGTACGTGCGACGTCAGTGAGTGCTGCTGCGTGTCTATCATTTCATAGTGCAATATCTGTTGAAGGTTCCTATCAACAAAACGAAGAACAAGACTCGTCTGGCGTCGTGACTGTTGCGGTGGATGAATCACATGATAAGTCACGCGAACTCAGTAAACACACATATGACGAGAGTACACCGCGAGCAGTGGGTCCCACCATGCTCTCTGAAGATAAACAGACTGGTGGTTTATGTTTGAACATTCCCGTGACAAATCAAATAGGCCTACAACAAGTTGATCGTGACAATGACAATGAGCCGCCAGATGTTGGCCTAAATGATGCGGACGGTCCACGGACCTTACCCACATCAGCGCCAGATGTTGGCCTAGATGATGCAGACGGACCACTGGCCTTATCCACATCAGCAATGGAGGAGAACGTTTATTCGGTCGTCTCAGTTACCCATGAAACTAGGCAAGCCGACAAGGCTGATGATTTAATACACCAGTCCACCGATGAACTTATTCATCATGCCGAGCAACATCCGACATGTCCGAAGACCGGCATAATTGGCCAGGAGTCAGTAGAATTTCAAAGATTGCTCGGGGAGATCGACATACATGTCAGTGTCACGCGACAGATCACCGATGAAATTGTCCAGATAAAAACACTGTTAAACGATGATCTTCACGATGCACTAAAGACTTCAACTGATTCACATGAGGTACGTGGGCCTGATGAAAGTGTTGAACCAGGTTTTGATCCGCAAGAAACTAAGAGAGTGCATGGCAGTGGTACCAATCAGCACTTCCACGTTAGCGACGAGATTGAGAAGTTCGATTCAATAGCAGACTGCAAATGTGATCCGGCAGTTGTGCATGGGCTGAATGAAGTGAAGGAGCCGCAAACGGTACGGAACATAGTCTCAAAGTGTGATAATGAAGATCGAGCAGATGGACTTGACATGACCAAAGTTGACTGTGACGGAGAACCGTCGAGTCCATCAGACTACACCCTCAACAGTCAAGGCTTTATTGCTACAATTGAAAATAATCTCACGGAAGATAGTGTTACTAGTTGTTTGAATGACGAACGCAGTCGCGCGGACGACAGAGAAATGGGTGAAGTGGTTCCGATAGATGGGACTGCAGAAAACATCAGCAATAGTGTTGTCGATTCATTTAATGAAACAGATGGAAGTGAGAAGCATGAAAATACCAATGAATATGTCACGGAACAAACGAAGAGTCCGGGACTTAAACATGTACAACAACAAACACGCAACGAAGAGACCGTACCCGTGGTTAAAGTAGTTCCAACGGAATACCCAGGACTGATCACGACGGAAAGTGAAGCAGGTCTCGAACACGAAGACATACGACCCTCATCGCCTTGTCCCAGTGTACACACACCAACCAATGACAGTAACAGCCGGCCTATATCCCGGCCAATATACTGCAATGATTTATATTCACCTTCACGTGATTTGTCTGAGAAACCAGCTGCAAAGGACGGGCACAATACTACCACACGTCCCAAGGCATATGCACCTAGCGAACAAATAAACATGCATGTAGAAGCATCAACGAGTCTTGAAGCACCTGTAACCATGCATAATGTAGAAGCATCAAAGAGTCCTGTACCACCTATAAACATGCATAATGTAGAAGCATCAAAGAGTCCTGTACCACCTATAAACATGCATGATGTAGAGGCATCAAAGAGTCCTGTGCCACCAATAAACATGCATGATGTAGAAGCATCAAAGAGTCCTGTACCACCTATAAACATGCATGATGTAGAGGCATCAAAGAGTCCTGTACCACCTATAAACATGCATGATGTAGAGGCATCAAAGAGTCCTGTACAACCTATAAACATGCATGATGTAGAAGCATCAAAGAGTCCTGTGCCACCTTTAAACATGCATGATGTAGAAGCATCAAAGAGTCCTGTACCACCTATAAACATGCACGATGTAGAAGCATCAAAGAGTCCTGTACCACCTATAAACATGCATGATGTAGAAGCATCAAAGAGTCCTGTACCACCTATAAACATGCATGATGTAGAAGCATCAAAGAGTCCTGTACCACCTATAAACATGCATGATGTAGAAGCATCAAAGAGTCCTGTACCACCTATAAACATGCATGATGTAGAAGCATCAAAGAGTCCTGTACCACCTATATCTACTTTTCACCATGTGACTGTCAGAGAGCGATCCAGTTCAGCACCAGTCAGCGAGCAACACATGATAAAACTCCGGTGCCGAGACCGACCGCATGATCGTGCACATGATATGGGAGGTCCCGAAGATATGGAGCTATGCTTCAAGATGCCAGACATTCCGAAAACTGGTAATACAGAATTCGATCAAGCCTTCATGGGCATCAATATCATCAACTATTTCTCCAACCAAATAGCTCGTTTCACTCATCGCTCACAGATGGTCGTTCTTGAGGCCATGCAATCTTTGGAGGCAGATGACGAAACTTACATGCACGCCCTGACATGTCCATCGGCTCAGATATGCGCTCAAGTGTTACAAAACTTTGTTGACGATTATAAGGACATATTTTTACGCTTCCCCACACTGGAACTGGTGAATGATCGGTTTTGTCAGTATGTACAAGCCTTGAGCAAGCAAGAAGAGGCGAGTGCATCAAATTCAGCAGGGAATGAAACGATGCCGAAACGTAGAGCCAAATGGCTAAAAGCGAATTCTGTATCGGCACGGGGAAATCGCAATAGGGTGAGATGGTTTGAAGATGAGCATACATCCGTAGATCAACCTAAGTCACAAGAAGAGGAGGATCAAATCACAATGTCAACAGCACCCGCGATGGTGACAGAGACGGCCCGCGATGGCCAACGATCGCATGAGATGATCTCGCCAGATGGTAGCCAACAACTGCTTGAAATGACCTCGCCAAATAGAATCCATCGACTGCATGAGAGAACATATCCAGAGGATGGCCAACAACAACATGAGAAGACCTCATCAGATGATGGCCAAGGACCGCACGAGATGACCTCGCCAGATGATAGCCGGAGGACCTTGCAAGATGATGATCAAAGCCAGTATGAGCATGATGAGAGCTCGCCGGATAATAGCCAAAGACTACATGGAAGGACCTTGGCAGAAAATAGCCAACGACCACATAAGATTAAGAGAACTTCGCCAGATGACAGCTAACGCCGATGAAGCAGCTAAGAAGACAGGGGCTTTCGAAAACCGAACAAAGTGAATTTACAATGTTCCAGATCAATTAACGGCAGCCATTTGTGTGCAAGAATTCACTTGAATTAAATGAGGAAATTGAAAAACAATAGTGGGAAAATACCCCACCATTTCTAATCAATTTTTAATTGCCTGCATTTGTCCTGATACTTACATGTACAACCCTATACTTATAATATGTAGGTAAAAAATGCTGATACCAACGAAACATTAAAATTGGCGTGGCGTTTGGCAATTGTGGAGTTTTCGATGATGTAAATCATTACTTTGAAATTTTATTGTAAAAGCAGGAACTTTTTTTTTTTTATTTGTTAATTACCGTGCAAGTTTCGACACCCTTTTCTTAACTTATTGCTATAGGGATCCATCCGAACATTTTTCCGGCGTGGGATAGCCCTGGAATGGAATCTTGGAGTTGGGATCCCCTCTTTGAACCTTCCGCTCGGAATATCCTGAAGACATTTTGAAAGATGTTCGGACGGGTCTCCAAACCTTTCATTGAACCAAAACCTGTCCATAGTATTGAATCGACCATAAATATTTGAGAAAAAGGTGCTTCATAATATGATCCAGTGTTAAAGATATTCCAAAGAAACTTGAAATTCTATAATGTTTTGTCATTTTAGGGTAATACCACCAAAAGCATGGGTTACACCAACATTTGGAAGGAAGCGTCCAGTTTTGTTTGTCAAAAGGGTAAATTTTCCATCCAGTACTTTCCTCGTTCAGTTAAATATTTATTTACGCATGGACTTAAAGTATTGTTATGTGCTGAAATGGCCGGGAGAAATAGACTTAAACTATTCTTGGTGGTTCAAGTTGACACTACTTTGAGACTGGGAATGGTGAATTCAGTCATGATCAAGTTGAATCAACACCACGGTAAAGTTTGTATTAAGCCAAAGAATGAAATTTCTCTACGCTAAATTTGACTAAATAAGATGTGTATTTTATTCAAAAAGTGGTGAAACCAAATACAAGAAAGGCGAACGAACCCATGATTGACACCCTATATCCAGATATCCCGGGACTGGCATGATTTGAAAGCAAACATTGCCGCATTTAGTCCTGCTGTGGAGAATTGAACTTTATACATATCACCGGAGGAGCACGTTGTGTGATATAAACTTGCTATGCAGATTGCTTTCCTTTACATGAATTTCATATAAAATAGTCTAGAATGTACTTCTTGTTGGGTTAAAAGTATATAACACAGTATGGCGTCGCGGTAAAACTCGCTTACAGCAGACACATCAACACACGTATGCAACGGGTCTGGTTTACTTTCATTTTGTTCAGTGACGTGACACGATTGCGTGTCCAGTGAGGAGTGCGCCGCTTTTTGCGCGCTTGTCTCATTATGCGATGAGACACCCGGCGCAATCTTTCTTCTGACACGAGAAAATAATGGGTGTTTCAGTGCTACTTCGAGGAAAGCGCATGCAGATTAAACTGTTAAAATACAGGGTGGTCCAAAAAAAACTATACCCAACTTTGGAGGCCATTTTCTCCTAGATGATAAAATATTTTAGTAATTTGGTTTGCATATTATTAAAGCATATATCGTTGAGCATTATTGGTGAAAATAGGGAAGATATTACATTAATATTTTTTGAGATATTGCTATTTTTAGCGAGTATGTGTAAAAATGGCTTTTCCACGGGAGCTGTCAATGCATCAACATGATATGCACTTTTATGACAATATGATATGACACAATAATGTAATGACCCAAGACCCATTATTAAACTTAATCCTTAACTGCTTATAATGGTTCTTGGGTCATTACATTATTGTGTCATATCATATTGTCATAAAAGTGCATATCATGTTGATGCATTGACAGCTCCCGTGGAAAAGCCATTTTTACACATACTCGCTAAAAATAGCAATATCTCAAAAAATATTAATGTAATATCTTCCTTATTTTCACCAATAATGCTCAACGATATATGCTTTAATAATATGCAAACCAAATTACTAAAATATTTTATCATCTAGGAGAAAATGGCCTCCAAAGTTGGGTATAGTTTTTTTTGGACCACCCTGTATACAGCATTTCTGGTGCGATCAGTGCAGTGAACTCAGTGAGTAATAAACGCAGCATTTACGGGCTGAGATCACTGGACTACGCTCTAAACCCACTGCTCGGAGAAATGCTAATTGGCTCTTGAGGATTTGACCTAAATCCCAAACTAAAATCCGACAGCATTATTACACGCTCATAGCATCCATTAATCCTAAAGCATTAATTCCGCCACTGAAGCCTAGTCCACTGCTCCCTTACAATCGTATCGCTGCCACCTATACTACCACTGCCACCTAATACAATGCGACCACTGTCACCTATACAATCCTACCTCTGCCACCTATACAATCCTACCTCTGCCGCCGCCTATACAATCCAATCACTGTTTCCACTCCTTTAGCGTACCGCTGCCACTTACATAATTTCATCGTTGCTACGGTGCTATACCATACAATTGAACACAGTATTGCTGCAATTCCACTACTGCCACCTCCTTTATAAACCCACCGCTGCTTCCTAAACTGCCGCCTATTAAAAAATCACTGCCACCTATACAATCCCACATGTGTCACCCATACAATGGGTTATTCCAGATAATCATGACCCCCCCCCCCCCCCCCCCCCCCCTCCCTATAGAAGACTCTTTTCCCCACCAATTTTTCAATGGAATTCCATTTGGCACACGTTCTTGGAATTCCAGACTTTTTCACAATTTGGATTGTCTGGAATAGCCCTATAGGGGGCGGGGGGGGGGGGGGGGGGGGGTCCAATTCCATAATTTATAATTCCCACCAATTACATAATTTTTTGAAGTTTGATCTGGAATTCCATACTTTTTTTGAAAAGTTTGATCTGGAATTCCATACTTTTTTAAAGTTTGATCTGGAATTCCATATACTTTTCATAGAGGGAGTCATGGAATTCCGGTCTTCTATAGGGGGGTTCATTATTATCTGGAATAGCCCAATCCCACAGTTTAATTCTACAAATTTACCCTACCACTGTCACCTATATAATTGCATCGTTGCTACCTCCTATATTTTCCCAACTTCCACCTATCCAGTCTCGCGCTGCCAACTAATCTTTGATATCCCTCCGCTGCTATACATGTACCTTCTTTATTACACCGTTGCCATAATCTCACCGCTTTCGCCTAATACAACAACCCCACCACTGCCACATACGATCCCACAGGCTGCCACCTATATAATCCCACCGCTGCCACCAATTCAGTCAACCGCTGCTACCTAAAATCCGACCGCTGCCAATACAATCCCATTGTCATCCACACAATCCCACTACCACTACCTATACAATCCCGCCGCCTCAATATATATATACGTTTTGAAATCCCACCGCTGCCACACACTCTACGACCGCTGCCACCTTTTCAGTTCCCCCATGTATATATGTGGGACTTTGGTGACATATATGAATGCTGTGTCGCTGTCATATGCTGCGACGAGAGACCGGATTGGTGCCGTCATGTGGTGTCAATGATCCGGTGGGTAGTCAAAGCCATCCCCCACCCCCCCCCCCCTATTTATGCGAGTTTTCATGATTCAAAAATCAATACGATCATATGTCATTTTTAACACGTCACCTTCCGTTCATTATGATCCGATTAGTCGGAGAGGGTAAATTCCCCCTCTCCTCCCTGGCAGAAAAAAGGCCTTTGTGCCCCCGCCCCAAGCCCTATTTGTGCCCCCGCCCCACTCTCCGGATGTAGTGCGTATATGCGTTATAACCATTTACAAGGACCATTTTTCGCCCGGGTTTTGGAAAAAACATGCCCTTACCACCACCCCCCCCCCCTCAAATTTTCTGAGCTGACTGCAACAAAATTTGGGGCACCCTTTTACGAACATTTTAGAAATCTAGCCCCCCCCCCCCCTCCCCCCCCCCCCTGAAAAAAATCCTAGCTACGCCACTGATTTCAGACTAAATTCAATAAAAGCATGATAAAAGGGAGAGGGAAAAAAAGTACCGGTGACCATAATGATAAAAGTCTCAGTGCCAACTGAACTTGGTCAACGATATGTCATCGCCTCGGGTGGGAGAGCAATTTGTATACCATTTTGTCAACGTCAATAGCAATCAATCTTTCATATGAATGAATAATGGGTTAAATATAAATCACAACAGCGCTTTCGTGTATAAAAAGTACACTGAAACCAGGGACGTAAAGATTGCCAGGACGCGTTTGCAGAAAGGTTTGCTTTCCCTTATGATGTACACCCAAATGAATCGTTAATCTCATCCTCATAGTTAATTTAATTTACGACGAATATTATTCGTCTCAGGTTGAATAAGCCCTCTCCCTTGATCACAAGCCAGTCCCATTCTTACCCTCCTTTAAAACCATAGTTTCAAAGGAGGTTGCCTTACGCCACTGAACACGCTGAATAAAACCAGTGACATGCATTTATCTATAGTTATAGCTAGTATAGTTATTACTGTATAAAAATGTCAATTTCTAATCTTTCGTTACGCCCAAGTGAGTTTAATTTTGAATGCAAGGTAAATCAAATTGTTTAGGGAGCGTTCATAAATACTTGGTTAAGAGATGACTTTTTTAGACCCGCATACCGCACCCTCTTATAGCATGAATACTGAATAGAGAGAATGTTCCATAACTGTTCACTCAAATTAACGAAACTGCTGAAACTGTATACTGTCATATACATAAGATTGTCCAAACCCTTTGGAGATGAATTTTTCAAGTAGGCCTACATTATAAATTATAGGCTACTTACTTCATACTTTTTTCACTACATAAATGTATGATTTCCTCACAGGACGGCCAGTATTTATAAGTCAGTAAAGAAATCAGAACCAAACTTTTTCTTAATACTCTCCCTGAAGGCTGAATAGCTTATACGCATCAGACTGCATTTCTTCTTCTTGGTTATCTGATTCTTGTTCCATTAGAGTATGCACTTTTTTTCGTCCTCATCTTGATCTCAGACTTTTTTTTACCTCCCCAACCTTTTGATTGTGTTGGTATTTTTTTGACCCATGCCCCATAATTTTCCTGCCACCCACCTATACCAAAGTATTTATGAACACTCCCTAAAGTTGCGCGGTAGTAGCTAGGCCTATTCTTATGAAGAAAGCATACAATTTTAATATGTGCAGCAAGAGGACAATGGACAAAGTAACCATCGAATACAATACAGTTCAATCGCGGAACCGGAATGTTAATGTGGGTTCAATATTTTTTCAATTGAAAACTATCTTCTGCTAAATTGTAATCAAAATTTTGTTTTATGTATAGGGACACAGATAGAGTGACTTTGATTGTCCATTGGAAGGGCAAGGTAATCCCCAGGTCACTACTAAAGTATGGAATACAATCACATGGGTCTCGCGTCATCACGTTCAACATTCGATCTGGATTTAAGTATGTTCGATATGGAATCACTGTGATAGGGGACCAACACAAAATACAAGTAATATTGTAACATTTGTAGTAGTAAAACGTGTTAAAATGTTGTAATGATCGAATGCACTGCAACTGCAAATATGGAGACTAATAAATAAATAGAATCATGACACAGATATGCGTTAACATTTATATGATATATTGGGATCAAAAGAACATTCTCAGCCGACAGGTTACAATTTATAAATGAGAATTGTTTTAAACGTTGATTTAAAGGGTTCAAAGTTTGCTATAAATTAGCGATAACCCTATTGACTTTAGGAAAGATTAGAAAGAAGATAATCGATAATTGGTTAGAGTCTAGTTTTGCCTTCAAGGACATATTATAAGGAAGTAAAGTATATATAGGCAAATTGTCAATAAAATATTATTATTTTAGTACACTTGTCACATCAAATCATAGGGTGATGTTCCTGGTGTGTATATCCTACCTAGTATAGGCCTTAAATGGGTTATATCAGGAGTAATCGGGACATAAATATTTGCATAAAATAATTTGAAAAGATATACCATAACATCCCAGGCAAATTACAGTGTTAAACGTCTTTTCAATTATCGTATATAAGTAATTGATTTAAACTTGGAACCCATGGTTTAATATTGGGTCGGTATATATATAGTCAACATAGTGGACAGTCCAGTGTGAAATATGTCGTCCTGCATTAACAGCATTTTAGCAAATAATTGATCGAAATTGCTGTTATAAAGGGGGAAAATGGCCTACTCACCTGTATTCGAAATTACTGTCCAACCTTGAAGAACTATCACCCTCGGAAAACCAAATGTGAAATACATATTATGACCATCCTCAGCATGTATGTCGTGATCACTTAAATGACCAATAGCATGATGTAAAGTATGGTTCGTCACACCTGCAGCATGATGTCCGTGTCCCATGGTGTGATTCATACCTGTCATACTATGGTTCATCATACTATGGTCTATGTCCATCATGCTATGGTTTGTGTCCATCATGCTATGGTCAATATCCATCATGTTATGGTCCATATCCATCATGCTATGGTTCATATGGTGCCGATGGTCCATATTCATAATATCGTTCAGCTTCATGTTGTGATGCCTTTATGTTGCACACTTTGAAGCTCTGCATAACCATGCTCTGTCCATAAATTATGCGCGTGGTATAATGTGTATAGTATCGTGTATAGTTACTATACGGGCAGCCTTTGTAATATAAAATATTGCCCTAAGTTAATATAACATGATACTGGCGTTCAAAACACTCCGGGTCCCAACACAACAACAGGTGTCTGATACTACGTGGTTGAACTTTCGTGAAGTTCATGAGATCCAACAACCAACAGCTGCTCTGTAAGACTAAGAGTAAGACACAAATGGCAACATGGTTTAGAAATCTTTCCGTTCTGTACCGCGCTCCGTGCGCCTATCCGCGTTAAACATAAGCCTACACACAAAAGGATAAGGTCTAATAATAATATCCACTCTCGTGGTCTATTTCCACCATATGTGGTCTAAAGTACCTGGCATTGTGTGTAGGTTCCACCATAAATACATTGTATGGTTCCACTGTTCCACGAAGTCAGCAGACTTTTTGTAAAGTGGATGTGATTCTTCAGGGACCGATTAATCCATCATCAAAAGTTTATTTTCAATTACAAATCCAATTCCAATATACGTGTTTTGGCAAGGCATACTTCGCCTGCTCGATAAACATGTATACCTGTGACTGCAGTATAGTAGTCCATGCAGATATGCACGCATGAGATAATACGATTTCTCAATCAGCTGTTGGTTCACAACAAACACACGCGATTCTCGCTGCGTTTGTCAACTTAAGAAATAATATTATCGTATCCATGAATGGACATTTTGAGTACTTAAAGGAGGTGTCCCGCAAGCATAAAAGTGTGCATTATATGTTAGTAAAATAACTATCGATCCCAACTTTTGTAATTATATAGAACAAAACACCACACTTATGACCCAAACAAATAAAAACCGCAATCTCTCAACATGCACTTTTTAAAATTCGCGGCGATCGAAAGTCCCAGTGTCGATGATGTCATAGTTATACAATGCACATGCGCAAATTTTAGCACCGATACCCATGACGTCATCGACACCGGGACTTTCGATCGCCGCGAATTTTAAAAATTGCATGTTGAGTGATAGCAGTTTTTATTGATTTTTGTGACTACTATGGTGTTTTGTTCTATATAATTACGTAATTTCGGCTCGATAATTATTTTTCTAACAAATAATGCTCGATGTCGTGCTTGCGGGACCCTTTCTTTAATGATATGGAAAGCTTTTCCACAGCATGATAATTTGGTAGCGAATGACTGGGCGAATGACCGGTGTACCAGCAAGAGACATAGTCCGCCCTGTACCATGTGTACAGTAGGGCATTGGTTGGTATATGGCACTCATCTCTACACGCAACATTTTAGTTTCACGCTTCATTCCGTGTATGTCTATGGAGGCCGGACTATGGCTCGAACTTATGTTTTAAACACCAAGAAAGAACCTTTCTAGGAAGTTACCATCAGATTTAAACAGATATTTTAACAGCATTTTAATGTTGACTCTACTTCCACTTCACACCTTATTTTCACTTTGCTTTATTTTCACTTCACTTCACTTTAACTTTACTTTACTTTATTTACACTTTACTTTATTTTCACTTCACTTGACTTGACTTTCACTTTACATTATTTTCACTTAACTTTATTTTCATTTATTTTATTTTCACTTTACGTTTTTTAACTTTACTTAATTTCACTTTACTTATTCTACTTTCACTTTTAATACTTTATTTTCACTTCACTTTATTTTCACTTCACTTTATTTTCACTTCACTTTATTTTCACTTCACTTTATTTTCACTTAACTTTAACTTTATTTTCACCTTATTTTATTTTCACTTTGATTAAGTATGGGTGACCTTTGTTTTTATTTGGAGAGAGTACTTAATGTCTACCAGTTACAAATGACTAACAGTGTTTTGCCTCAATATAGTCTGCTGGTTATTGGTTGAAGCTGTTTTTATTTAACCCTTTATATTGTTTCCGTGACTACTCTTTCCAATAAAACCAAAGGTCACCCATACTTAATCAGCTAAATGAAAACAGTCTTTCACAAACATCAGTCCTGCGACTGTTTTGAGACAAAGAGTCTCCAATACACACATTCAATTCATAGCATTATATTGTCTTGCAAGTAATGTTTATAATGTGTTTATTCCAACCTTACCTCATGTATATCGCTCAATTTGTATATACCTATTTCAAACATCCTTAATAAAGCTATATAGCAACCAAATAGCATTCTCTAGTCTCACTTCTTACTTCTGTGTTGTATGGTACTAGGTACACAATGCCTAAACCGCGTTGTCTTTTTGGAGGCGGGGCAACGGCCTTCGCCTCCTCTATGGGTAGGTTTTGACATATGAAGAGCTGTTTTGCAAAAGGGCTCGCATCCACTTCTGCATGTTACTCATTTTGCATTATTGAATGGCTGGCTATTCATTATGTGGAATGTAGCTTGTATTGTTGGTGCCTCAATTGGCGTGCATGGATGCACTAATCCAAGTCATAGAAACAGTAATGAACATAGCCATACAATAATTTGATTAATTCCATGGACTTGTCAATGCAAATTCACTCATGCAAAATGAGTAACATGTGGGGGTGGTCTGTAGGCCCTTTTGCAAAAAAGCTCTTCATATGGGAAAACGACATCTTACCTACGGTTTACATGCTATATACAATAAATCCCTTATGTTTTACGTATGTCACACTACATAAAAACGGATCCTCTCTGTTGTAGCGCATAACTATCACCAATGAGTGCTACTGACCTTTTTCAACTAAACCTTGTTTAACTGTGGTTAACGTGTGCTTAAAACAGGTCTTGTATGTATTGGGCTACCTTTTGGCATTGGCTGAGATATTTTAGGCGACATTTGTGATGTTGTCTGGCAACACTGCATATCTGATCAAATAAAAGTTGTTTACACCAGGGAAGTGTCTGTTTACACAGCTGCGGGCAATTCATAGACTGTATAGGACCAGCAATAATTACATCTTGATTGAGTGCCTAAGATAAAGTGCTTTAACAAAATCAACGTTTTTTATTGTTTTAGGAAAGTTTAAAGACAAAATATGAAAATAACGTGTCTTTATTGATATAGTTTCTCGTTTGAACGGTGGAAATCGGTTGGGGATTAATAACGTTACCGAATTCCGATGTTAAAAGATATTGAATCAATTACATGCAAAGGGTATATTTTGCGACGTTATTTGTTCACGATGTTGTCCCAAGTAAATATTGTTGTACGAATTCACTGTGTATCAAATATTCATTGGACTGTATTCAAATATTCATTTGAATTTAAAAAGTGATGGCTTTTTTTGTTAATTAACAACAAAAAATGAAGTTATATGAACATCTGTAATATGTTCTTATTGTTACTGTTAAAATAATGCTTAAGGATGTATAAACAATAACATTTTTATATACCGAACTAAATAGAAATACGCAAATTTATTGGTTGTAGACAATCTTTAACAAAGCCACTTCACTTGACGTTCCGAGTTACAGATTGAAACAATCATAATCAAAATCATATTTGTTAGACAACATTTCAACTGTTGTGCAACCAATCTGTTTTCAACCCTTAAAAACCATAAAAACACATATTTTCAAGTATAATGCTCATATAGATTCATAAAACTTGTCTAGAATAATTATATTCACGCTTTATGATCAGAAATGTAAATCTGCAAGAAAATCTACTTTCTTTAAAAACAAAATATGCTTATAAGATCAATATACTATACCTTTAAGCATATCAGAAATAAAGTACCTTTTAAAGGCATACCACTTTGGGTTTCTAGCCATACCCAGTTCTCTTGGGGAATTGACAAAGTTACAATTTCTCCATTAGACTGTCAGTCACCAGGTAACAGGTTATGACCAATATCTGTGGTAAAATGCCAACGTGATAAACCAGCTCTAAGATGTAACATACTTGATTCCAAAAGCCTTAATGTTTTTACTCGTCAACATTGTCCTGACTTTTTATAGTATTATCAACATTAGTTAGTGATTTCCATTCATGTTATATTGATAAATAAAACTTATGACATAACCACTCTTTTTGTTACCTATATCACACTCTGCTGTCTGTTTTTTTAAATTTATATGACCGCCTCTTTTCCTTTTTAAAGGAATTTTTATTAGCAGTACATTTTGCTTGGCGTGATTCTTGACTTTTCGCATCAACATTACATTGAAATATGGCGCGTTTTGGACATGCTGGACGATACTGATACTCCGTTCTTGTTGCAATTAAAAGGGATCATTTTGTGCAAACAGTAATAATTAGGGAAATAAACTAAAAGCTGCTGTATATAGACATGGTAAAACGAATTGACAACATGCCGTCGTAGTGATTTGATTAAGATAATCTTATCATCAAATACTAAGCATGGCAGCTATTTCACATATACTGGTTTTTCATTAAAGTGTCTTTCAACAATGATGTTTGTTTAAAATAAAATTTCATTAACTGGGTCACTCCATAATAACAATTATAATTCCGAAAGAAGATTTTAACGATATCCCACAATGCATTACGGGAGCACCAGCCAACTAGAGTTTTTTCCCACGATGCACTTGTGGTGCTCTTTAGTTTTAGAAATAAAAATAAGGAATAAATATCGAAGATTTACATCTGAACTCATGTTGTAATTACAATGAAGATGCCCAATGATATGATGATCATGATCTCTCTACAATAATCCAAAAAATACCTTTTAAGCTTCCAATAAAAGACAAATAAAAAAGAACATTATTTTGATTTGTATTTTAATGCATTTTTAACTTCAATGAACATCTTGACATTTTGAAAATGGAATTATCATGATTATATGGCAATAGCATAATGTGAATAGTGCTAAAACAAAATGCTCCATCCCCGAATAACTTGATATCGAATATTTTTATCCTGGTGGTATATTATATTTTTAGACAGTTTTATATTTTTATTATTTACAATCACAAAACTAAAGAATCTACCTATTCTGAACTCACCACCACCACCACCACAACCCACCCCCCCCCCCCCCCAAATGATAATGGATCATTGCAAATCTCGATTAACCAATCAGAGCTGTTATTCAACCTACAACGCAATTCCAAATATATTGCGTTGTTAGAACAGCTGATTACAACGCAATACAGATAATTGCTATGGCTCATTTACCAATCAGATTACTGCATTTGTATCTATGTATAGTTACTAAGTGATAATAGCATTATAGCATAAAATATCAATCAATTATACAGATCTGCAGATCAGATCAGATTTCAATAATACCAGTCAAGTCAGATTACAAATAAATAATACAAATCATTTCAGATACCAATGATACAGCCAGATTAGATAGAAATATACTAGACAGATCAGATACATTATAGTCTCCAATCAGATCGGATACCAACGATACCATTCAGATCAGATACCAATGACTCCAGTCAGATTAGATACCAACGATACCATTCAGATCAGATACCAATAACCCCGTCGTTGGTTTCTGTGATCTGACTGGTATCGTTGGTATCTGATGTAAATGGTATCGTTGGTATCTGATCTGAATGGTATCATTGGTATCTGATCTGACTGTGGTATCATTGATTTATGTTCTGACAGGAGAATGTTGGTATCTGATCTGAGTGGTATCATTTGTATCTGATCTGACATGAGTTAATGGTATATGATCTGAATGATATCGTTGGTATCTCATCTGACTGGTATCGTTGGTATCTGATCTGGCTGTGGTATCTTTTGTATCTCATCTGACAGGGGTTATTGGTATCTGATCTGACTGGTATCATTTGTATCGGATCTGCTATGAGTAAGTGGTATATGGTATATATGGTATTGGTATCGTTGGTATATGATCTGACTGGTATTGTTGGTATCTGATCTGACTGGTATCGTTGGTATCTGATCTGAATGGTATCATTGGTATCTGATCTGACTGTGGTATCATTGATTTATGTTCTGACAGGAGAATGTTGGTATCTGATCTGAGTGGTATCATTTGTATCTGATCTGACATGAGTTAATGGTATATGATCTGAATGATATCGTTGGTATCTCATCTGACTGGTATCGTTGGTATCTGATCTGACTGTGGTATCTTTTGTATCTCATCTGACAGGGGTTATTGGTATCTGATCTGACTGGTATCATTTGTATCTGATCTGCTATGAGTAACTGGTATATGGTATATATGGTATTGGTATCGTTGGTATCTGATCTGACTGGTATTGTTGGTATCTGATCTGACTGGTATCGTTGGTATCTGATCTGAATGGTATCATTGGTATCTGATCTGACTGTGGTATCATTGATTTATGTTCTGACAGGAGAATGTTGGTATCTGATCTGAGTGGTATCATTTGTATCTGATCTGACATGAGTTAATGGTATATGATCTGAATGATATCGTTGGTATCTCATCTGACTGGTATCGTTGGTATCTGATCTGACTGTGGTATCTTTTGTATCTCATCTGACAGGGGTTATTGGTATCTGATCTGACTGGTATCATTTGTATCTGATCTGCTATGAGTAACTGGTATATGGTATATATGGTATTAGTATCGTTGGTATCTGATCTGACTGGTATCGTTGGTATCTGATCTGAATGGTATCATTGGTATCTGATCTGACTGTGGTATCATTTGTATCTCATCTAACAGGAGTTATTGTTATCTGAGTTGACTGGATCATTTGTATCTGACATGAAATATGGTATCTGATCTGACTGGTATTGCTGGTATTTGATATGACTGGTATCGTTGGTATCTGATCTGACTGGTATTGTTGGTATCTGATCTGAATGGCATCGTTGGTATCTGATCTGACTGGTATCGTTGGTATCTGATCTGATACCAATGTTAATGTTTACTCTGATGTGTTCTAGCTTTTGGCTGGAGAGCACCTGATCTGAGTTTATTTGTGTAATTTTTACTTTCTTCCATGACTTGACAGTAACAGGCTCTGTTCGATACCGCAAAATCAGACAAGCGGATCAGTAAATCAGATAGGCCTCAGTTTCGTCTGATCAGACTATATAGGGAAACGACAACTTTGTGGTCATTTTGTAGTCCATTATTGCGTTAGTTTCCATTATAATGTTCCCTTGAAAACAAATGATATTTAAAGCTGTTGAGTAAAGTCAAAAGAAGAAATCCGATTTTCTTCCTTATCTTTAGCCTCCCCCATTGTAGTTCGTCTAGACTTGTTATCATTGACTAGAAAGCTATAGAGAGGTCCAGTGAAAAGATGGTGGAAATAATGTCGATATGTCTGCTCGTGGTGTACCCCAAGTGGTTAACAATTAACATGGTTTAGGCATTTATAGGCCTATAGTTTCTCTTTCGCACCACAGCGATCAGGGTCATTTTTCTCCCTAATATTTTTACTACGGTTGAAGATATCGGAGAGAAAAGTTTGATACCACCCTCGAAATGTCAGGCTCCAGGCGTTCCTACACTCTAAGAAAAAAAGGGTTCTAGCGGGGGTTCTTGAAATGGCGAATGGTTCTTGGCAGAACCATGTTTCTCTAAAGAACCTTTAAAAGTTCTAAAAAGGTTTGTTAGGGGTTCTTTAACACCGCAAAAAGGTTCTATGTAGTGAGATGGTTCCAGAAAGAACCCTTATTTGGGGAAAATGGGGTTCTTGGTAGACTTATCGCAAATGCTGAAATTTGCATACGTACATCTTAATAAATGAGTTCGCAATGTAATAATTGTTTTGTAACCCTGTTAATAAACGGTACTGTGTAAAAAATTACAAATATTTACTTTCTACTTTATTTCTTTATTGATATAATTATAACCAAGTATAATCAATGACTTAAGACTTTGACTTGCTGACTTTTATTAATTTAACACCATTGATTCTGTATTTTGTAAATATTCATCTAGTCAGATTCACAGTCAGTTTGTTCATCATTTAATACAACCTTAAGGGTTCGGCATACATGCCAAAACTGAAGAACCTTTTTAAGTTCTTCAAGAACCCTTTCAGAGGGTTCTTGATAGAACCATGAGGGTTCTAAATAGAGGACAAATCTGAAGAACCATTTAAGGTTCTATTTAGAACCCTTTCTTGGGGGCTCTTTGAAGAACCCTACATGAATGGTTCCTCAAGGAACCATGAGGGTTCTAAATAGAGGACAAATCTGAAGAACCATTTAAGGTTCTTTTAAGAACCTTTCTTGGGGTTCTTTGAAGAACCATTAAAAAATGGTTCTCAGGGGGAACCCTCGAGGGTTCTAAATAGAGGACAAGCTGAAGAACCTTTTAAGGTTCTAAGTCGCACCTTTTTTCTGAGAGTGTATATGTATCCTGTATTTTTTATTTCCCCTTTATTGATTTTTAGCCTATTAGGCCTTTTTTTTTTTTTAAATTAAAAGGGGGAAAAGAAAAAAGGAAACAGAACGAAAGGATAAAATGAAGAAATTAGTTTCAATGATGCTTATGAGCTCAATTTGTCACACGAATATTGGCCTCAGGAAACTTTAAGTTAAAAAACTCAAACCGCCACTACATTATAGACCTAGGCCTCACTGATTTCATACCCGTTTCCTTTTTTTTAGTAGTTCCAGTATTTTTCCCCGGTGGTTTTAGCCAACATTGACATTGATTATAGGCATGATCGTTCAAAAATTCGCGGAAAAAGGGGGTGGGGGTGGTTCTGTACCATGTCCGCGGACATTCCGCGGATAGTGTCCGCGTTTCCCAAAAATTAGGGTGTTTTTTGAAGCTATGTCATTTTGGAAGCTGTCCGCTAGTTCAACAAATTAATATTAATTAAGGGTGTTTTTTTGAGAGGTAATGTCCGCGAAGAAGAAAAAAAAAAGAATGAGTATTCTTATCTTCCCTTTAATAAGCGCAGACTCACATGGTTAAGACGCACTGCGTGGTGCATGAGTCGGAGCAAAGCGACGCATGAAGCCGAATTCAAGCGCAAATATATACAGATGTGCGAGTAAAAACTTTGGATGAGGAAGTAACTACTTCCGGTGGCAGCCTTAAAGGCGTCAAGAGACTGATATTCAGCTGGATCCACCTGTCCATGCCTGTAGGCTGTTCCAATTTTCGACGTTGTGGGGGAAGATCAAGGAGTTACTGTGAGCTGAAATGCTGGAATGCGGCTTTACGAATCTTGATTCGTCCTTGATGATGGACGAGAACTGCTTGTGTGCGGTGTGCGAGAAAGTTCCTTATCCATTCAAGAGTACTATGCCTCGAATGCCATAAAGTGCTCAGCTTATTTTAAGAGATGGCGATGGGATACCTTGTCGAAGGATTTTGCATAGTCTAGCAGAAACCATATCGATTTGAGCTTTGTCAGCCAAGCCCTTAATTGCCAAATCATCAATAGTATTAGGATCAGTTGGGTTTTACACGACCTTTTTTTACGGAACCCTTGCTGTGCAACTGACAGGATCTTACAGTCATCTACATTGTAGATGGCGGATTACGGTGCAGTGGATATATGCTCACAGAGCTTGCATAAAGATGGACGTATAAAGGGAGATGGGCCGGTAGTTTAGCTGCATCAGATCGACTGCCTTTGTAAATTGGGACGATCAGCAGCGATGTCTTGACTGTTGTAAATTGGGACGATCAGCGATGTCTTCCACACTGAGCTGGAACTTTGCCCTGGTTGATTGAAGCTTGAATAGTAATCTGATCTCAGACCTCGGCCGTTTCTTTTAGTAACATCGCTTGAATGCCGTCAGGGCCAGATGCAGTAAAAGGCTTAAGATTTCTAAGCAAGCCCGTGACAGCTTGATATGACACCATTTTGGGCCACTGTGATGTTATCCACGGAGTGATGGCTGTTTCCCAAGTCGCACCGCGAAACACAGTCAAATAGGGGAGTACTCGAAGAGATATTACCCCTCTGATACGAAGAGAGAACACCGCACAGTGAATATTAATTCGTCAAAATGTGGTCTTATTTGACAAATTAAACATTTGACATTCGTCAGAATAAGAAATATTTTGTAATACTAAACAATTAATTTTAATGATAAATGACCAATTAGTAGTATTTTTTATTAATTTTCAACATAGCAAATATTTTCACGACTCATATATAGTTGACATTCAATGACAAATGAATGAATGATAATTAAATAACAAATTAAAAAATCAAAAAAAACTCAATAATTAGTCATATGAATGACAAATTAAATGACAATTAAATGACTAATCTCAATTTGTCAATTCATTGATAATTAGTCATTTCATTTATCATTTCAATTATCATTCATTTATTTGTCACTAAAAGTTAAATATATTTCAGTCAAGGAAATGTTTGTTACAATGAAAATTAACTAAAAACACTCTAAATTGTTCTTTTCGCATCACAAATAAATGTGCACCATTTTACAGAATATTTCTTGAATCCCAAACATGCCATTAAATATGACAAGTTTTTAATTTGTCAAATAAGACCAACATTTTTGACGAATTAATATTCTCTGTGCGGGTATTTTTTTACACAAAAGGCCTATTTGGTTATCCCGTGGTGGTGTGAATTAGCGAATTCCATCACCCGTGGTTGGAATTGGAAGTCACTACACATCAGTCTAGCCCTACATGTAGCCCTCACATTTGTTACATTTGGCTTGCCATACTAATACTACACTCTCTGCGCAATGCGCAGTTATTCTTTAAGACTTTGCTCGCTAACCGCGGTCAAAGGTCAAAGGTTGTCCTTGTTGTTGTCATCGGTAAATCAGAAGTATACTGTCATCGGATAACAATTTGACTGCAGGTATCTCCTAGAATGACTCACTCAAATTAGGTAAACAATTGATCATTATAAGCTATGAATATTGCCGAAATAGGTGTAAATATGAAACGAATGTATCTTGAACTGAAACAGAGTTACAGAACATAAACTCTCTCTCTCTAGCTCGCTCGGTTCGGTGAAGTTTCACGCTTGATTGAGTTGAGTATTTTCATGCGATCAAGTTATCAACAATCAATTAACCACTACCAAGTTCGTGTGCAGACAGGTTCCAGAATCCGGCATGCCCAGAATCCAGGGTAGGGCATGGCATTGAAGCTTAATTTGTTTTTGTAAAGAAGGAAGGAAGAGTGGATCGTATCGAAGGTTAACTTATTCAAGTTTAACCGGCACCAGACCAGTACTAGTAGTAGTAGTGCAAACTGGATTTATACGGTTAATAATAAATGCATGCATGATGATATGATAGGGATAGGCGGAATAATCAAAACAAATAATTGTTGATCATATAATAATGACATATTTATTAATATTATACCAGAGAGATACACCTCCCTGATTATACTATTTTAAACTATTTTTAGCATTAAGATTTCGGTAATCCTGTATATTAGGGTTAAATTGATCTGACGGAATAAACCGTATACTTCATGATTGACTGTATACCGTCAGTAGTCAAATTCATGAAAATACGGTTTATTCCGTTAATCAATTTAACCCCATAAAATACAGTATTGCCAAGATTACAACATGTAAATTGTAATAGTGAAGAATTGCACAATTTACATGCAACACTTCAACCCAGGGTCCAATGCATGATGCGTATCGCGATGGCTGGTGAGCCTCTTGTTTTGGAATGCAGTGCATCGATCGCAAGACCGCATTCAACCATAGGCACTATAGGTAAATTAATAATTGAACGAACAACGCGCACGCAATACAAAGATGATCGCGCCCGGAATTATCACGCCAATGGTTGTGCGCCCTTCACGCAATGTACACGATACGCTGCTTAGTTGTGTAATTCGTTCAATTATTAATTTACCTATAGTCCATATTGGGTGAACGCGAGCGCTAAGATCATGACGCTACGATCAACAATTATTTGTTTTGATTATATTATAGTATAGTTCTGCGCGTCTGCATGATTATTTTACGAGAGTAAATGTACTTCATTTTTAACAATTTCATTCAAACTATTTTCAAAAACCTTTATTAGATACACATTGTACAGTGTATATACCAGCATATGCCTACACTACTCAATGCAGAATAGAATCAATAGACTATAGGTAAATTAATAATTGAACGAACACAACTAAGCAGGCGTACGCGTACATTGCGTGAAGCGCGCACAACCATTCGCATGATAATTTCGGGCGCGATCATCTTTGTAATGCGTTCGCGTTGTTCGTTCAATTATTAATTTACCTATAGTGTCATTGTGAGGAAAAGGTACCATGTTATTTGCATATCAAACAGTGGATGCACTCGGACGCTATTCTATTGTTAGGCATACATGAGCATGAATGGTGTGTGGGAGAATATTGAAAATGTATTAATTTCAAAAATGATCAGGCATTCTTTCTTCTATATTTAACAACAAAAATAAGATCATTTCCATTAGAATCTTCAAATATTTTTCTAGAACTTATGTAAAGGATTTTTTGTCTCTATCTCATACAGAACATAGTCAAATCTTAAGTTGAAAAGTTACATCTTCGATCTACATAAACTTTTCTGAAACTCCAGAAAGTGCTCAGCAACAGGGCCTGTTTTGGATAAGTAATGGGTAGCGCCAAATGGTTAATGTAGGTCTAGGCCTATTAGAATTTTCAAGTATTTGGTTAAGAGCTAGCTACATTACTTGATTGGAAAGAGTTCCATGAACTTATCCATTCCATAGAATAGAATTCATCATTGAATTGACAGTCCCAGCAGAGGAAAACCTTGCAAATGCTTTTGTCTGGGGGAAATGTATACCAAGACCTTGTAGCAGACTGCAAAAATAATGGATGGTCTGTGAACTACTTTCCCGTAGAAGTCGGAAGCAGGGGGATTTATAATACCACGATCAGTAAATGTCTGGCCTCGCTAAGAGTCCCCAGCGGGGAAAGAAAACCAATCATCTTAGACACAGCAGCCAAAACAGCCCTGCGAGCAAGCTACATTATCTGGCTTTGCAGAAGCACCAAGGCGTTCAGACAAGCGGAGTTGATTCCACCTCCAACAATATGCCATGAGGGAAAGGGGCCGGTTGAGCGCTCACAAAACCGGTTAAACCGGCCAAAGTCTGGTCCGCAGCCCAGAGACCTCAGAGCATAGAAACTATCTACACAGATGAAGATGATGAAGAAAAGCTATATTATGCAACACAGTGATTTTTCCTAATAGTCATTTTCAATGAGAACTGCATCAGGAGTGCTCATCTTAATAAGGGTAAAATTACGGCTCCGAAGATGACTACACTGGTAATCTACCAATGAATTCTTCTTCTTTTAACTTTGTTCTCAAATTTTCAATGTATTTATCCTAGCAGTTTAAAGCTTTTCCAAGGAAAAACATCTAAACATGTTGTGCAGTTTATTAATAAAAAAAAAGATGTGCAAGAACAAGTTTTAAAGGGACATTTAGTGGTGTTGACACTTTTTATTTATTTTTTATTTACTTCAGAATTCAAGATGAACATTAAAAATTGCCATTATTGTTGTTTCTACTAACAAAAATACAGCAAAACTTTATTAAAACAATACCATCGCTATTTATTGAAAAACGATGCAAATATGGTTCGCGATATTTATCACGCGTGCTGCAGGGGGATACTGTCTGACGTTATATGCTGATCTAGCGGAGATCAGCATTTTTGAATCGACGTTTTGTTGTACAAAGAGGGCTGATTTTTCTTAATCCTTATAGGTGTAAGTTCATACATGTAATACAATTGTAAAAATATACAAATCCCAGTTTTTATCATATATTTTTGTAATTGAGGGCGCTGCCTTCACCACATCTCATAATGCCCCTTTAATCACAACCTCGCTATATATGACAAGGATATACGTGTGAAGCAGATCAGATTCTTATCAGAGATTATTATAAGCATCTAAACACTAGTAAAGATAATAAACCAAGGATAACTTGCATGCATGAAAAATCTAACAAATGTTCAATGTTTCATAACAGAAAATTGGCACATGCTATGGCTTCATAGCAATTTTTCTAGAGCAGTTTTTCTAGTAACTCACCATCCATACTGATCCCCATATGTGCAGTCAATTCAGAAAAGCTGGACAATAAACAACATGTAAAAATGAAAGACTTTTTCTAATCTTGACTGAAAGTCAACGCAGGAATACTTTCACAATTTTGATGATTGATGAATAAAAGTCCTGTTAAGTACTGGTTATAAATTCCCACACGATAAAGTTAAAATGTCATGTTATGCTCAAGTTATAGTTTTTAATTCTGTTTGAATACTAATTGTGGAATAGATGTTCAGCCATCATAACACTTACTCAGCTCCCTAACCAGGTTTTTAACAGGGATCTCAATTTTGGAACAGAAATCAATAAATAAATTGCCGCTCCCCGACCTGGAATCGAACCGGGGACCCTCTCTGGACCAAAAACCCTGGCCCCCATAGGCAAGCCACAGCTCTCAGCTACTCGTTCGCACAGTATACTGCGCTCACTATATGCACTGCCATAGCATATAGCATTATGTCATGACTTAATATAGTGAAACAAATACGAACAACTGTTTACGAGGAGTAATTCTGTTATACCCTTCACAGAGGTATTCATAGTGCATGATTTTTAAGAACGACGCATACTACCGATGTAGGTGTGCAGGGTATAACAGAATTATGCCGTTTACGATGGCCTAGTATGTGAGAGATGATCATACTCTAGAAATACTGGAAATTTGACAAATTACTTGGAGAAAAAAAGAAATTGAGATCCGTTTTGAATAAACAATTAAATAAATCACAAGCCATTTCTTTCATTTGATCAACCCTTTCAAGTGGCACATTGGGCCACCCACAACTTGACACTGCTAATTATGAGCGTTTACTATTGGACAAACTAAAAGTAAACTCAAAAGTAAACGCAATTCTAAACACAAAAGTAAACGTAAAGGTAAACGCAAAACTAAACATTTCTTGCATTTTGCACCGAATTGACCTCAAAGCATGCTCCAAGTAAGTGAATATCACAGATGTTTCCACCATCTGTGATATAATGGTATTAATTAAAGGCTGGGTGGAAAACAGCTTAGTTGTTGGGCTCACATAAGTGTTTAGTATTGCGTTTACTTTTGAGTTTACGTTTAGTTTATCCAAAAGTAAACGCTCATAATTTGCCGTGTGAGGTGCCTTAAAGTAATCCTTTTGTTACGCTTTTCAATCCAGGCTAGACTATCAATCCAACAGCCATGTTTCCAACCACCAAGAAGCCCGACATCCGGGATTCATCTCTGTCTGAAAGAGCACGTAGCATTCTATTGGTTCATCGTGCAGCAGTAGCACAAGATCTTAATGTAGAAGCAGTGATTGATCCTCTCATAGGAGATGGAGTACTTGATCCAGATGATGCAGAGCTCATCAGAGCAGAGGTAAACCCAGGGCTATCAAATCTCAGGTTAAGGGGGCTGAGGACTCTCAGGTACAGCCTCCGTAAAACTGCCATAACTTCTTCAATATTCATTTAATCTTTATAAACGTATACAGTTTTTTGCACGAAAGGGTTCAATTAATCCAACCATGATAATGAAATTGACCATTTTGGAAAAAAATATAAAAAACACGTTTTTTGACCCATTTTAGGTTCTGCAAAGATAACTCAAAATATATTTTGTTAAATTTTGTCAGACTAGTTTTATGTTAATCCTGATAACATTCCCCAGGAGCTTTTTTTTAATTTTTTTTAATATCTTATTTATTTTTTGAGTTAGAGACCAAAAAGTGCCAAAAAATGTGAATTTTCATGATTTTGGCGGTAAAAATTACATTTTTTGGCACGTTTTGGTCTCTAACTCAAAAAATAAATAAGATATTAAAAAAAATTCCCCAGGAGCTTTTTTTAATTTTTTTTTAATATCTTATTTATTTTTTGAGTTAGAGACCAAAAAGTGCCAAAAAATGTGAATTTTCATGATTTTGGCGGTAAAAATTACATTTTTTGGCACGTTTTGGTCTCTAACTCAAAAAATAAATAAGATATTAAAAAAAATAAAAAAATGCTCCTGGGGAATGTTATCAGGATTAACATAAAACTAGTCTGACAAAATTTAACAAAATATATTTTGAGTTATCTTTGCAGAACCTAAAATGGGTCAAAAAACGTGTTTTTTATAATTTTTTCCAAAATGGTCAATTTCATTATCATGGTTGGATTAATTGAACCCTTTCGTGCAAAAAACTGCATACGTTTATAAAGATTAAATGAATATTGAAGAAGTTACGGCAGTTTTACGGAGGCTGTACCTGAGAGTCCACAGCCCCTTAAAGTATCATTCGAGCTTGGTAAATCAGCTTTAAAAGCATGGATTTCTCACTCCTGTAACATTGTTATGCCTTATCATCGCTGTTCTGTCTAAACCTTATCATGTTGTTCAGGCCCTTCAGCATGTATAAAGTAGAAATTCCCAATGGTTATGCATAGGAAGTGTTTGCTTATACATGTTCAGGAACAAGAGCACTTCTAAGGTGTTGAAATATGTGTTTTGGCCCTTGAACGTGTTTAGAGCAGACTACAGTAAGGTTATACATGCTGAAGGGCAAAATGGAGATACAAGGTTTTGATAGAACAGCAATGTTATGTATGATAACAGAGCCTTTCACTACCACACCAACCAATTGTCTCCCAAACCAGTTTTATAAAATTATCGTTTTTGTTGAATTTAAAAATAAAATAAAATCTTTTAGCACTTTTAAGCAATGGTAAATCACCCCAGTATTTGTTCCAATATCTCCTTAAATGTATTATAATCATAATGATACTGTTTTAAGGGATGGGAACTTTAGTTATTTATTAGTGTTATAAAAACAAAATGTTTGAACTTGATAGTAAAGCGCGATACATAAATCCTTTGTTAATGATTATGTTATATTCTGGATTTCAGCTAACAAGTCGACGTCGTGCTACAAAGTTATTGGACATCATAGCTAAGAAAGGTCAGAATGGCTTCAATTGTTTCCAAAAGTCTCTGATAGAAACCCATAATCATTTGGCAATATTGCTGAAAGAAGGTGTCAGCGTAGAAGGGGTGTGTTGGTCACCCGGTATGTCACCAGAAATATTGACAGAGGATGAAGGTAGGTTAACCCCCTGAGAACTACCGGCCGATTGGTTAAACAGATGGCTACATCATTTATTGCACCAATCAGAGACAGTGTTAGAATAATTGTATCCCTGATGAAGATTAGAGTGAAATATTTTACAAGCTGCATTTTAATTGGCTATTCAAATGAGTATATCTTGCAATACACCGATCAGAACCACTGTAAGATAGGCCAGTAGTGCCCAGGGGGTTACGTGAAACAGAGGAAAAATCTATTAGAATATTAAAGATGTAAATAAAATCAGTGTTTTTAGACTTGTTTTAGATGGAGAGAACAACTGACAGTAAGATCACAACCTGTTATTGAACCTGAATGTTTTATTACTTCTGCTCAAGATCTGTTGGTGAGGCGAGAAAGGTCCCTGGTGATTCCGTCACATCCTTGCAATAGACTGACAGTAATGCCTCTATTAATATTTATTGTGGGTTTCTTTGACTTGTCCTCCAAACTACCCAACCAGGATTTATGGTTTAGGAGGACTACGTTGTTGACATTCCTCACTGCCTAACCTTAAGCGGGAAATGTGTTCAACATCCAATTTTAACCATTACCGAGGAAAAACCCCAATGGTAATGGTTGCTGAACTCGCAGCATTGGTTGTTCTATCCATCCGGTTAATAATAATAATAATAATAATAATAAATACAATTTATCAAGCGCCTTATGTTGTAAACAACCTCAAGGCGCCTTACAAAAATGTGATATATAAAACTTAAATTACAATGCATACAAACTAATTAAAATCAATTAATATATGATAAAACACAATAGTTATTATGCAAATATAAAAAAGTACAACAACAACAAAATCCGGATACAAAGATCAAGCATTATACATATGAAATTGAAATTTGTAATCCAAAATTAATTGCACCTATAATAAAATTACAAGATCTAATAAATAAATATAATTAAAAGAATAATTGATCAATTATACATCCTCAGGATAAAGTGTACTTTAGGTCCCAGGCTTGCTTGATTACACAGTGAAATAAGATTCATTGTTGTAAATACATTTGCACTTTATTCTACCGTGTAATTGATGTGCCTGTACACTATTACCGTTGCAGACTACATTTTGCAATGATTTGTTGGATTGGATTTATCTTTTCAAAGCAGGGTCAGAATCCGAGAATCCTTCTCACAAAGATTCTTGCTATTAGAATTGTGAGAAACCAAGTTGATTCATGAAAACACATTATTTGTATAAAAAAGAGAAGAATCCACAGATTAACGCAAATGTTGATGCAAGAATTGAAATGGATTCTCACAACATGTGGCAAACTTTTGAATCTGCATAATCTGATTACAAAGAGCTAGTTTTCCTTTTTAAGAAACCAATAAGTATGTGAAGAATTAACTGGATCAATCAACAATTAACAAATCAATTATGTTTATTATCATTTCTTCTTCTTAGTTGAGAGCATCGTGATCAGAGGTGGTGTTCCCCCACCCCCTATGGTCTTTGTTAACAGACCCAATGTCACATCTGCGATCAAAGAGAAACTCAAGATTATTAAGGATAAGATCGGATGGGTTCTGGTGCATGGCATGGGCGGAATAGGAAAATCTGTACTGGTAGCAGAAACACTCAGAGATTCTAAGATATTAGCTGGTAAGTATTACAAAATCAAACAGGTGTATATAGGTTTTCTTTGGTTCAGGGGTGTGGGACTCCCATAATATGGAAATTTGACAATGCATACCAAATTTGGATGGGTCGATACATGCATGGATTTTAAAACAAATTTGTTGAAAACGCAACAATTTTGTGACTCCTGTTTTAGAAGTAACCGCTTCCCTGTTGAGTCAAGAAAGCTTTTGCAGCTGAAATGTGTACATTTTATATTTCCCAGCTACCGGTTGAAGCACCTTTAAAAGCTGCAGGCCTCTTCCCTATATTCCTTACAAACTCATGGAACTGGCTTGAAGCTGCAGGTACTTCCTGACATTTCGGTAGATTTAATTCAAAGCGAGGGCCATGTAGTCAAACACGGGGTCAAACACTCTTGATCAATTTACCTATTTTCACAAAAAGTGAAGATTTATTGATCCATATGTATATCTCAACAGTTTCAATCTATACCTGATGGTATAGTGGTTCTATCCAATATTAACCAGTTATTCTGAAGAAAGTATGGTAAATGAGACTCAGCAACCTCTTGAGGGGGCACAATACCAAGACACTCTCAATAGACTTTTAAGTCGATGTTAAAACATGTTAGGGAAGGCTTGCTGAAATGGCTCTAGTTTCTATTTGCGATCATTTTGTTCAATGAAATTTTGATATGTTTTACTCACAAGGGTAATCCACAACATATCTGAATATGAAGGGGACATTACCGCACACATTTTTTTAAATAAACCGCCGCATTACAACATGTGATTTGCCTAGCTAAATTTGGCCCCCGGTATTGATATGCACCGTGTGTGTAAATTTCTTCTCTCTTTTCCTCCAAATAGGAACCATTGTCGTACTCAACTTTGATCAATAGCGTGTCGCAAGACCTATTATTTGTGTGCATTCTTGAGAACAAGAACAACATTATTTCACGACATTGTGATAATTGATAGAATAGCCTTTGCTTTAATTTAGCTTGATTCAAAAATATCCTCTGTCCTTGATACCTTGCCTTTAGCTTAAATATCAATACTGTTTTGCCCACACAGGTTTGGAAAATGCTTATTTCCCGACAAGATAGCATCAATTTCCCTCCAAACAGAGACAATTTCCCTCCAAATGTTTACATGTATTTATTTTCAAAACTAAAATTTCCGTGCAAGGAGCTTCCTAAATTCCCAGTTTTTCCAAACCTGTGCCCGCACCTCCACCTCAACCAAACCTAAAATCTAAAATAACGTGTAAAGAGTTGGATCAATCCTTGCTTGAAATCATTTTCACTTCCTTCCTTATTTATATCACTTCCCTCTATTCCCTCCCATCAAATTTCCTGTAGACAATACATCTATCCTATTCTATGACCTTGTTTCCTATGGAGTCAACAAATTACACTGTAAGCATGTGTGACCACAAAAATGTGTAATAAGGGTGTTTGTGATGGGGTCTAAAATTGACCATTTTCAAGAAAGAGGGTACTTTTTTTCCACCTTACACCCCTGCCCTACGATTTCACATATGGCCAGGATTAATCTTTAAATGCTTGTGACAGAAACTTGATAAGAGTTATTTGCTAGATTTACGTCATGCTCTACCTTGGTGTTTCCTCAATTAAAGTAATTAGTGATTCAAGTATGTAATTGACCATCAGGGTCAGATCAAATGAGTTGATTGTTGCAACAAAGCAAACAAGAACGTATAATTAAGCATTTGTAAGGCCTAATGGCTGGTTTGGAATAATTGCATACTTTCAATAGCATATTATTTACAAAATGATGAAGGATTTCATGGTTGCCACTTTAATTGGGCCTTTTAACTACACAATAAATGTTCATCAGCTCCACGGCAAAAACATTGATCCTAACTCAGGCCTTTGGGAATGCTGGCTCATTAGGAGTACTGATACTAACTGACCATAAAGTGTTAAGCTAAAAGCAGCATATTTTTGGTAAACCCGAAAATAAATACTAATCATTTAAAAATTATATAATTTGTGTAAAATGTATGTTTGTAATTAAACACGCCATTGAACCTGATTCATTAACAAGTCCGTTTTAGGTTTTCAATTACATCACAGGGGGGTGTACATATAATTTGTTTAACTTGCAACATTATTTCATTATAAGGGTTTCTTGTAAATGTTACTATCAATTTGGCTTTGTCTTTCTTTTTTGACCATTTAGCAAATTATTATATCCTCAAATCCGAGATGTTGGTCAGCTGCTGTCCTTTCAGTCATCTCCATTCGTGTTACCTATTCCATTTGATGTTGATGATTCCATTTCCTCAAACCTTATATATACTATACTTTCCAAATTGTTTAGTGCTTTAAATAATGGTTCTTCTCATCGATCCAATATTTCCTTAAGGTTTTCCAGGTCATCCTCAACAGCTCTTTCTTCAATTTTAGTGCTGCATTTATTGAATTTCCTATGGCTCAAAAGTCAGAAACCCCATTGTACATGTTGTATAACTTTCCTCAGATATTCGCCGTTATTTCCAATTTCACGACTCGACTCGCATCTTTTCACTGTTTTTCATTGAATGCCTGTCCTGATGATAATTGTAAATTTCCTCAAATATGAGTTGTATTGTATTGTACCTATTCCCATGTTCAACTGGTACATTCATAATGTACTTTTCGTCAGACTATTCGTCAGGCTTTTCCTCTCTTTTTTCCCTTCTTTTTCCTCTTTTTCTTTTCCCTCCTCTTTTTTTATCTTCCCTCTTTTTTCTCTTTCTTCTTTCCTTCCTCCTTTTCCCTCCTTTTAGTTATTTAAGGCACTTGCATGATTTCCTCAATTTTAACTGTTGCTTCCTGGGAGCGGTGCTCCCCGCTCCCGCACTTTTTGCATCCCTGGTTGTAACAGTTCACATAAGAACCAAACTTTTAAGCACATATAGTTTAAACAGTTCCAAATGGGCAAGAAATATTCTTTTTTATCTCTCTGTGCGCAAAGTAATTCAAGCATACACGCATGGTTATATGGCCACACGCACACTGTATTCATTCGCTGCTGCAAGGAGGCTTTGCCAATTTGGAGCTGATCAAACAATAGCAACAATCAGATAGGAAATAGCTATACATTGAGCCTCATTCATGTAATAAGTTTCTGGCAGTTTTATAAGTGCATCATATAATGATTGTCAATTGTCATGGCACAATTTATATTCCAACATACTTGGGACCGAAAGTAGACTTTCCACACACAAAAATGGAAACACGCTTAGGCCAACAACAAAAAAGGTGTTTGTTTGTCCATAGAGGGTCCTCAAAAGGTAGGGTCGGTAGGTCGGATTTTTTTTTTTTTTTTAAATATTTTTTAATACGGATCTTGTATTTGGGAATATAAATTCGGCATGAATACTGTGAATTAAAGTCCAAACACACACCAAAACACCTCACTTTTCATAAGCTTGCGACATTGTTGCTTTACTCTTCACACTGCTGATTTTGATCTCTTTCTCCTGCTGGGGATGGGGCAGATTGTCAATTTAAAGTTCCAATATTGTCGCATTAGTTGCAACGCTACAAACTCGATCAAATATTATTTTTGTACTGAGTTTGCAATGCGCAGATACCGTAGGACGCCGCCATTGTGATTGAATGTTGCACAAAGTGAAATAACGTTGTGTTGAAGTTTTGCTAGAAATATATACGTGAAAGTATTGCTAAACATATTTTCCCCGCATTAACTACCCCAAAGATTGTTTTATACTATGTTGAAATTAATATTCATGCCGTTGAGCAACATTTTGGGAACAAATATTAACTGTAACTAGATTTTTCATATTTTCTCACGCTGCGTTTTTAGTATAAAAATGACATCACTTGCACGTGCGATCACTGATTTTCATTTAGTCCTTTTAATAGTCCCGCGGGTGCCAAGTTCATGCATTAAACATCGTGTTTACACGGGATTGCGCATTGGGGATGGTGTTGCAAATACCAGAATGATGATATCATACGAAATAAGGAATAAAAACGGTCCGTTTGGCCATTCAAATTGCTCAAAAAGTTGTTTTAAAAAAATTATCGAAAATAAAAAGTAATACGGTCGGCACCTAGGTACACGGTCGGTCGGACGTGGACAAACAAACACCTTTTTTTGTTGGCCTTACGGTCCCCGAGATGATTTGATAACTATTGCCATATGATTTTTGTTTTCTTTCAATTTCACTTCATCATTGCTATTAGATTGTTTCCCTGGAGGTGTGTTCTGGCTGAGCATTGGACAAATTGACAGAAACAAATTGCTAATGAAAGTTCAGAACCTATGCGCCAGGCTAGACCAGGAATCGCACACACCACCACACAACTTAGAGGAGGGAAAGGATAGATTACGAGAGCTATTTGTGGAACAACATCCCAGGTTAGTTGATATTATGATTAAGCACAACATTTTTGTGGCATGAGAATGTTGCACCAAAAAAACCGTAAACATGGCAAGTATGACAATTTAATGAATCCTTGTAAATAACAAAATCAATTTTGAATACGCATAGAATTTGTTTATACTTTGCATTGTAGAGAAGCATTACTGCGATAGAATTAATGGATTTTTTTCCAATGTGGGGTAAAAAGCAGTTTGCTTTCAATTAATTGAAAATTGGCCATTTTAAAGAAAGACTTGAAACATTATTTTTATAAAGATATGTTTATTTGGAAATGTTATGGAAATCCTAAAAGAGCATTTATTTATTTATTTATTTATTTATTCGGACATACACTTTTGGAACAGTGGCAAAAGTCTTCTCGACTAATGCGTCCATAAACATTACACAATGTTTTAAATACAAAAAGGGAAAAATTATATACAAATATTTACATGGTAACATAGATTCATGCAAGGTTAATGCTACGTGCGGTCCATGCACGTTTCAAATATGATTTACAAAACACATCAAATATATGAAGTGGTGAATAACTTGAAATGTAAACTGGTTGACCGGGTTTGAAAAATTATCTCTATATCAAATAAAAATATTACCTTTATGTAATGAAAATTATTATTCAGATGTTAGTTTAAGAACAACTTTTACAACATTTATTAAGTTATTCTGTATTGAATCATACAATCCTTTCAAATTATACATATCAATGCTTTACTTTGCAACAATGCAGCAAGTTTTGAATTTCTAAGCTAAGGAAATTAAACTGAAAAGTTGGTTTCATTTTAAGGAAATCCAATTCTGAAATAATAATTCTAAAAATGTTGCTGTTAATATCAAGTAAATAGCCCAGTGCAATAGGAAGTGTCTATTTATGGAATCCTCGTGTTGACCTTGCCTTCTTTGTTCAAAATGCAGTGAAATATGTGTGGTGTATACAATTATTACTTTCAGTTTGCTTTCTTGCAAAAGGAATTTAGTAATTGTCATTTACCCTATGGTTTGCCTCTTTTGTAAGGCTGTGACTTATACCCAGGAATCCAAATTAGGTACCCGAATACCCGAAATGTTAAAAAAATATATATATATATATATATATTTTTTTAGTACAAATTTGTCCCCCAAATGACTTCTACTGACCCCATTATGTGTCATTTTGGTCAGTGGCGTACCCCGGGGGGGGGGGGGGGGGGGGGGAGGGGGGGAGGGCCCCCCTGGAATAAGCCCGTCGGTAAATGCAAGCCTCCGTCGGTAGATTTGCGTATTTGACCATGCGGTTTATTTGACTATGCAGTTTTTTTGGCCGGTTTTGTGGACAACCTATCGCTACCCCCGATAAGATGAACAAATATAAAGCAATAAATATAACATATCATAGAATATCTGTCCTAAGATTTATGATACAATTAATATTAATTATACATGGGCAATTGTGCACAAGCTGATTATTCTTTATCCTGTCTGGTGGAGACCAACATGAACTGATCAATCAACCCTGATTTATACCTCAAAGGCCAATCAAAATTGTTTTTTGTCTTACAATCACAATACCATATTTCAGAGAACTGGTTTCTCGATTACCCAATGTTGTTTGATTTATTTGTTATGTTTTGTTTGATGTAAACAGTGGTTCATATAGGGGAAATATTAGTTCAACAAACTATGCCCTACATGGGGGATATTTTCATGAATAAGTGATTTTAATTCAAGGTTTGGATAATTGAACATGAATAAATAAAGGATTGGATAATAAACATTTCAGAATAAATAAAGGATTTGATGAACATAATTTGGTAACATAATTATTTTATCTTGAGGATTGGATAGAGCAAAAATTTAGAATTTAAAAAGGCTTGGAAAGAACATATTGTTCATTTAAATTTTGTGCGAAGGTCAGAAACTCTATTATTGGCCAATACAAAACAATGTTTCTTACAAAATATGGATTTTTAAAACATTTACCCAGAGCCGTTTCACCCATTTATATATAAGGGCTTGGGCACTCATTTCAGTTCATGTATCCCCCAGAGCCAATTCACCTATTTATATATATGGGCTTGGAAACGTATTTCAGTTCAATAGGGGCTTGGAAACGTATTTCAGTTCAATAGGGGCTTGGAAACGTATTTTAGTTCATGTATTTATGTAGGATGAACATTTTGTTTTTGTTGGGTAGGTATGTATGACATCAGATTCAGATTCTGCACCAAATTTCACTATAGACAAATTATCAGTAATTTGAATCTGGGTTATTTCGTCAGTCAAACTGTTGTAAAAGCTCAAACCTTATCCTTCTTGTCTTATTGTTTCAATAATGGTACCCCCTGTTTCCCTCACTTATCTTCCATAGGTCTCTCCTAATCATTGATGATGTGTGGTCTCCTAAAGTAGCCAAGACATTTGACATCCAGTGTCGGGTCTTGATAACAACACGAGACAGCAGCGTAACCGATCCAATCTCAGGTAACACATCAAAAATATTGTAGGTTTATAGTCTGAACATTTTGCAAATTTCAATGATAAGATAATAAAAAGCAGATGCTATTCATGTTAGTCAGCATTTCTTCGGCATGAGCATTTTCAGGTTTAACATGAATTCAGGATTTTTTTGTCGTTCACATTTCTGCAATTTCAGTCTGTTTTTTTGGCCTTTTAGCCCAGTTTCATGCACTTTTTCAGGGTTTTCCAATTATGTTCATTACCATGCCCGATTGCTATCTTATGAAAAAGTTGTTAATTTGTTTTGGATGTATACTTATAGTATACATAATTATTATAAATCTTAGCAGTACTACCAAACCATTTCAGACAGTAATAATATATGTATTAACATTAGTTTATGCAGTATAGAATTTATAGATATGTATGTGAAATGATGATTTCTCAAAAATTGTGTTGTATTAATACACATAATGTGTGATGTGGTAGACAATATGTGATGCGATCAAGTAAAATCAGTCGAAAATATCACATTTTTGGTTTTCTACTTGATTATATTGGTCATGTGCAATGCAACATTTTGCAGAAAACCCAACGGGGAATGAACAATTATTTCCACAAGATATGATCAATTGTAGAGTTTTCAAAACATTAAAAAAGAAAAGAAATGATATCCTTGGTTTGGTTATATCTCAAAATCAATATGTGCGAGTTCTGACTCATTTTGCTTGATCAAACCACATATAATGATATTATTCTTGATATGATTAATATACAGGTAAAGTCCACAAAGTATCAATAGAATCTGGGTTCAGTGAGGAGCAGTCCCTACAGACATTAGCTAAGTGGACACAGATAAACTTTGAAAGTCTACCGCCTCAAGCACATGAAATCTACAAAGCTTCCAAGGGTTCACCGCTGGTCATATCCCTCATCGGAAGTCTACTCAGAGACCATCCACATCGTTGGGAGTCATACCTGAAGAAGTTGCAGGAGAAGAAGTACAGTCGTCTGCGGCACGCTTCGTCCTATGAGTACGAGAGTGTAGACGAAGCTATGGGAATGAGTTTAGAGCAGTTAGCAAAAGATTCCAAGGAACTCTACTCTGATTTTGCTATATTTGATGAGGATGTTAAGATACCAGCAAAGGTATGTACAATCTACCAGCATACATTCATGTGTCTGCTGTGACTCATCGTGAGGCAATGTTGATAATAGCACTCTTTATCGTAGACAAATTACGCGCCCTGATCACTAATTTTTGTGGTTAGAAAGTTTCTTTTATTGTGTCTTAATAATCTAATTAGGAAAGAAGTGTTGCAGAAAGTAGTTTGGAACAATTTGCATCACATTTGGGCGATTTTTAACAGACTGATTTTTGTATCCTCCCCCTCCCCCTTCTAAAGTACAGAATTGCTTGGCATGTGCCCTGTACTACTCCATAGTAGCACTGTAACCCTCTATTTTCCTTAATTGTGAACAAAATCCTCAGAAAAAAATAAATAAACAAAATCCACTGGAACTACTTGTAGACATTCCTTTATGTAACCGGAAAGTTCAAATCTGCAAAAGGCTAGTATAAACCAGTTTGGTCTAGATTTAGAAATATTGCATCATGTATTTGTTTTGATAGCTTTTGAGTGTGTTATAGGATAAAGACCTCAAAACCATGGAGGATGAAATGCTCAAATTGATCAAGAAATATCTCCTACATCAAGACGGAGGAAGTAGGAAACATCCAAAATGTTGCAAATGTTACATTTTGTTTTTATTTCATAGGTTTTAATTGTGTTATGGTATAAAGACCTTGAAACAGTGGAAAATGAAATGCTCAAATTGGTCTAGAAATCTCTCCTACATCAAGAGGAGGAAGTGAGAAACATCAACAATTTTATAAATGTTACATTTTGTTTTAATGTGATAGGTTTTGAGTGTGTTATGGGATGAAGACCTTGAGACAGTGGAAGACGAGATGCTCAAATTGGTCAAGAAATCTCTTCTACGTCAAGAATGGGATGATAACCTGCTATGTATGACTTTCATGGTTCATGATCTGCAGAGAGATTTTCTCCGAAACAGTGCTGAAAACCTTATGGTAAGAAATAAAAATAGTCATAAAAATAAAATACACTTTCATCACAAGTTATTATATGACAATGTGCTGTGTAAGACTTTCATGGTGCATGATCTACGGAGAGATTTTCTATGACACAGTGCTGAAAACCTGAGTGTAAGAAGTGAAAAAGGTTCTGAGGGTAAGAAATGAAAAAAGAGATAAAAAACCCAATCTGGTCTAATGACCCAGCTTTTAATTTTGGTAGTATTTTTTAGATAGCAACACAATGCTAATAAAATCAGTGACAATGACAAGCGCAATAAATTGTGTGCATTCACAAAACAAATATTAGTTTTGACTTAATATTACTTTTAATTTGAGGCTAGGTCTTACAATGAGTTTGAGAACCTTTCCTAAAATGTCTAATGTTATACAAATATTTAATTCCTGAGCGTGTGATAGTACAAACTATATCACAAGGTTTGATTTTTCCATTGCACAAGGCGAAATTTAGTGTAATGTAATAATTCAAATTGAACCAAGTGATATATTTTTCGAAGTGATATATTTTTACTATTACTAATACGCATTCCATATTTGTTATATACCTAGGCCAACCAAAGTTTCTAACCTTCACCGTTCTGTTGCCTTAAGTAAAATCGGACAAAAATATCGATTTCTGAATTTGGAAGGTTTGTCACTGTATAATATTCTTACCGTAGCGATTCTAACAGGATTTCACTTGACAATTTGCATTAAGGCTATAGCGGAATCCATCATTTCTTTGATACCTTCTTCATTAACAAAGGCAACCAGAGCTGTTTGTTTGTCTTAAAATGGTACACCAATGCAGAACTGATCATGGAAAATTGTAAACAAAAACTTTACGCAGCAAAGGTCAGCTGTCAATCACCGCGTAAATACAGGGTGTTCAAAACGAAATAGTTCGCTGTATTATTATGTTTCGTCAATCGGGGCGATTTGGATCAGGGCGATTCGGATATTTCAAACGGGTTGCGAACCCGTTCGCGGAATGTGAATCGCTTGACTCGTGAACCATGGGGCATAGTTGTTTTCATGACGTCATATTGAAATTGAAGGCATAGCTTAATTATCCCCTCACCTTTAACCAATCAAATGACAGGAATCTGTATATGCGGTATATAATAAAATCTATCACCTGGTTGAAATTACGCATGTCATTATATAAAAGTGTATATGATGCTGCATGTATTTTATTCTCCCCTTTCAGCAACTTCACATGAAGTTAGTCCAAAGATACAAGAAACTCTGCAATGGACGTTATCACGAGCTAGAGAATGATTCCTATATCCATCAGTACCTCCCAATGCATATGGCACAAGCCTTAATGACGGACGAACTCAAAACACTATTGCACAGCTTGGAATGGCTTGCAGCCAAGATTAACATCGTTGGACCATCAGCCGTGCTTGGTGATTACATCAAATATTCACAAATGCTGGAATCAGAGGTATGTCCATAGAATATAAATGAAGAATACATGTGTGGGCATCATTTTGTTTTGTTCTTAATACATCTTAAAGGCTGTATAATTGTATCAAATACTAGTACACGGTTTCCGACCACCCGCTCGTGCTAGTTTTGTAAGATGTTATTGAATTTGGATAAACATTTGTGTCAAATAATATATAAATCCTTGGAGTATAATGATATATCCTTGTTTTAGAGTTAATGAGAAATAGATGGATTGAAAACAAGGTCTTAACTTACTGTTTTCAGAGAGAATGTACATTTTATTTGAAGGATTGATTCTTTAACATATAACATATGATAGTTATCATTACCGACTCACCAACGAGGTTGATGACTCATTTATTATACGAGAAAAGCACATTGGGGAGTTTAGACAATATCAAGCAACTTGTCTCGATAATGCCTATAGCATTATAGTGCATTCAGGTTCATGTCCTTAGGCCCTTGACCTTGGTTGTTTTCTTTGAATGATAAGCTGTTCTATTTTATTATTTTGGTGCCAAAACTCGATTACCCATATTGTGAGTTTACATATTTAGTGAGCCTTTGTGTCTCCTTCCTCAGACCTGATTAAATTAAAATTAAATATTTTGTTTCCATTATTTATGCATTACGTAACAGGATACCACAGATCTTGATATAGCTCACGAGTTCCAATCCTTCATAAGCATCAACACCCATCTCTTTGTGCAATACCCTAGACCAGACCCTTATCAGTTAGCTCTCAACCAACCAGAGACAACCCAAGTCTTCAAGCAAGCGCTACGCAAAGTGGAGGCATCTAAGAAAGGATTCTATGTCATGTGGAAGTAAGAGTTTAGTTACCATAAGAAGGATGTGTTTGTATTTTGGGTGGGTTTTTTGTGTTTGTGGGGAGGACAGGGTTATGGGTTGGTAGTTGTCAGTATGTAACACACTCAAGTTAAAAAATGGAAGGTTAGTAGCAAAACATATATTCCTGATGATTATAGTTGTTATGACTATCTAAAGGAGCAATTGTTGAGCATGTACATCCATTATTTCCCACATAACATATAACATGCATAGAAACATGGCTCGCATACAAACAATAATTATATGTACTATCTGATTTGCCTAACAACTGTTTCTATTCAAATTGAACATATGGTATCGTCCAATTGTGTTACACACTTATCTTATATAACTGGAAAAACACATCTGAAACAGGGAAGGCAGGCGGTATAATAACAAACACTTTCCACAAAATCAAAAGGATAACGAATAAATAATAAGCAGTGTTTTTCCCGAACACAGAATAATAACACAAATATTTTGGATATTTATTGTTCTCAACTGCTTTAGGGTTATGAACTTTCATTTAACTGTTCAAATACTGTCTGTATTTTGTCATCAAATGGTATATCGAGGCAAATGCCGGCTGTTTGCACATAGTGTAGTTTACTATACATTCAGGGCAATTTACTCAGTGGAGAAAGGTGTAAGAGCGAGGGTTCCCAGGACCAAAGCGCTTAACCCACCACCTCCTGTCCCTAGTCGGAGGCAGCTGCACATGCTGATAGTACGGACAAGCAGGATTCAAGAACATGGGCTTGTTGTAACAATTCTCTTTTTCTGTGCACATCAAGCCAGGAAGCGGCTGGGAATGACCATGGTGTTAATCTCTTCTTTTTATTACAGAAATCGACCACCAGTGATGGACTCCATACTGATGACAAGTAAAATACATGAGGGCATAGTTTCTTGCGCTAAATTCTCACCAGATGGAGAGAGAGTTGCATCATGTGGGGAAGATGAAACTGTCAAGGTATGTGTTCTACTTGATTGGGTTTAACATCACAACCACAAACTCCATTTATAAGTGGGCATGCATGCATACAATCTTAAAGGTGTATGTTCCGATCACCTTTTTGGGGCTATGACATTTTTTTCACATCAAGATATTTTGATATCAGAAGAATCCCCATATTTATCTCATTATGTCTGTAAAATCTGGCCAGAAATGTTCCATTTAGAAATTATAGGCTAAAATGCGGTAAATTACTGCCAAAGGTGGTTAACCACCAGCCAGCCAGTTTGTGTACTACTCATTGGGCAATTTTTGTGTGTGACCTTGTGCTTCTAAAATACAAACTATTGGAGTAATGCAACTCAAACTTTGGAATGTGACAAATTTAAGGATGACCTTCCATGTGAAATAAAAAACATGAAGTTGAAAATCAGGCCAGCAATCAGAACATCTATATTTAATGGTTCAAACTATATATAGTGTTCACATCATGATATTGGGCATATATGCAAATGTGATGCTGTTTCAACCTATGCAATTGAAAACATAATTGACATATGATTTGTTGATATTTGCAGATATGGGAAAGTGCATCTGGCCAGGAACTAATGTCTGCCGATAAACACACCGAGCATGTCAACTGGTGTGAATACTCACCTGATGGGGCCTTCATAGCATCATGCTCACTTGACAAGACAGTCAAGGTAAGAATAGGATGGTGTAGTATAGGGAAGAACTGTGAACTCTAGAGACTGTGGTGCGCCTTTATATAGTCAGCGTCATAATGCTATGGACATAGTTTCAATATTGTGTGTGTACATGCATGCGTGCATAAACCCGGAAGTGCGTACTGGAAGCTTTCAAAAATGACTGCGTGTCCTGATTGGTCAATCGTGAAATCATCATGCCCATTCAGGCATAGTTATTTGCGCATTTCACGCATTTGGATGCAGCTCCTCGAACAACAACAAAACATGCTCGCATGAAATAGCTTGAATTTCGTCCATAGCATTATGACAGTGACCACTTGACAAGAAAATTAAGGTAAGGATAGGATGGTGTAGTATAGGGAAGAACTGTGAACTCTAGAGTTGCACATACAGAAAGCATATTCATAAGGTTAGAAATATCTTGTAAACTGATAAAGACAGGCCAATTTGAGTATCAACTATCAATCTCATATGCATTAATAGTTAAATACACTTTTACTTTGCATTGTGAGTTTGATCTTTGATAAGAATGTATATCACTGTCTTACTCTTTTCAGTTGTGGAAATCCAAGGACGGTACATATGTTACCACATTGAAGGGTCATGAGGAGGATGTATTCATGTGTGTGTTTTCGCATGATGGCAGCAGACTAGCTTCCTGCTCGGATGACTGGTCTATCAAGGTATGGAAGTATTAAGACTTGTAGAGATTTTTAAACAGGTTTGCCATTAAATTAGGTGATATTTTGATATAATTTCAAACAGATAAAACCATATTGACAAGAATGATAACACACCACAGCAAAAATTGGCGAACCTGTACTGCATGTACAACAAGTCAAAGCAAAGCGTGTGGTATGCGCATGTAAGGCGCACATGTAGAGTGTAATGAGAAATGTTCAATGCACTGGTTTTTGACAGGCTTGAAACACCTGCTCATTTCATAGGGCTCTACATATATTTATTTTGTTATTCTCAGATTTGGGACACAGACTCTTTCAAAGAGATTAAGGACATAATGTCTCATACGGCTGCTGTTAAATGTTGCTGCTTCTCCCCAGATGACACCAAGATAGCCAGCTGTTCAAATGACATGACAGTAAAGGTAGGTAACTACAGTCTGATTCACATTACTTGGAAAAGGCAAAACAAGTGTGTGCATGCCTGCAAATTTTAATATAACTGAACCACATAGACTCAGTACTCTTTTGGGTATTATGTATGTATGTACATGTCATGTTAAAGATATTCTGAACTCAAGCAAATCAGAAAACACTAATAATTTATAGAAATTCAAGAGGATACTAGAATTGTATTAATTTATCAAAAGTTGTTACAACAGTTATCGTAATCATCATATAAAGCTGTATGTATGTACACAGGAAAATGAAACAATGGATAGGAGATCAAAATCAAAAACTGTTATGTATAGGAAATCCATAATTCAAGCAGTTGTCTGTACATTTTAGTACACATAGCATCAGTTTTGTCAAAATGGAGCTTCTTTGTGCATTTTGGTATGGACGCACGTCACATGAGGTTGACCCCGTGTAAAAGTATGCACATACTACCTCACCCACAGTGAAATGGACATCCAGGGTGGACAACACGTAAGCTAGACCTCACAGCTCTGATTGGATAGCGGAGGAATTTTGTGAATTTTCAAGCATGCGCCGTGAGTTGAGTAGAGTGCGCTCGCATGTGTCAGACTGTGGCCAGGAGCATATGTGCCATAGGTCCATTGTATAGTAACTCTGACTAACTCTCTAACCATTGTACCAAAAAGTTAACATATGGAAAAGGAATTACTTTTGAAATCAAGGTTGAGAATTCAGAAATTTTCAAGCTCTACTTTCAGATGTTTGGCCCTACCATTGCTGTATTGCTGCACATATCCCTAATTACACATGCACTTATTCTTTTTTCCAGATTTATGATTTAGCTGAGAACAAGATTAGCTTAATCTATGAACAGCATGGTAGTTTTGTGACCTGTTGCTGTTATGCACCAGATGGAAGTAGAATAGCATCGAGTGCTGATAGTAGTATACATGTAAGTATAATAATGATTAAAGTAATAGGTATTTGGCACCAATCACCAACAAATTGTTAACAAAGCATTTCACAGTAATAGATAAAGTAGAAATGCAGCGGCATCATCAAATTAAATGATAATGTAGTTTATGATGATAGGTCTTAAACAAAGTTATTTACCGTAGCAGACGCTCCTTGACTTTTTGATTTGCATAATGCAACATTGTTTGTTGGTTACCGGGTGCCGGGCCAATCAGGAGCCATGTTTCATGCCTGTGATGTTTTGCCTTTGTTTGTTTTGTTTTTAGTGAAGCTTGTGATCGCTTCCTGCATTCTCTCATTTATCTTGTTGGCTTCAACGCAGCAGGTCATGTTTTTATTTAAAAAAAGGTTTATTGTTGTGCTGATATCCCATGTATTTTATGCATACAGGTATGGCAAGCTGACAGTGGTGAACTTCGAGGTATATGTGAAAGCCGATCCAACGCAATATTGTGCTGTGCCTATTCACCAACTAATGCTGTCATAGCAGGTGGACTATCAGATGACTCTGTATGGGTAAGTAATATGGAAGCAGTAACATAATGAGTAAATAAATATTGTGCTGTGCCTATTCACCAACTAATGCAGTCATAGCAGGTGGACTATCAGATGACTCTGTATGGGTAAGTAATATGGAAGTAGTAACATAATGAGTAAATAAGTATTAGAGCAGTGTGGGTGGGTGGATATCATAAGGATTGGTACTCACAACATTATAGTCATAGTCACCTTTAATGACACAGGGGTTGGGTACAAAATGCAGTTTCTTTTAAAACTTGATTAAATAGTGACACTTGACTATACTTTGTTAATCTATCTCTGTGCAGTGACATCAGAGTGTATTCAAGTGAATGAGGCAGTATTTAAACACTCAAGTGCCAGAATACATCTTGGACCAGCAAATGAGAATCACTTGTGTGATAATATTATGAGGTGCATACAGAAATATGCTGTGATAGTTTAGTGATAAATACCTGCTGTCAATGATCTAATTCCACTGACATACAAACCTTTTTACAGTCATATTTCTCTATGCAAAGTTACAAAATAGTCAAATATGCGAACCACCAGCTCTATTGAAAAGACCAAACAAGTTGTGTCTTGTCACTATCTTATAACCCATATCATGATACCCCTCTCGTTCCATTTCTAGTTATGGGATAGCCAGACATTCAAGCCATTGACTGTCTACAAAGGCCACACAAGTTGGGTTCTGTCTGTATCATTTGACTCATCAGGGAAGCGGCTACTCTCAGCATCAGATGATGGAACTGTCATGGTAACTATGATTTGTTTTTTATTTTGGCTTTACCGTCTGATTAAATGCCAATAAATCATATTGGTGTATCTCAACCTTTACAAAATTAACCCATTAGAAATTTATTTTGCAAACAATTTATGAGAATTTCTTAGAGCCATCATTTCGGACAATTCTGAAATTTGTACATAAGATTCTCAGCTACCCATGTCAGTTCACAAAAGAGAAATAAACCAGCACTCAAAACTAGTTTAAACTAATCAAAACATCATTGCATTTTCCAGTCAAAGACGCAACACATACATGCTCATTCTTTATCGATGCCTGAATGTGCACCATCTCATCGCAGTCATGTGGGTAATATTGCAAAATTATGCTGCGATTGCTTGAATAATGCACTCATGATACCACTAAAGGTTTTTTGAAAACAGAGTATATAGAGTGGTATATTAGATTATTTAAGGTACAGAGAACCTGGGTTGTTGTAGTGCAATTCTCAATCCCTTAAAGATTGCAAAATATATCCTTGCATTCCCATCAAAATGTAAATAAACCTCATGGCGTCAAATTGATAGGGTGATAGAATGTTCCATACATTCTAAACCCCTTCAAAATCTGAGCCTTTCCGTTTGTAACTTGCAGGTTAATTTCTTATAATCATTTGATTGATTTATGTTTCGCCTCCCATTAAGATTTGGAAAGGCATTGATAGACAGAGTGAACAGAGTGTAGTGTTCAAGAGAGAATTTGATGTGCAATTTGGAGATGACATCCCTACCGTGGTTGCATCGGATATACAGAATAGATGCCTGGTAAGTGGTATACCCCTAACCCCCAAGGTTTGGAGAATAAAACTACTTGGGAGGGGGAATGGGCCAAACCAGTTCTGTTGGCCCCTGGGAATTGAGCCCAGGTTGCCTCCATGAAAGTCAGAGTCCTTTTAAAGGAAAGCATGAGAAGCATCCACTATAGTCAGTGTCATAATGCTATGGACATCCACCAATGCGTGCGTGTGCGTACAGGCGTATACCTGTAAGTACGTTCCGGGCGCTTTCAAAATTTGAACACGCGTCCTGATGCAATCGTGAAATTGTCACACGCATGCATGCATAGATGATCATGCATTTCATGCATCTGGACGTAGCTCCGTGAACAACAACAAAACATGCTCATGTGAAATAGCTTGAATTTTGTCCATATCATTATAACAGTGACTATACCAACACAGTACAGTACAGTACTGGAGTAATATTTTGCTTGTAACACTATGGGCCGTTAGGGTTCAGAAGACTTCATCATGTGAAAAATTTGTTTCCCTCTCCTCCCACTTTTTTCCCTCTAGCAATGTACAAATACTGTGAAATGTGATATTGATATATTTGTTATCATACATAATAAAACTGTTATTCCTATAAACTTTACAGATCATAAAAGGGGATAGCATTGTGCCTGTTTGTGAAGGAACATCTCGTGTGAGATCCATTGCAATATCGTCTCATGGCAAAGCTGCATGTGGCTGTGATAACGGAGAAATTAAGGTAATCAAGACTTGTCATAAAAAGTGTTGAATTAAACAAATGCTGCAATTACCTTGGAAAAGCTGCTTCTTGATAACTTGTTGTAAATTCATTATGAATAATGTTTCCAGTAATTTCTTTGTAACAGGTGACAGAATATAGTGTTAATGTTCATTCACACTAGGCGATATTTGCTGTGGGATACAATGTGGCAGCCTTAATTCCGTTGTAATGTATGGCAGTTCATCGCAGGTCACGCTGGGTCAACACAGGTCACAGCATGAGATGGCAGCCAGCGCTGTGTGACAAAATAGGAGAACGTCAGCGTTAACGCAATGTGTCGCAGCCTGCCACAATAATAGTTGAATAATTTGTAACCCTAAACGGACCACAACGCACATTAAATAACGTCTAGTGTGAACGGAGCTTAAGTCAAATAAATCACATAGATGTTTCTCAAAGGATTATTAGCTGATGTTTCTCTGTTTTTAACATCAAACTCACTGGTTGAGCAAAGGAAAGATAAATTTATACCTTTCAATGCAACTTTTAATAATTTATTTTGCATTAATATGTTCATGTTTCCAGTTACTAAGCATTGCTGATGCCTCACTGTTGCAAGAGTTGAAAGGTCACACAAATAGTGTACGGTGCTGTAAATTCACCAAAGATGCCTCAGTACTAGTGTCTTCCTCTGATGATAAAACAATAAGGGTAAGACAACAATAAAATACAGGTCAATGGTCACACACAAAGTGTACCATTCAATAAATATGCTGAAAATAAATGTGATCCTTTACATCATTTCATTCAGCCAGCATGCTTATATAGGCATTTTAGCCTGGCCCGAGCAAATTTGCCAGAGTCCAGTCCCGTCAGGACACATGGACCGCCCGTGTAAACAACCAAACAAACAACCATATTATATTTTGGGGCACCCTATTTATATACAGCAATTTACTTTTACCCTGTATTTGTTATTATTGTATTGCTAGGTCTCTGTTCCGTTGCTATTTTCAACAAATTTGCTTATTAAGGAGTACTTGTGCTCCAGTGGAACAATGCGAGACTCATGATCATGAGGTTGTGAGTTCTAGCCCCGCCGTGCCCAACTTGTTTGTGTCCTGGGGCAAGATACTTGGTCTCAATTACCTCATCAACCCAAACGATATTTTGGGGAGCTGTTGCGGAGTCACAATCTAATTAGTGCTGATAGTCTGTGAACTGTTGGCCGATAGCCGCCTAAGTGTAGCGACGAAAAGGTTCTGAATCCAAAAATGGCAGCAATAATTATTGGCCAAAAGCGCTTTGGGACTCTGCTTGCACGGTGGAAAGCGCTATATAAGAACTGTCTATTATTATTATTATTATTAATTGGACATTATAAATCAAACTGAATAAATTTCTAAATTATATTTCTAAATTTAATATTTTGTTTTTAGATTTGGAATCTTGACAGTGGCACTCATCTAGAGTTGAAAGGTCATGTTGGATGGGTGACAATGATTAGACTCTACCACAACGACACAAGGCTGCTTTCTTCATCCCATGATGGCTCATTACGCGTAAGTTCTTAGATGTGGGGAATTGAAAATGGTTGTTTGGCAACTTTAATGACAACAATACAAGTTCATTGAAAAATCAGGGCCTGGGAGAGTAGTAGGATGTTAAATTAATCTGAAGTTGTTACGAAAAAGAGGCACTGTGCACCTTCATAATAACTACATGATGTGTGCAAGGTTAAAGGACAACAAAGGGATACAGGTAAAGGGTATTGGTAGACCTTGAAATCTAATTTTTAATGGCTTGTCATTTATTTCAATGACACTTTTATTTAGGTCAATGACACCAAGGCCACAATGGCAAATAATGCTTTGAAAATATAAATACATCTACTCCTGTGGTATGAATCATTTTGATATGACTGAAAAGAAAATGGTTGGAGGGCATTGGAGGGTGTAACCTTCATGAATTTCATGCTATAAATTGCATAGTAAAGTGGTTTCAGATGTGCGTGTAATTTGTTACGGCTCCATAAATCATTTATCATTTAATGTTCATTCATGAATCAACTCATGAATTCCAATGACTTCATATTGAATTCAGAATATCAAATCCAATTATCATCGAGTAGATTCAATAGGTTTGTGCCCTGATCACTGTTAATTCGATCAATTTGCTACTTTTCAGGCTTATTTTTAGGGCTTTGTTGTAGAAATAGTTAGTTACATGTCAATTATTTACAAGTCAGTTATAAGGGAACACTTTCACTCATATTCTAAATATTTGATTTTATTATTTATTTTAAGTTGTATTATAATTTTGGTTTTTGTGATGGGGATTGTAATTGTTTCCATGCACCATTTGGATACTGCTTACACCCTTAATTCTTTTCATTCATAACCAGATGTGGGACATGTCCAATGGAAAACAATTGAAGATGATATCTGCCCATACCGAAACTCTGTTGTCATGTGACATGTCACCTGATCAAACTATGGCTGCATCATCCTCTGTGGACAAAACTATCAAGGTGAGTTGTTATAATAGTCTATGATGAAAAGAGAAATTTGTTTCACCCTATAGTTTAATCAGTTCAAAATTGATGAGAAATATTCAGTTTTTATCTCTATAATAATAATAATAATAATGCATTTATAATGCGCCATCTATCTAGACAACCTATTCCGAGGCGCAAACATTAAAACATATAAAAACAAACAGTTAAAATATAAAAACAATTACAATTAACAATTAGTTTTTATCTCTCCGCGCGCAAAGTAATCCAGACGCACTAGAGCGTTTATGTGGAGACGCATGCGGTTTTGGTTGCATGCACACGCATGCATATGATGCACAGTGCGCTTGATGCCTTCATGTGTGCCCGCGTTCTTCTGTATTCATTCGCTGCTGTAAGGAGGCTTCGCCAATTTGAAACTGATCAAACTATAGCCCCATTGGAGGGGATATTGGATTGAAACGTTCAGAGGGACAAACATGCCAAACTTGGGTTGAGGTGACTCCTCTGGCACCGGTAATAAATCTTGGGTAGGTTTAGAGGTCAAAGCCCATATCTTTAAAACCACTAATCCGCCCTCTCAGAACAATGTTTTTGTTGCAGTATACAGCCTGTCATGATCAGGCAATGAGATTGTAACAATGAGATTGAACAAATTGTTTATGTTATTTCCTATCAACAACCTAAAACATTCCAGGGATTAAGCCATGCTACTATATCAATTGAGCCGATGTTTTAACTTCAAAGTATGTTTGACTGAGAACATCAAATTTACAGGGAAAACAAATATACTCAACACAATATTCACAGCCACCATCTGGGAATCGTAGGTAATAGGCAAAGCATAACACAAATCACTAAAAATTTGCTATTTTGAATGAAAGAGACTAGATACTATGGGAGCATTCCCACTGTGGCTGATTGATACCAGAACGTGGACTCGACGCTACATAAAGTCTACTTCCAAACCTAGTGGGAATGCGCAATAAGGGGTGCTGACCCTGACATCCACGATGTAGGGTCGAATCCTACTCGAAGAGGTAGTCTCGCACCTAGGACGTAGTATCAAGATCGCTAGTGAGAACGCATTTTACTTATCGTATGTGGACTCGTACCACTTGTTCCACAATAACAAGCATGTTGTGCTGCGTCAGACTGTGTCGCCTTCAGTCGCGCGCTTCAAATTGCAATTTCATGCGGCCAAATGTCAAGCACCCGTGGTGTTTACACAGTAAGTACGCACGGCGCACTCGCTTTAATTTGTAAACAAGTAACATCCGGATAAGTGGACTCAATACCACATCGGTATTTTGATGTATTTTATCGCACAATGAGAACGCAACATCGATGTTATGCATGTAGACTCGCATCTATGTATGAGTCCACATTCGCCCAGTGAGAACACGCCCTTAGAGAAGTATTAGTGAGGGTTTGTTGCATACCTTATATAAAAATCAATGTCACTACCTTCATAACCTTTCTTCTCCATTGAGGCAGCTCTTTATAAGCATAGATCATCACTATTGTTTAGTTACATTCTCAGGATAGCTTGATGAAAATGTGTGGACCCTGCATGATTTATGCTGTATATCTACTGTAACCTTTAAAGATTTAACTTTTAAGACTCTCACATTGACAGCACATAGTATCTGACGTAATCCATCTGGTTTTGTGTATGAATTCTTTCTCTCATATATTTAGGTTTGGTCAATTCAAGCTGATGGTACCATAGGTCAAATTCTCCACACCCTGAAAGGTCATGATGACTCTGTTAGGATGTGTCGTTTCTCCCCTGATAACAAGTACATAGCAACAGGAGATGACGAGGGATATGTCAAGGTATGTGTGAAGGATAATAACAAAATGTAGATGTGTAAGTCAATTGAGATTAGTCCATGTAAACTTTATTACGATTGTGTGTGTACGCCAGTGCTTCGAACAGGCCAGGGGTGGCGCAACCTTTATGAATGAATGGGCCAGATATAAGGAGTGACAAAATTGACTGGGCCGCACCTAACCAAATTTTCTAGCAATGACCTGCTGTTGATTTCAAAGTTAATTCCGAAGACTTTTAAGCAATAGGTGTGTGTGCTTAATAATCTTTTTAAAAAAAAAAGGAAATCTCAATACAGTACAGATGACAATTATTGGGGAAAATAGATCTACGCACGTTGAGGAACATCATTTGTGCCGATAAATGCCAAGCAGCTAGCTCGCTTTTTGTGATGATGTAAAATAGATTGATTTGTTCTTCTTTTTCGTGAGACATGCCCACCCCTGGAATAGGTGCTCTCACTTATTTACTGTAATCAGTAAATAATGCAGTAACCTAACTGTCTCGTGGACGTGAAGTAGACAGTACTACATTTTGTTGTAAGGTTGCCTTTCACATTAACAACAACAAATTAATGCAAAAAAATGTATTTCAATTTTGTGATATAGAACAAAACCGTATTGTAGATTAATGTTACTGCATTTTGCACTGGAATATTCAGATATAGTCATCTGAGAAAATATGCCATGTGACAGTTAAAAGAATACAACATGGCTTGAGGAGCGTTGGGGGTAATCACCAGTCATCCAACATCGCGGGACTAGTAGTTTGCACCACTTTCCCGTAATGAACCATGTTGTATTTGTTTTATTACACCTCATACATATTTCATCGTCTAAACGTAATTGAAAATTGAAGGAAAAAAGTTTCTCCTGTAAGACACATAGCAAATAAGAAGACTTAATTCCACTGGCAGAAGAACAATATCATCGAAACCTTTTTCCTATTCTTCACAATAATTGCCGCAGACCTTCACAGATTTTTGTACTATTTACATGCTTAGTAGATGCAGCATCTTAATTATCCAAAAGAAGCCTCAAATCTGCATCTGTTTAGCATGTTTAGTGAATCTTGTCGGCTGATGTTTAGCAGACGACGCCATTTTGTTGTTGTCAACCTTGTACTTGGCTTCACTGTTTAATATATACGTATTATTCATAGGCTCTAGAATTAATTGCTTTGAGGGATTGTGTTGATTAGAGTGAAGTAGTTGAAACATGTTTGGTAGTAGTATCAAAACAAACAGGCATTCGGCTAGCTTTTTAATTTATCTGACTTTTTAAAGAAAGGAACCAATCAAAAAATTTAGAAAGGAACCAATCAAAAAATAGGATACCCTTATAAATATGTATGATGTGTAATAACAATACCTTTTAGGCATATATTAGACACCCATATATGTGTCTCCTCACTCCACAGACTGTAATGCATTTTGCACAGAAGATGACCACAGTTTTCAAGTATTCATAATATTTGGAGAAAAAAACATCCAGTTGTAAAGCACAAAACAGACCGTTTAGTCACAGAGAACAACATTTGAAGAATCGTGGACTACAAAGATATTATTTGAATTGTGATTAAAATATTTTGATGAAATTGTTAAAGGTCCAGCGACGTGCTCATGAAACTTATTTTTAAAAGTTATACAATATATTAGTTAGAACATTTCACATGTTATTTTTTATAAAATGTGAATAAATATATTTAAAAAAAGATAAAATACGTTCGGCCGTATACCAAATCCAAGCCCTTCGTCAGAAACGCAATGATCCATGAAGTGGTTTGGGCGACTTCGCTGGTGACGACACTCCTGAAGTGTCAATACGGTCAGATTCCCGGACTGACGTCACAGTTTCCGTGTTGTCTAAGAGGAGAATTTGTAGTCAGCAAACAATGCACCACGGTCTAAAAATATGGCCTCAAAATAACATGTGTATCAAGTTGTACAAGTTCCCTTACAAACAGTATCATGACCTCGATCTATTCATTCACTGTATGTGATAATACGGCTAATCCACTTGTGATTGTATGGTTTTGAATGCACACAGCATGGATACACATGTTTAAAGTTCGCGCGGTCTTTCAATTGTTCAGCAAGGCATGATGATGGGAAAGGGCTAATATTGTAAAGAGTGTGTGAAGACATATTATACCCTAGGTTTGTCACAATGTTACAGTGCATTGTTGGCTAACTATGATTTCTCCTCTGTGTTGCCTGGTAGAGCGGGTATTTCAAAATACGAAGATCGTTTTTAACACTGATTTTGGGCGCATTTATGGTTTTTTAAATTTCTTCTTTCCCTTTAACGGATCGCTCATAAAATGTTTATTTTCGAAATCCTTGTGATTTTGTCTTTATTTTGATATGTAATAAACAATGCATTTCGGTGGACCTTTAAGTGGTTTTAAATTATAGGTAGGGAAAACAGTACATGAAATCAGTAAATATTCTAAATTGTTTGCGTAAATCTGTTGGGGTTCATGATAACCTGAGAGCTTGTCTTATTTGGAGGCCTATTTATATCATCCCATGTATTTACCCTTTATCTTCTTTAACCTTGTAAACAGATCTGGGATTTAAAATCAGGCACTCTGCATGCAGAAAGTCTACAGAAACACAACTCATGGGTGACAGACATCAAGTTTGCTGGCAATAGTCAAAAGCTTGTCTCTGTTGGAGACAAAATCAAGGTATAGTCATCTAATGAATGATTATGTAATTAATCATAAGTGAGCATAAATACAACTCATCAGTAACAAACAGTAATAAAATCTCGAACAAACTTGAGCCGAGACACTAATATATGCGCATCTGAGGTTATATAACATGAGGTGGGAAGTATACGGTAATGTCAGGTATACTTCTGGTCAACTGTGATGCAATTAATTGAGTGTAATAAAACTGGTAAAATGACCAATTTATCAGAATTGCAAATCCATATAAAAATAGCAAATTTATGCCCCTTCTCTTATTTCTTGATTTGTTCTTTTACCCCTACAGTGGTGGGATTTAAAAATGAACCTGTTGCAAGTATACCACACTAGAGGCAGTTTGGTACGACTTATTCAACCCAACCAAGATTTTACCAGATTCGTGACAATAGACAATGCTGGACTGCTGTATCATCTGCAAAGGATATGAGAAGAGAAGGAACTATTGTTCAAGCACTGGATCATGTGTTTAAATTCGGATGTACAAGTGGGCAAACTCTAGCTTGCAAAGAAAGTAGAGTTCTGTTTATTATTACTATAAATCTGGATAAAATCACTCAACGGTAGATGGCTTTCTTTTGCCTCTTTCAGCTGTGACGATTGGCTGCCATGTATCTTTTTCCAAGCTAGCCATCTTTCAGCCGACAGTGAGCCACAGTAAGCCTATATCAAACTCATAACCAATCCATTTTTAATCTTAATGTTATCAAACTTTTTTTTATATGTCCTTGAATTGAAAAGAGGAATTTTAGCATATTTATCAAGTTTAAGTTTATGTACACAACTGAGTAGAACATGGCAGTCCACAATTCTTTCTATCAATTTGTTCTTATTCATTTACCAATCATTATCAAATTGACAGAATAACAAGAAAATACAATTGGGCTACGAGATAACAAGAATGTTACGGTTGGATGATTTTGTTCAGGTTGACAGTCGTAAGAACCATTATAAACATGTAATAAACTTACGGAATGTTGGTGCCTTTATTTGTAAGGTTCAGGGGTTGAACAACAGATACATTTATTATCTTAAAAGTGCATCAGGCTGCCTGCTGAATGAGAACACGCTGGCCCTCAAAATAGGTTTGTCTCAGTAAATAGGTTTGCCAATGCTTGGCTTTTATTTGTATTTCAGTATACATTTTTTTTTTAAATTTTGAGTCCGTCAGAACAACCATACCAGTTTCAACAAAATAACAACGCTGTTTAAGTCTTTTGTAAAAGACACTAAATAATTTATATTATTATTATATTATAGTATCTTACAAGTATAACAGTAAAGGGGGCATATTGTTGTATTGTAGACCATAATTGTATCCTATCCTATTATTTTGAGCTTGCTCTCAATAGTGTGAGTCCATCAGAACAACCATTTCAGTAAACAAATAAACAACACAAACATGTAGCATGCCTCGATGCAATGATATTGTTCCTATGATTGACAAGTTGCAACAAAAGAATATTTGTTGAAAAATACAATAAATATTATAGAATCTTACAAGAATAACAGTAAAGGGTGCATATTGTTGTATTGTAGACCATATTTGTATCCTATCCTATCATATATGAATTCAGGGACGTACCACAAGGTCTATATAATACCTATGGTGATCCTTTGTCATATCATCCTTTCCAATATCGCCCTATAGCTGTTAAGGATTAGGGTTATGATTTGGAGTAGGGGTTGGGTTAATTCTACAGGTCTATGAGGCTGGCACTGGGAAAGGACAATAAGGCTTAGGTTTAGAATTTGTAGTAGGGTTTGGGTAAGACTAGCTACATGCCTATGTTGTTGGCATTGTGAAAAAACAATATGCAAATAGACCTAGTGACAATTAGCCATTAATTTTAACACAACAAGTTATCAAGTTGGTAAGTTACTGTACATACAGTTTTCATTGACTATTCTGCATTCCATCTATTAGATGTGCTGTAAAGAATTACTCAAATATGATCTTTTTTAATAATAATCATATACTTCAGGTATCACATGTTGACTTGATTGAGAGCCATCCTTTTATGGTTGAAATGTAATGTGTGTATCTTTTGCATATGCCTATTTTCTATATTATAGCTTGCCTTTCAATTGAATCAAAAGGAATCAGACACGACCCCTTTTGATTTTGCCATTTATTTTGTTATATTACTCAAACCAATATTCCAGTCATTCAACGGATGTTAATCATACATCCTTGTTATGGTATCAGCTCAGAATAATTATATTGAACCAACAGGGGGATTTCCCATCACAATGAGCAATTACATAGTGCTTTGTGTAATGTGTCTACCCATACATGCGTAGCCACGTGTGGTCAGGTATAAGACCTTGTGTGTAGGCGTATACATATGACTCAGTAATCACCCAGATTCACCAATTATAGTGGGGCTGCTTCTAAAAAAACAAACATACTTCTTTGTCCTAGCAAATGTAATCTATAAATTTAAATGGAAGAATATGAGTTGTGTAAGCTTTGGAAAAGATTATATTATTTTATCCTCATGAAAATATTTGTTCCATTGTACTTTGTAAATGTAGATCGTTTAATATTTGTATACTCATTAAACCATGTTTGCGCCAATAGTGATATTGTTATTTTCATTTTGAAGTCTGCATACCTTTATATTTAATATGGGTAGTACCTTAAGACAAAAAAAACACTGATTTTGTATTTTTATTTGTTCTTGCCTTATAGTAGATGTACTAAAGTTCATATCGAATCATGTGAACTATAATCTACAACAACAAACTTTCAAAGTTGTGTTTTGAACATATTGTGTTGCAATTGTGTATAGAGCAATTATAATTGTTTATGTTACATATGCCATGCATTATTTAAAGTGGATTTTGTAGTTTTGAAATATTTGTTTATGTTGCTGTATATGAAAAAGACATCCATCCATCTTAGATGTTATTTGTTATACATCAAAAGATATGTAATTTGATTAATTTTTCATTTTTCCCCATTAAATAGTTTGTCCTGTACAATATGGTACCAAATTAAGCTGACAAATCATAGTTGTTACTTTATGCTCATATATTTGTATATTTTTTTGTTATTTAACAAGTATTTCTATCTTGACTTGGAGGTGTTATAAACACGGGGAGATCACTCGGGATTTACTTGGATGCATGCTTGTCAGAGAAAATGTCAAAAAAGGTAGACATTTTACCCTGTAGCATCGACAATGTCTTTTTCGATGTTGAGGGTCACTTTTTGCCAGGTTTTTTTTATCATTTGATTCATCCAATTACTTTCTCTTTATGATTCTCCCTAATAACTTTCCCTTTTTCTATGTTATTAATCAACATGAAGAACTTGAACAATATAGCTTCCAATGTGTATCACTGTAACTATGCCTATAATCATTGCCATTACACTAACATGATTAAGGAAGCAAATTATTGTGCTATGCCATATAGCGTCTTATGCCATTGGGGGGGGGGGGGGGGTAAGATTTACATTAATTTACGCCAATGAGGGGTGAAATTTGATACTGATGAATACACAATTTAGGGTCCACTTCTGAGATGCTGTGACGAGCATGGGTACCGCTTTAGTATGTAAGTGACCACCCCGGGTTTATAAACATGCAACACATTCATTTCATGTCTCCCTCCCTAAACAAGTATTACTAGGTTCTATGCTCAAAAACTTGTTCCTAACCCTAATATGCAATATATGGAAAAAGTATAATATCCTCTTTTGAATTTGAGTACCCTTGAATGTTATATTTCATAATGTTGTACCACAGTGGAACCTTGTTAAAACAAACTCTTTTGCCACACAATTCTTGACAACAGAGGGGTTTCATACAAGTCCCAAGCATAGTAACACAACTGAAATGTGAAGCCTTGTCAAACTTGTGTTCATCAGGTTCCACATCAGGAATCCTCCTGTAGATGTTACTAAGATTGTACATTTGTGCACTAAGGGGGAAAAAAGTTTGTCTCAGATACATTTGGCAAAAAAGCTAAGTGCTGTGCGATTTTAATTTTAATTTTATTTTAAAGAATTGGCTACGAGGTATGCAATTTTTTAATCGGCCATGTTTGATATGATGACCAGATTCCAAATTATGCATATAATTTTCGTGTTGATTCAAGTTTACAGAGAACCACAGGAAAAATGAAAATTGCACCGCCGCCGTGTAGAGCTACGCGCTAAAGCCTATTTGACATACCAATGCGCACGGGATTCTGAGACAAACCTTTTTTTGGGGCCTAAATGTCTACCTTTTTTATTTTCCACAGACATCACATTTTCAAATCAGGTTGTGTTATGAAAACTTCTGGTCGTACAAACTGCTTCATGATACTTAGTTGCCTTATTATATATGCTCGGCGTGTTTACAACTGTTGTAATTTTAATTATTATTTCTGCGTAACAACAAACTGCTGTAATTTTTGTAATACATAATTCTGCATTACAACACACTGCCTTAAAATGAATTTAAAAAACAGATGAAAGGATATTCATTTGCCTTGTAGGGACTGCATTGGGATAACTAAATGAATATTGCTTGAAACCAAACTAGTGTTAGAATTAAGCTGCTTCACACTGAGTTGATGATTTAAACATCCAATGTTACTTTCAAGCGTGAGCCCTTAAAACATTGTGCACATACTAATCCAGCAAGCAAAAGTCATTTAAATTGCACAGAGAAGTTACCTTGGTAACTTATAAACATAATAGTATGATTGATCCTACAAAAATTGAATATTGACTCAATGTGAAAAGGTTTATTGTATGATTTCTGTGCCTTTGTTTTTTAAAGTTATAAAATAACAAGCCAAAAGATTTTCACCGCTTCTGTCATAACTTTGCTTACACATGCAGACGTCCACCAAATGGTATTTCCACATGTGCCTAATAGCCTTTTGTCATTCATTGATTCAGTAAGTTCTTTCTTGTATCCTAAACAGTTTACTATTAATAGTTTTAAAGGATGATTATTCTTTCAAATCTAGGGTGAATAGTATAAACAAATCATCATATGTATGTGTGGGTAGTGTTTCATACTCGTCGGAACTCCCCATCAGACTCAGAATTCCATTTTATCATGATATGTTCATGATGGGTATGATGTCTATTTATATGTGACCCACCATGAGTAAATGAGGCACAATGTATCAGTAGGTAATTTGATTAAGAGCAAAAATGTGGGATAAGCTCATAATAAAGTCAAATTCATAAAGTCTTATTTCTGATCTTCATGACAATAAAGAGTTAAACTACATTTTGAGATATTTCATGTTCATTTACTCCATTGATTTGATAACAAACCAACACTTAAATGTACATAACTTAACACTTTGTATTTGATGTTTTGAGACAAAGTAATGTTCAATGATCTGCAACTTTGGTTAGGAATGTGATATACATTGACTTTGGTACCAAAATGTCCCTTAACTTATCATACATATGTGATGGGATCAAACAAAATCAGTCTGAAGACGAAAATATCTAATATTCAGTTCACTACTTGATTTGTACAGCTTCATATAGCGGAAACCCCTATCTGAAATGGACACTCAATTCCAAAGATATTAGTAGCCTATTGAAGGGTTTTCAAAAGACATTGTATCCTTTGTTTGGTTATATCTCAAAAACTTCCCGAATGATTTTGCTTGATCACATCACATATTATCATGATATCAATATTCAAAATGTCCCTCATTGTGCCTCATTTACTTGTGTTGAGTCACATATTATATATACTTTGTTCATCTAACTCTGTGCAGTGACATCAGAGCGTATCTTAGTGATCCCCTAAGCATTTATGTGTGGGGGTGTGTTGGCGTTCATCTTTCTTAGCTTGTGTACGTCCACCAACACATCACCCATGCGATAATATGTTGTGAGCATTGAAGTTTGTTCGCTTTGTCATCACCGCACAGAGATAGATGAATGAAGTATAGTATGTATGAACATCAATGAATCAGTAATGCGAATACCTGATTCATGGTTTATATGTAAGATGCTTGCAAGTATACAAGAAATTGTAAACATGTTGATACCATTTGTAAATCCATTATTTCGTCTGAGAATATACCTACATTTCTTTTTTCTTGAACTCCTATAATTTGGAAGCATTCTATGTTCTTGTTTCTTATTTAATCATTGGACATACATCAATCTGTTGGACATTAATCTGATCGCCATTTCATTGGTCAATCCCTATTGCAGGTACTATTTTAAGTTAGAATTAGATTTCATTATTCATTTACATGTAGCTCATACCCAGAGTTATATTGATATGTGTAATACAATAAAATACTATAGTAATAGTAATAAAATAATATACATGTACTATTAGAAAGTACAGTCACTCTTATCCAAATTGGCAAACCGGCTTACAGCAGCGAATTAATTCAGAAGAACGTGAGCAGGTAAAATGGCGCATTGTGAAACGTATGTGTGATGCTTGCAATGAGTGTGACATTAGAGTGCATATGCTTGGATTACCTTTGGGCGCAGAGAGATAGAGATAAAAAATGCATATTTCTTGCCAATTTTGAACTAATTAAACTATACGCATACATGGTTTATATTTTAGAAGTCTGGTACACTATTTCACTGTGGTTCCAGGTACAGGCCTAACCATTACCTTCTTCTTAAGGGGAGTGTCAACCCTAAATATATGAAATTTATCAAGCACTGTAACTTTTAAACTAATAATGTAATGTACATAAAAGTATACAATTTTGCAAATGAAATGAGTCGGAGAATCTATATTTGGTATTAAATTTCCCCAAAAAAAGTGATTTCTACATTTTTGCCCAAAAATCACTTTTTTGGCGCCAATTTTTTTTCAGACAACCTAACAAAATCAGTTTTTGATTAAAAATTTCAATATTTCACCAAAATCATCTAAAGTCAATTATCTAGGAAGCACTTTTTTTTTTTGCTTACAAATTTTTAGTTTTGAAAATATTGACCAAAAAGTGCCAACAATGAGATTTTTATCTCAAAAATCACATTTTTGGCACTTTTTGGATGCATATCTCGAGTTTAAAATCCATAATCGAAAAAAATAAAAAATTGCCTCCTAGCGCTGAAAGTCCTCTACACAATGGTAGTAAAATCTTACCTGATAGTTTGATATCTTTTTAGTTATGCTGTCTGAAAAATCGTAAAATTCCTTCAAATTTGAACTTCTAGAAAACAGCGATTTAGTCAAAATATTGACATTTTCCACCATTTAAAGCTGAATGTTCACGGAATACAGGGGCGTGTGACCTAAAAAGCGAGTATACTATTATGAACAATCATAATAAACTATCAGATCCAATTTATATTGTCACAATGTGAAGAAATTTGGAAGAAAACTGAAATTTAAATGATCGTAAGATTGGCCTTTGTTTACTTTTTAGACATTGTTTTGCGCTCTTTTGTTTTTCGCGTCTAGTATTACGCGCGGGAAGTTTCAGCGCGCGACGCAATGATCGAACAGCTGTCGCAGCATTTGAAAAGCGCGGAACTCCGCTTAAATTCCCGCCAAATAACCATGCGACTTTTCCTGGCTCAAACTGCAAAACAACAATTTTAAATCACCCAAAAGAACGGGAAATAATCGCTTCCGATTAGTAACTTTTGATGGTAATGATAGAATACATATAAAAGTATAAAATAATAGAGAAATATGAAATTCAATTTTTGAAACAAGTGCCGGGTTGACACTGCCCTTAAGCCAAGTAGTATGTATACTAAACATATCCTATATTATATACAGGCAACAACCTGAGATGTCATATCTGTTTGTGTGATTTGTATGAGATACAATGTTTCTATCTTGTTAAATGTAATTACCAAACATTTATTAACAATAAAAATGTACTTGATTTTTAACAAACAAATCTGATGATTCCTAGATTGATTATTTTGTAGTGATGACACAGCACAAAACACACTGGTTCATTTTACAATCAAACATGGATAGGAAATTTTGGGCGTCTCAACTGAGGGAGTAGTTAGTTACAATATTGGCATGTAATTTAACACTTTCCACGTGGCTATTAGTTTTACCAGTATACAAAACAGATTTTTCAGAAACCTTTCCCAATTTTCAAAGTGTATCTCAAGGATTACTGAACCAATACTAGACATGTTTGTACTTATTTCAATGCATTTCTCATGGTGATTCCAAATATAATAATGAAATTAATTTTCGACATCTTTGAAACATTTTGTAAAATGTTGGAATGTCGTCTGCAGAGACGCCTGCCGCTTGGATACTTAGAAACTAGTGATGGATGAATAGTTTTTTTCAGTATAGAACTGAAATTCTGATTAATAAAACGTTGATATAGTATTGCATTGGTGAACTGCGTCCTGAATTTGATACATAAGGACTCGGACTCGGACTCGGACTCGGATATTGAGGACTCGGACTCGGACATAGAAATTGGCAAAGACTCGGACTCGGACTCGAGTCCTTTCCTCAAGGACTCGGACTCGGATGATGAGGACTCGACTCCAACACTGATAAAGACTAATATAAGGGTACATGTTGGGGGTGATATATTGGACACAGGGATAACCTCAGAAATTATTATAATAATATGCTTTGGTATTATACTAGTAAAAAAGCATATAAATTAAAAATATAAAAAAGCATACAACTTATTATCATAATGTGCTTTTGGTATTAGATAATTATTTAAGTGAGTTTTTCTCCAATCAAGTTGTACTTGGGAGTTAATAAGTTGTACTGGATATAAAATGTTTCCATAACATGTTTTTTGCAGCAAATTTGACTACTATTCAATACTTTAAAGTGGATGTATATACACTTTCGAGTATATCTCTCTCTCGCATGTCTGTCTAGTCTTGTCTTGTCTTGTCTGTATTTGTGTTATTGTCTCTTGTCAACACGTCATATTGATTTGTTTTATTTCCTGATATAATTTTGTGTTAACATGACTGTTAGCTTTAAAGTGTATTTTGGTATGAAATGATTTGTATGTCGCACACAAAAAAAAAATAAGAAAAAGGTGGATATCTTGAGCTCCATCTTCAAATATCATGAAATGTTTTGAGCTTATAAACTGCTGTGACCCTTTTAAAGAGATTCCAGGAGTATGTTAAACCAAACAGTATTACATAAAATCACTGTTTTTGGGCCCTTAAACATATTGCACATTTTTTCTGATCATGCCTCCTCCTGTGTTAAATGGACACATAGAAATAACCCCAGAAATTATCATTATATGCTTTTTGTATTAGATAATTATTTGGGAGAGTTGTTCTCCAATTAGGTTTTTACCACTATTGATCACATTTTCAACTAATTATCAGTTCCAGGTCTGAATTTGTAGGTCTACAGCTGCATAATTGTAGATAAACCAGTATTGCTCTCACAATTCTGCATTTTGTTTTAGTTTATATAAACACCAATTAAATCAGCTACATGCAGAGATATCATGCATTCATTTAATTTATAATAGAAAAAATAAAAATGCAGGTAGTGGCCCGATTTCAATTATTTGGAAAAAAGTAATTGATATTGGTCCACGTGGACACATGCTTGGATCTTAACAGGACAAGGCTTAATCAAAATGCTCATTTTATTATAAACTGCCTGACAGGCTGGTCATTATAGGGTCCAGGGTTCACCCCAAGATATCAATCAGAAAAAGGTCCACTTTGTTGCTGAAAAAATGATTACTTTAATGAAATGTGTGTCTTTTCCAAGAGCTTCTGGGGCAAAGCCCCCGGAACCCTACAGGTGTAGGCACCTGCATCCACCTGTTCTGCCTAGCGCTTCGCCAGATGAAAGGTCCAGTTTCAAAATATTCACACCTGACAAAATAGTTCCTGACTACATGTATGCTTGCTGACTACATCAAATGAAAGTAAGAGAAGGGTGGAAGAAAAGAATGAGTTGAGCCATTCCAAAAACAACAACAAATCAAATGAACAATTTTGATCTGTAATGAAAAGAGATTCATAATATTTTAAAAACTGATTATGAAATGAGAAACTCACCATGTTCAGAGGCGTGTATAATAGGGCAGAGGTTGTATTCCAACCGACAAACGAGATCTGGTTAGGGTGAGGGTTAGGGTGAGGGTTATTTCGTTTGTTGGTTGGAATACAAGCTCTTCCGTATAATAGGGCCGGGGGAAAACTGATGAAGGGGGTAATCGCCCCTCCACCCCCAATATTGACTGTATGTCGGTTGATGAGATTGGCACTTTTCAGTTCATTTGACAAAGGGGAATCAATGAATTATGACCGCCAGATAAATCATGGCCAAAAATAGTGTAAAATAGCGCATTTTTATGAAAAATCCAGCTACACCACTGTCCATCCATGTAGGGGGGAT
>CM069442.1:60322899-60632576 GCA_035610835.1 Ophiura sarsii
AAGTTGGGTGCCCCCCGCCCCCCCCCCCCCCCCCATCTACCCTCGAGCTGGTGACGAGCTTTGAATAGCATGACATAAAGTTGAGTCTGAGTGTATTTTATGGTGCAGAACAAAGTTTTTTTGCGTGATACTGGTAAGTGTTTCAACAATTAACTTTAAAATTAAATCAGTCTCAATGTTTTTAAGCCATTGATATATGCTATACAGATGTCACTTGCTCTGAATCCCGTCTGAATACTTGGAGGCCTACACTTCGAAGGCGACACCAGCAGCAGTATTAGGGCCTAGGCTCTCTACTATTGTCTATCAATACTATATAGACTATTTTGGTATACTAGCCTACTAGGCCGCCTATAGCCTATGCTAATTCTAGTACTTCTAGTTCTACTACTACTCCGATCCACTAGTACTACTAGTACTTTTGTAAAATCTTTTTATTTCATGGTTCTGGGGGTTTGGTTCACACAAATCCTGATTTAAAATGCTCATTGGACTAAAGTAAATCTATTATACCAAGCTATCAGCTTTTTAAATATTTTAACAAAAAAGTTATGGAAAGAATAAAGAAAATTATAGAATTATAGGGGACGAGAAACTGCTTAATTTTTTTACTTGGTCTAATGAGTGAGTTTTAAAAAACCAAAACAATCTGTTTTAAGTAGTTTATACCACCATAACTAATCAAAATGCTTTGACAATATCTCTAGATGTGTCAGTTTAACAAGGAAATAAATACTTGACTGATTTAGGTAAAGAGTTATTTATGGTGCTTGAAGATCATAAAATTATTCTTTAAATTGAGCTTTAAATTCTAATTGATATGGTATCGATTCAGTATCAAATGTTCACCTTTTCTACAAATATGGTGATAAATATAAATGTGTCATTATATTATGTGAAAAATACTTTGAACAAGATGGCGTCTTAATTCATCTCTCGGAATATTAGCATGAAATGTAGTATCTGGCACAATTTCGGAGTTGATTTATAACATATTAAACAGTTATAGTATCAGTTTTAACAATATAAACATTTCTGGTCAACAATGAAGCAATATAACAGCTTAAAAATTGAACCTTTCAATACCCTTTATTATAAAAATGGGTCAATATGGACACTTATACACTCATCCAGACCATTTTTTTCTTTCTTGTACTCATATGAGACAAACTTTTGAAAGGATATTATGTCCACACTAGTGTTAGAGAGTTGATTAATTACCACTTTGAAATACCGAATAGTCAAGTTTCAGCCGACAGCAGGAAAATTCATATGGGTTGGGTGATTCCATGGTAACACGCGTCCGTTACGTTTTAGTGCATCAATTTCTATTATTTATTCTCTAGCTGGAAGGGTAATTGGAATTAAAGTGTTTCTAGATCCTAGATCCCCAACAAAAATTATCAACTTTTACAGATATGTGAGACCATTGCAAATTTCAGTATCACGTGTTATGCTCTGCGACGCAACAATTTTTTCAAATTTCGCTTCTACATCCTCTTAAAAACCAACGACTCCACAACTATGTTAAACTGTGGTGAGGAGTTGATCATATGTGTTACGGTTACAGGGGTTACACTTTGGGAAACCCTAACATATCAAATCGTTTGGGGCCATTCAAATAAACTACTAAACGCAAAATATCTGTAGTAGAATTTCTTTTGAAAACCCACGAAAAATCCTCCTAAAATGCTGGCCGTTTACACTTAAATTGTCATAAATAAAAATATATAATTCGGAACACCCAGTAATCGACCTCCATGTGAAGCTAATAATATTCTCTCTCGAAATATATTTTTTTCAAGTGCATATATATTACAGTGGAATCGAAAATAATTTTTATCTGTGTCAAATTTCAGGAAAAACATGCGCTGTTCTGTGCTTGAAAGCTCGCGTTACACAGATGTTTTTAGAAATTCGAGTCCTACTCCGGGTTCTTATGGACGCCTTAAAGGTCCCAAGAGGGCGGCCTAATGCCTGGTAATCGGGTTTGAGATGAAGCTACATAAATTTCCTGGTTCCTCGTGCAAAAATTATTCTGATTGGATAATCAGGGCCATCGTAATTAACATTTAAAGGGTCAGAGGTTAATTTTTTGTAAACTGACATTTCCCATATCTCCCGTATTGAGAACAAAGATGCTATAGTAAATCATGAGTGAATTTGTTTGCATAGTGGTGGCCTTGTGCATTGTTGCGTAGTCGGGCGTTAAGTGCTTAGATAAATACAACCTGAAAGCAGGTTAAAGTCGGCATACATAAAGGTCCTTTAGAGCTCAAAACGTTTTGATATGATTACTAAATTATCAACTCTTCCTGAGTACAAACACCTTGAACTAGTCTATTGAACTAATATTTTTACCAAGAAAAGTGATAAATTGCCCAAAATGATTCATGTTTTAGCACATATTTGTTGATAGTGCATTATCGTATTTATCACATGTAATACAATTTTGATGGCTCATTGTGAAGTGGAAGTTTGGAATTTCTTAGATTGTTTACTATTTAAACACAGAGAAAAGGGTTAATACAAGTGGCATCAATGTAAACTTCTTTTATTTTAGGAAAATTATACATTTCAAATGATTTTGACACGGTAATTGTTTTACCATTTTAAATTCATCGTGTTTACAACATTTAAATTACAATTTGTTTTAAACCGACTTGTTTTTGTGAAATTCTGCACATTTAATATCACCCATGTGTTGTGCAGAATTTAGAAGGTAATGATTTTTACGACTTGTTGTCAAATGTTGCCCATTTAATATCACTCAGGTGTTGTGTAGAATTAGACAATAGACCAAAAAGCTGATATTTTAATTAATCGTTTCCGCTTTTCGTTTTTATGACTCGTTGTTGAGAAATTCTATCCATTTAATATTACCCAGGTGTTGTGCAGAATTATACCATAGACCAAAAAGCTGATATTTTCATCATGTTCATGCCAGTAATTATTGTAGAACATTTTGTATTATTAAATGTGGTGGGGTTTAAGACAAACCCTGAAATCTAAATCCAGGAGTATACAACAACTAGCGGGTACCCGAGGGTATGATCTAAATTAGATTCCTGCATGATTTGTAGCTAAATGGGCATAGACATGAGTTTAAAATTGTAGATCCCTTAATTATTTTTTCATTTGAAATATACTAAGTTCACAGAAATCTGAGTTTTGTGCCATCTTTGAATCTCGGACCCGATTTCAATACCCCATTTTGTAGTTAAACTTACCCCAAACACCCCAACAATGTTGTACCGGTACCTACCCAGACACCCCATATAGTGTATAGAAGATAGTAGGCACGTTCAGACATGGCTATTTAACTCAAGCTAAAGGTTGAGTTTAGGTCGAGTCGAGGTAAATTTGCGAAATTGGTCGAGTTAGTGCCTGTGTGGACAAGAGTCGAGTTAACTTAACCCGACCTTAACTCAACCAATTTACCTCTGACAAAAGTCAGAGGTAAAGTCTTAACTCGACCAGTTGACTCGAGTTAACGTACTGTCTGAACAGCGCCGTTCGATAGCTCAAGGTAAATGTGACCTTTCGCCAATAAAATTGACCTGCTGCTCAAGACTGCGGTGTTTTTACGCATAGCCCGCTTAATATTGTTATCCTTGTTTGTACATAGGCCACGCGTGTATAATATTTTATACATATAGCATACCAAAACAACGGTCGTGCTACTATCGCTTCTTATAATACATTAACTATGTGTCAACAGTAGGCCTCATGAATTTCTAAAAACACATTGAAATTCATAATGTATTATGTTTTAAACGAACAAATACTTCTTTTAGGATTGACTCCTAGCTCACTTTTTACTTTAAACATTGGTATTTTAAACATTTTAATACCCACTCGTCTCACTTTTCTTAGAATTGCGCATGCTTTGGTTTAAGTGAGCCAAACATGTCGGAAATAGTGAGTTTCCATGTTTAATGATACAAGACATCAATAGATGTATGTTACACGTGCACCACCACCTTTTTTAACATCCTGAACATACCTCCAGGGGAGGCGGTCGAGTTCAATTTGATGGGTTAATTTGGTCGAGATAACGACATGTTGCCTGTGTGTGGACAATCGGTTGAGTTAGCAAAAATATTTCAGGTATTTTATCACGGGTCATAAAATATTTAACTCAAGTTAAAAGCCATGTCTGAACGCAGCTAGTGTGAGGTTAGTCATCAAAGCGTATATAGCTTATTGTGAAATAGAAAGAGTTTTTGTCCTTGATAATTCAGGTGCCCTTAATACTAAATTCAGTGCCACGGTGCCCGTAATAATCCAGGGATTTTAAAAAGGCCTACCAGATACGCTAAATATTATTATAGGTATCCCATAATGAGACATGAAATAACCACTCACGTAGGTGTCTTTGATCAGGTAGGCCCTACCCCATATATCCTTAAAATCCAGTTATCACAGGTGCCTTTAATATCCCATACCTATACTCCTATAAGTCACAGTGTGCCCTTAATAATCCAGACAGGCATACCCCATGTGTTCATACACGTGTTCATGTACTATGTATCTCTAGGATTTGAGTTTTATAGTGGGGTATTAGTTAGTGAGGCGGCAGAAGAGGGAGGCTAGGTTTCGTGGCCCCCTTCGCGGACGCCCCCACAACCCCTCCTAAAATTTGACGAGTCTCACATAGAACATGTGTATTAGATAGGTCCGTGACGCCACTGGTTTTATTAAATGTATACAAAATGTTTATTTTATTGAGAAATTGCTATGTGAACTGAAGCACTGAATTTACACACCAAAATTTAAAAAAATTATAGTCAAGAAACTATCAAACTATTTTTTTATCAAGCTTAGTAATAATTATACAGGGTTTATTTTCTCAAAAATTAGAATAATTATGACCTTGATGTTGGGGTATTGTTTGCTGTCTGTCAAAATTTGACTGGATATGTTACATAGCCCTCTTTATAAGTAATCCAGTCCCACACCTACACCATAGATTTTGGGGGTTTTCCAGGGGGTCATGAAGGGGTCATAAATATAGCTTTTTGGGGAACCATTTTGAAATATGCTAAATTTCCTGCTAGCTACGCTCGCATCAACCAATCAGTTTCAGTTTCAATAAACGGGGTGGGTTTTTTGGTTTTTTTTTGTGTGGGGGGGGGGGGGGGGGGTCACGGTACTGTACAAGAATGTCAAAAGGGGTCATTTTTTTTTTATTGTACAAATAATAGATTCCTTCAGTTTTTTAAAAGGGGTCACTTTTGTAAGCATATTAAACAGGGTGTAAACAATCCAGACACATGTTAGCGCCATACCATGTACCACATACAATCAAATTGGTTAAAATGAATACAATGTGAATAAAGCATAACACTTTTCAGCAAGATTTGTATTATAAAAGCTAATGAACCAAAACTGATATGGTACGAAATAAATACACTGTTGCCAAAGTAACAACTTTGTAACCAAATTGGGATAACCCTGTGAATGCTTTATTATTGACAATACAAATTGGGCTCATTTCCATCATATAATGGGCTACCTACAGTCCTACACAAATACATGTTGGAAACACTGGCCTAACAAATCCTGTATAATGTTACAACCAACAACCTTACTTACCCGCAAAATGATTATTGAATTTTAAACCTGAAATGCAATCGTAACCTGTCAAACAGCTGTTAGTGAAAGGCAAGACTCCAATCTGAACTAAAAGAGCACATTCTAAATAAAAATGTAATATTGCAAACATGGATATATATCTTTTCAAGCTTCAAGCAGCTACCACAAAATAAACCCATACAAATATGTTACTTTTGTTTGTATAAATTCATGTAATAAATTTCCAAAAATGCTTCCAAATCAGCAAATCCCAAAAAATGAGTTCCAACTTTTATAGTATTCAAGTTTAATAAAATCATGGGTGTGCAATTCAAATTGCGGATTGGAAGCTACATCCGGTTTAACTTTTGTGTGATTATATCTTGATGGCGCTGTAGCGCTGTCTGTCGTCTGCTTATGTCTAGACTTGCATCAAGTCTGTCAGACACAAACAACAACAAGATTTAATCATATTCAGGGTGGTAAAAAGCCTGCAGCGCGTAAGGTTTTTATGATAATTTTCTAAACTGCACAATTTTTCAAGATTCTTTTCCAACATGTAAACTTCAATTAAGTCTATACCTAAGCAGACGACAAACAGCGCTACAGCGCCATCAAGATAGAATCACACAAAAGTTCAAGTTCATTAAAATGATGAGCTCATTAACTAGAAAATGTGACCTGTTAGTGTTATTTACGTATGCACAGTATAGGAGTTTCCTATCCTATAATTAATAGTATCCCTGGTAAATTGTCTTCCAAATCCCGGTGTTGGCCTCAGCGATCATCAGTTTCTTATTTACTGCACTAGAAAGATCAAGAAGTTAAAATCTTTTAAACATAATGTTGTTAAGATGCGATCAATCGCTGAAAAACTACAGTAAGGATGATCTTCTGGCTGCACTGACCGCGACTGATTGGTCACATGTGTATTGTAGTGATGTCGACTCTGCATTGAATGTATTTAAAAATAATCTGTTGTGCATTCTGGACAAAATTGCCCCTGTGAAAGAGGTTCGCATCAAGAACAAAACTGAACCTTGGATGAATAATGCCATTTTAGATAGCATTCGTACAAGGGACAGGTTACTATACCAATTAAAGACAGTGACAAATTCTGATGTATATACTCAGTTCTGTAAAATCAGGAATCGAATCCAAAGGGATATTAAGAAGGCCAAAGCTTCATATTTTGGGTGTGGGACCGCGTACCCATATTGGTCAAAAAGAGTTGGACATGGTAGGAATGTTATCAAGCCGGGATAGGGTTGTGCAACTTAAACTTAACCATGTTTTTAAGATTTTTCATGATTTGTCTCCTGATTATATGAAATTGTATTTTACTAGAGTGTCATCTTTGCATAAATATAGTACCAGGGGTAGCCCGTTCAACTTTGTTGTTCCTTCTTCTAAGGGTCAAGCTAGATTTACTTTTTATAATACTGCTATTCATCACTGGAACTCATTGCCGAGCGAGATCAAGAACGCCAATCATTTTAGTTTATTCAAACAATTAGTTAAAAGACACTTGGCGAGCTATGATTCAATTGATTTATGAGCTGGTCTCCCACCTTGTGCTCATGCCCTGTTTTTATTTGTTTTGTCCTTGTTTTCGTTTGGCGTTTGTGCTTCTTTCGTGCTTTTCATTTGTTTTGGTTTTTTCTTCTGCCTTTCTATGCTTGTTAAAGGACCCCAATGGAAATAAGCTTTGTGCTCAAAGCTTTTTGGGCTATCCTTGGTACTTTTGCTCATATTTTATTATGTCTATATGTTTTTAAAATAGGTTTGTGCAATCTTTTACATGTTTGTATGCTTAAATGTTTCTCTATATGATGTTTTGAGTACCTAATAAAATCAAATCAAATCATCACCCCATGATAATTTTCCTCTGTATTTCACAAACTGAATTTGCCCCTATCATTTCCTATTCGATGCGACTGTACACAATTACGCATGAACATAATTAATTTGTCAAAGTGTTTTTTTTCTTCAAACATTACTTAGTGATAATCATTCAAGCGTGTACAAACTGTCAGCTGTGACTGTGAGTGCTATGTATGTAACAGGTTGTGCTGAAACGGATACTGCAAACAACGTAATATTTTTGATTTTGTTTATATTTTGAGATATAACGGTTTTGCAACCTAGCAAGAAAATTCTTTTTAATTTTGTCTATATATTATACATTTGAGAATTTTATATGGTGGCCCTGACTTTCTCAGGATCAATACAGCTCAAAGCTGAAACAAAATCAAAAATGTTTTGCCATCCATAATAATTGGGTTGGGCTACATTTATTTTCATGCTTTTTGCGCTAAAATCAGCAGGCGCGAAAATAAACAAGCGCGAATGTATTAATTTTGTACATGTAGGTCTAGCTATGTAAAGAAGCTCAAAATCGCAAAAATAAAAACAAGCAAATTGTTTTTCAAAAATGTGTGAAGCGTGAACATTTACATGCGCGAAAAATTTACACTATTATATTACGCACTTATCGATTGCAAGTCTGGCCCGCGGGGACCCCGGGCATGGCGGGACCATGCGGGGACCATGCGGGGACTGTACGTGAGTGTACAAAAAACAGTGCCCGGCTATGCGGCGGAGTGTACAAACTGTGCCCTCACTAGCCAGGGCGTGTAGCGGAGACGTACGCTAAAGGTACACAATTGTGCACCCCGGGCGTCGCTATCAATAAGCTAGAGATACGATGCGCTTGACTGAATAAGCCTAATAAACACATAGGGAATACATATGAATGCAGTTATGTTTCAGAAAGAAAATAAGCGATCCGCGGACTGAAGCCGGGGCGTACACTTTGTCCTGGGTAAGGGTGGCCTGGCCTACACTTTGTCCCAGCCACGGGGGCCCCGGACTGTAGCGTGGACGTACACAAAATGATGCCCCGCCCCGGGGGGAACGTACACGACTCTACCCAGGATGTACATCAGCAATTTGTACGTCCCGGCCCTAATCCCCAGGTCCCCCGGGGCCGGAGATGCAATTGATAAGTGCATTATTTCCATTGGATTTGCTGCTCTACCTGTTCAGGCCATGACCGAACTGTGAGACAGGTTCTATTGTTGTGGTGTCATTACAATTAAATTGAAATTGGCTATAAATTGTATAATATATTTTAACAGCATATTATTTTTGTTTAGTTCAAACAATATAGTAAACATTAAATGGTCTTAATTGATTACAGACAGTGGTGACATGTTCTGGGTTTTCAGCTGGGGGTGCTCTCAGTTGATGTAACATAATGCATCTCATTTCAAACTCAACTTAGTATTAAACTCATGTTTTATGGGGAAATGTTTAATTGGTAAAAAGGCAAAATCTTAAACACCTTTATATATCAACTTTTTGACCCCCAAATTTTAATGTTGCAATTAAAAACATGATCCAACTCACACACGTCCGGTTTGCAAAAATAAATGTACACATATAATAATTCTATTATCTCCCATACAAAACGATTATAATACAGTAGCAGCATGCATTGGACCATATCACACATATGGCAATCAGGTGAATAGTAACTACCGGTATATTTGCTTTGAAATAGAGCTCTGCAGCCAACCGGCATATGTGATTGGAACGGACAGTGATTGTGGATTGCTTGCAGATAGTTACCATTACTTCTTGGGACAAACTTGTCATCTATTATATCCTCCTACCTCTAATCTCTACTGGTCAGAAGGCCTATCACATCATGCCAGTTAGCCCGTACATGCCATAAGGTAAGACCAAAACAAAGCGGTACTTATGTACAACTGTAGAATAAATGTGTTGTGCTAGCTACAGCAAATTTGTTATTACATATAAGTTACCAAGTTGTACTTAATATAAGGGGTTGCATATTGTGTGGTCTTGAGATAAGAATGATACAGGTGCCCTTTCCAGGATAGAATAAGGACAATTGTGAGAAAAGAAAGCGAACATTTGCATAAGATTGCCATGGTGCAAAATGAAAAATAAACCCTTTTATCAAAGCATGAAATATTATTATAGTACTATTAGTTAGAGCCTTTTTTACAAAATTTGAAGTGTGGTTTTATACTTGGACGTTTACCGCTTTTAATCCCATTCCCATAATTGTTTATATTAGTAAAACATTTTCGGCAAATTTCAATCTTAAAAACAAAGTGAAAATATTTTGCAATATTAGTTGAGGCTTACAAGCTGTCAGTTTTGTAATTGTTGTTTTTAGAATATATTGCATGTTTAAAATACTACCAGCATATTTGTAAATTACAGCCATCATAAATGAATATTTGAATATTCTGTGAATTCTAAATAGGGGCCGTTATGGGTTGAAAAGGTTTTGTATGTAATAATTAGAATCATTGACGCATTTGCAACACCTTAGTCACTTTTGTGCGGTCTTTAGTATGGTAATTAGGAAAAGTAAGTCTTCAGTCATTTCTTCAATTTTTTGTAAGGATTCACCCAGTGAGGTCTATCAGCAGCATTCTTTGTATGTTGTTGAATAACTTGGAGAGAGGAATAAGATTCAAATCATTGACCAGGACACTATAAGACATTATCCAAGACCAGGATGACTAGGTTCTAGTAGTAAGCATTGATACAGTGATTTTCAATGGTTTGGTCCTATTTAGGAATATGTACACACATAAATAGGTAGAGCCTACATTTTGTTGCTAGTGAGCAGCAAAGATGACTTTCTTTTCTACATCTTTATATTCAAACTTTTGTCTATTGAACAATTATTTATCTTTTAATATTGAACTGGACCCCACAGAGAGTCTCAACAACCAAATAAAAATAATTGGTGTCAAAATGGTTCATTTTTATGAGACAAATTATTTTTCATATAAAAAACGAAGCAATAAATTTCACACACAAAATGGAGAACATTCTCAAAAATCTCATAAAGTTCTCAAAAATCAAACATTTTCAACACCAACAAAATCAATAATTATTTGTCTCATAAAAATGAACCATTTTGACATCCAACATCATATTGTAAAATTAGTTGCATCTGCTCTTATTTACACAGACCATGACAAATACCATGACAGGACCGATCAAGAATTCTCTAAATTTAAATGCAGCCGATAGTAAAAAACACCACTATTGTTAAGGAAGTGGCACGGTTGGTTTAACGACAGTTTCGGGCTATCGAGGAGGCACGCGTCTAGTGCTACCTAAAAGTTAAAAACTAAACTATTAAGGAAGTAGTGTGGTTGGTTTAACGACATTATCTATGTTAACAATTTGACTAATGTGTTGTAAATAAAGTTAATGGGCTCGGCTACAGCATTATTCCTAGAACTATATCAGAATGGTCTTGGTTTCGATTGACTTGTTATTTAAATTCAATTTCACATATGGCCTACGAAAGAGTGCCATATATTAACGTTTGCTACCTAAAAATATTTTTTAATTCAATTCAAATTCAATGCATCAAAATAGCGCTAATGTAATTATGATTAAGATCCTATAGCAATAATATTAATTCAATTCAATTAAGATCCGGCAAATGTTACCCAAGAACCATCTAAATATCAAATTTTGAAGTTATTTCCCATAAATAAAGCATATTCTGACGATGTCCCAGATCTCCTCAGATTAAAGCAGGGGTGTCGTCACGAGGGGACTGGGAAAATGAGTGGTAAAAGGAAGCAAAATAGTTGAGAACTTTTGTAACTTTCATGGGTTTCATCACATTGCGGGAGTCCAGGGTGGAGTCTTTTGGCGGCGATGAAGGGCAAGAGTCAATTTGTATCATGCTGTTTGATGAGGGGTGAGCAGGGGTCAATCCAAGTACATTTCATCAGTGAAATTTCAACGATAACATTTTGTTGATCAAATCGCAGCACGTTTTGGCCATTTGAAAAAAGCGATGAACCTTATTCGATTAAAAATGTGAGGTTAAAGTTTAGTTGATAAATATAACATGCTTGTGCGCTTGATTAACACATCCAGCATTTTAAATGAAAAACAACCTGTAGACAACTCAATATGTGTGCAAAATCAGCCTAGCAATCTGTAGATGGTAATTGATTGAAAATGACACTTTGTTGCCTTTTATATGGTTCAACTTATGAAATTACACAGACTCAGTACTTATTTTCTACATGAATATGAAGATATTTAGAGAATAAAATATAGTTCTTAGCTGTTTTGCTATATGATGGTCTTATAATGTATAGGCTGTACCATATTTAGAGTCGTATATGGTCGCCGGGCATTCTTATTTAGTTTATCGGTTATTTTGATCTTTTATCATAAAATAATGCAGCTTGTTAGTTTTATTTTAATCAAACAACAACAAATGTCCCCCTTTATAAAATCGGCTAGTCCAGCGAGCTGTTTATAATAATTTATTATGTGCTCCACACTTTGCAGAATTTGCTATACAATCTGAAAAGTGTATAGCAGTTTTATATACTATGCATTTCAATGTAACAGTTTTTCATTTTTCACGAACGGTTGAAATTTAAAAACAATTTACTTTGCATATTTTTTCACAAAAATCAATCACTGAATGTGTGGGATATCAGTCTGTATCTGGGGATGCTTTTTTCCATCGCAGATGGTTTTATTCTGTTTTGTGACCCCGGTCAAGGACACTTTCATGCAGCCATTTTATTTATATAACGAACAAATATAAACAATAGCCCAACAGACATTTACAAGGTTAATGAACTGAGTGATTAGAAATCAAACTCTCTACAAAGAGCTCTGATGGGCCAATCAATTGGTTCACTGCACCTCAAAAAACATGCATAATACAAGAAACACATGGGCAGGGGTTGAAAATGCCAATGAAAGTGACATAAGAATAAGATAAAAGCCCACACACATAGAGCGTGTTTCTACTGGGGAAGAAACCGCTAATAATCGCTAAGTTTGCCCAGTAGAAACAGGCAGAACCCGCTAAGAATCAGTATTTTTGGTAATCCCAAAAATTTTCACAAACCGGGTTTGGAACCGGCAATAATCGGCAATAAACCCAATAGAAACAGAAAGGCGATTAATCTTAGCGGTTTGCGCCGTGAACTGTGTCACGCTGGGTTATACACATTGTGAAGCCATCTTTTTCAGGTGCGGTGGCATTGTTTGATATTACAAAAGGTCAAATGTCGTGGCCCATCGACTAAGATCGATAAACTTAGCGGTAACTTTTCGCGAGTAGAAACAGGGGGATTAAAAAAATGTACCGATTAAATCTTAGCGTTTACTTTTTGCAGTGCTCCAGTAGAAACACGCTCATAGAGAACAACATCAAAATATAAAAAATAAAAAATAAATAAAAATATCCACGTATTACTGATCTCGCATTCTGATATTTGCAGCAATGTCATCAGGTGAACAGCAGACAGAGAGCACTTTCATCACATTAAAGGATATAGGCAGTAGCAATGGTGATATTAATCAGGGTAGCGCAGACAACGCGGCAGATTCAAATCATAACATCAAGAATGGATATGAAGATTTAAGTGATGAAGAAGGTAAGAAATAGACATCAACACAAATCAGACAAATATGTGACCAGTCTCATCAAAATGGACATGTTGGAGGCCCAAGTCAATTCTGAGTTATTCGTATGACTTGAAAGAGCACATTTTAAGCTTTGAAATGATACCATGTTGAAGGTTCAAATCGGAATTTGCAATCACAATATATGAATTGAAAAAGCATATATTTTTCTAGTATTTTCTTTATATTTCACCAAATATAATGGTCTCTATCTCAAAACTGTGTTTGCCGACAACATGTCCTTTTTGACGTGACCGGTCACATATATAAAACTGTCACTATACTATGTGTCAGCTCAAGATGGGAGGTGACATCAGTGTGAAACTAAGGATAGATGCAGCACTTTCTGCACCACAACCGACATTCTTCTTTGATCGCGCAGAGGCATACGCCATCGCAGTCGAGTTATGCGCACGCTAGCATGATGCACTCACTAGAATATGCGCTGAAGTTAGCCCCCAAACTTTAGCTGACATGAAGTATATAGTGAATTTGAACGTCAACATCTATTCCATTCCATAGAGTGAAGTTAACTTATAAAATACAGTACACACCCCGGGTACACACTGAAATAAAATGGCTGAACATTTTGGGAAATCAAATAAATTGACTTAAAACAGAATTTGAGCACAACGTGTTATGCTTAAAATGATCACATTGCCAAATTAAATCAATAAATATTTGTTTACGATAAATAAAAGTTGAATACACGAATTCATGCTTAAATGAATGACTACATTACATGCTTAAATGAATGATTACATTACCAAATGAAGTGCAAGTAATATGACCTGTTCAGACAAACAGAGAGAAGTCATTGTCCTTTTTGCATTAGCTTGTACTTGTAGTACTGATTTGTAGTTTATTTTGCAAATTGCAGAACTATCTCCATTTCAGAATAAATATTAGTTTGATTGAGTGTGACATAAGAGTGCATCCAAGTGAGTGCAGCTAAATCATTGGGTGTATCTCTATGCAGGCATCAATGTAAATATTGAACCTACCCTCCTCAAGGATAGTCAACGATTAGATGCCTAATCTTTGACCAGTTATATTCTTGATGTGGTGAATTTTGAACTAATATATTTTGAATAATATATGAAGACTCTGGCAAACTTTCATATTTTGGCAAGTGAATCTGTGACTAACCTTCGCCTTTAATTTAACTTCTCCCACCTATAAAAACAACAAATCGCACTAAGTGAATCTTCAACTGAGGAACGGATGAATTTTGACCTATTTTTGTCATAGGAAAGTAAATAAAGGTTAAGGATTGTGGAGGGTAGGTTCAAAATTCAAATTGACACCTGCACTAGTGTGCAGGTAGGTAGGTGTGTACTCAATTGCATTAATAGGTGATTCCATTTAAAATCCATATACCCGCTCAACACAAAACATTGCCTTAATCAAGGAGTGTGAATTCAAATGGGGGTTACATGCATGGGTGACTCCATTTGAAATCATCACTCGCTGTGTGGAAGAGTAATGTCATGTCTTCCATTAATGTCATGTCTTCTATAGGGGTGTATGGATTTCAGATGGAATAGCCCATTGGTGCATGAATTCTGTGTCTAGCACTGGAATGTATTGGGATTGCACTCAACTTATACATTAACCCTAACCAGTAAAGCTAGTTTTTTGTGCGTATCGGGGGGAGGGGGGAAAAATCACCCAGCACCCCCCGGGATTCGATCGCCGGACCATCCGCACCCAAGTCTGTCCCTCTACCAACTGAGCTAACTCCCTAGGTCATATGCGGCCACAAACTCCGTGGCCACATATGCCTGCGGTAGGTGACGTCATCGCGGCAATGCAGCAGCACGTGCCTGGAGATAGTTTCTGGTTTCTGGCAGTGACATTTAGTGAGATTCAGTGGGGTTAGGGTTATTGCACATCAAAAATTGACATTTCATTAACCCTAACCAGTAAAGCTAGTTTTTTTGTGCGTATCGGGGGGAGGGGGGAAAAAGTGCTATTTTTTGGACCCGAAAAATCACCCAGCACCCCCCGGGATTCGATCGCCGGACCATCCGCACCCAAGTCTGTCCCTCTACCAACTGAGCTAACTCCCTAGGTCATATGCGGCCACAAACTCCGTGGCCACATATGCCTGCGGTAGGTGACGTCATCGCGGCAATGCAGCAGCACGTGCCTGGAGATAGTTTCTGGCAGTGAGATTTAGTGAGATTCAGTGGGGTTAGGGATAGTTGGATGAAAGTTACAAGTCATATCTCGGAATGACCAAATGTGACTTCCCCCTTGCTGTAGTATTATTGGTCATACTATGGGATAAGTCCAGGGGGAATTGTTCTCCAGGCCAAATCAACCTGGAAATTGTGAAATTGAGGTGTGTGTTTTTGTACTTTTTTTAAAATGTTTAAAACGTTTTAAAAACTTTTTAAAACAGTTGAAAAGAATGAAAACCAATGCCCAACTACCTACCCTACCTGTCTGTAATTCTTTTAAGTCACCTCATCCTGATTATTTGATACTACTTTTAATTCCATCTTAGTACCTCTTGAGGCTACTCATCAACTCTCTGCCCAATCTGCCAAGCAATGGAGATGTGCTGCCCTCATAGCTGCATGGGCATCTGTTATTCTTCTCTTGATATTGGGGATAATAAGTTTTGGTAAGTTTAACATTTAACAAATGAAATAATATTAGGGATTGAACAGAATTTGTGGTACATTTATCTTGATGTGGCTGGAATAAGTTATAGGTCATGTTTATGCTCCACCACATCAGTCAAATTTGAAATGTAAAAAGTCACCATGGAAGTTAAATTCGCATGATGACTTGGATCCACATAAAAAAAAATCAAATCAATTTCATTATGAAAAATGGATACACATTTAGAAGCGGACTTCATATTCCTATCATACCCATGGAACAGCGAGGGCGTAAACAGGTCAGATGCAACTCTCTAAGGTTAGCTTGGTGTAAACAGAAAGTCAAAAATAATTCATGCTAATTAATCTTTTAACTATAACCTTCCTGGACCTTACAAAACCCGACAGTGCTACAATATTGTACCGCGCGGCGGCCCTATCAATCTTGTGCCACTCTCAGCGTGTGGTTCAACTTGTTAAAAAAACTTGAGTTTTTTAACTTCCCCGTGTAGCTGAGTCGGTAGAGCATCAGACTTGCACGCACACGGCCTGTGCGGAGACTGATTTTCCCCTCAAATTTGACCCGTTTTTCTTCCCCAATGATTTAATTCCCAAAACGTGCTCGCAGTGTTAGGGTTAATCAACTTTGTGTTAAAAATTAAGTTTTTGCTCTGTGTACGTAAATGTAGACAAAGTTACTTGTTAGGGATGTGTGTGTTTGAGGAGGGGAATGGCATACTACAAGTAATAGTAGTGTACACAATTGTGATCAAATGTTTACAAACCACTCCCTAAACAGGTTTTGCCTTTCAAGCCATTGATACAGTTTGTGTTTGTTGTATTATGGAATCACATTCAAGAGGTTTTGGCCATAAAAAGCATAAACCTGAACAAAAATGCAGCTGTAGTGACAATGAAATAAGTAATATGTATGCCAATACAGGTGGATCAATGTCAATATATGGAGGTATTCTTCCTGCGCTGCAATAAAATTAATATCTTTTACTGAAATGATAATAAAATTGAGGTACAATATGCAAATTTCTTTTTATTGCAAAAGTGAATACTGATAAAAAGCTTTTTATTGCCAATCACTTAAAAAATCATTTAACTTGAAAATCAACGACAAAATGAATAAAATGGTGGAACTGACTTTTTATTATTTATTTATTATAGAGATTGTTTGCAAAATATTTATTTTCTAATTTATTTTCCCTTTCAACTAACACAGGAGTTTCCACTATTTCTGCAAGTTCTGCAGCATTTGGATTTGGTGTAAGTAGCAATTTCTACAGATACTCTTTATGAGAGTTTGCCAGTTCAGTATAAATTCTTAGGTGAAATAGACAGTTTACATTAATGTCGCAATTGTCGCACAGACGTAGACCCTATTTCATTTGGCCCTATTTCATCAAATGAAAGCTTAATTAATCTTATTTAAGATGAGTTATTCTTTTAGGATTTAGGCCTGCTGATGAAGAGTGTTTTAGAATTCATAATTTGATCTTCATGAAATTAGTACCCATGTCAAACTTTAGACCTGGGTCCTTTCCTTCCCTTTCCATGCAGTTCAAAAGTTGCTAATGTATGGAAAGAGGATGGTTAAGCAGCTTGAACCAGAATTTTTGCTTGAACACCGCACATGTATTGTACTGCTTGAATGAGCACACATTGACATTTTAGAAACTTTTGAAATGAGGTTTTCCGCCATTCAAGGTGTGCTCATTCAAGCATTACAACACCTGCAAAGTTATAGTCCCTTCTAGTGTTGCTGTGATCACATACATTATGTGTGCCAAAAATCGTTTCGATGGAGTAACTCATTTAAAAAATATCAGGCATAATCTAAATTTTTGTTGAACTGTGTATATGATTGGAATCATGTATTTAGTCTTTTTAGACTCTCCGTCCATTTTACCAAATCATATTTTAAGTTTATTTAAAGCTTTGACGTTATTTTTGTTTAATTAACTGATCTCAAGAAAAAATTGACATGTTTCGATCATCACAAAACTACAGCATGGACCTTCAGTATTGATAAAAGTTGAATATTTCTTTCTCCAGTTTGATTGTATATTAGATGTTGGTACTTCAGCAGTAGTGATATGGAGGTTCTATGGGTCCATTGGTACTCTATATTCGTCAGATAGGGAACGAATGTAAGTAGAGATTCTATAGATTTATTGGAAGTTTTTAGTTTAAATTGCATTTTTTTATACCCAACACCCTATTTGATGTGATTTTATGAAAATTTGCTAAAAGCTGTAATGGCATAAAATACAATTTCACAATTTTGTTCAATTTTTTTTTAAATGTTCGAAGACCTGTAAATAAGCATGACTAAAGCAAAGAATAATATATTGTATCTCTCAATTGTATTGATAATGTGTTATATAAATTTAGTTTACAAAAGGACAGATTTAATCTGAAGTGAAATACAGGGTGAGTCAAAAAGAAGTTTACCCGGATTGGTGATGTTTTAAAATACAAACAAATGACACTCGAGAGTTCAGTAAAGCATATATTTAACAAGCATTCTCTCCTGCTTATTAGGAAAAAGGAATGACACAAATTGAGCATTGCTAAGAGGAATTATGTATATTTTAATAAAGGTACTAATTTTGCAAGCTGTCCACGGAATACAAACAAATGTAAAGTATGCATTTTAGCTGCGTACTTCCCTATTGACCGAGATTGGTGATGTTTTTCAAAACAAATAAATGACACAGTTCAGTAAAGCATTTATTTACCAAACATACTCTGCTGCTTATTAGAGAAAATCAATGAAGCAAATTGATCATTCCTAAGAGAAGTTATGCCTGTTTTACTGAAAGCACTCATGTTTTGTCAAGTTAAAATGCTTACTTTACATTTGTTTTTTCAAGTATTCCGTGGACAGCTTGCAAAATGAGTACCTTTATTAAAATAGGCATAACTCCTCTTAGCAATGATCAATTTGTGTCATTCTTTTTTCCTAATAAGCAGGAGAGAATGCTTGTTAAATATATGCTTTACTGAACTCTCGAGTGTCATTTTTTTATTTATTTAAAACATCAACAATCCGGGTAAACTTCTTTTTGACTCACCCTGTATGCACCATAATTTTGTTTCCCGTCATCATGGTCATCATCCATTTCTCTTGCATAAGCATATTGCATACAACTAACTTCTCTTATAAGCATGTTTTTACTACATTTTATTAAAAGTGTGATTTTAAAATGTCAACACTCTCTTTTGTAATTGGTCAACGGATATAGTTTGGAAATGATTCTACATGTGTTTATCCAAATCATATTTTGATGTGTACATTGTAAATTATTTAACGAAATCATTACACTTTAAAAGGTTTAGTAACTTTTAACACACTCTGAATCCTGAAAGGTGAACATTCATTTAACCGCTGTAATGGTCATATTTGCATTTCAAAAGGGTAGAATGTGTGTACCTGTGGTGTACACTGTCTGCTGAATATCACATGATATTCTACATCACCTCAAGTGTATCACCTTGATAACAATAATTATATCTGCATATATTTTGATGCTACAGTAACATCCAGGATAATATTTAGTTATAAGTAAGTGAAAATGTGTAAGTCAAAAAGTGCTAAAAATTGTTTAAAGCAATTGTATGTGATCTTTTTCAAATTTTGACTCTTATTTGTTCTCCCTAATAAGTTGAACTATCAGGAAAATAATTCCTGGACTCTTTGATCTATCTTGACTGTATTTCCCTTGATAAACCCTCATAGAACTTTAACAAATCACAATGGAAATCTGCTTCCAATTTTAACATATATTTGTTTCGATTTTCATTATAACAGCATTCCATACTATAGTTTTCACTTGTGGATAGTTGCGATCGTAGCCGGAAACACTGTAAACGGCATCAACATGGTGTCAAACCTTGGAATTCTATTTAGAAACAAAAACAACAGCGAAAAAACATTCAAAAAAAGTTGTCGGGTCTGTTTATTTCAACCTATTCAAACCATGATTTTGAAGTAATAGGAATCGTATCGCTCTGTTACTTAAAAGATCTTTACGATTTATGGTCAAAAATGCAAATCTGCGCGAAAATCTGCTTTCAAAGTAAAAATCAAGGATGAGGGCCTCATTTGGAAAAGATCACATAATATGACTTTAATATAATAGTATTTCAATCTGAGACAAGTAAATCTACTACAGTCTCAAGTATCGATGATGATTGTCAGTATCTTGTTTGTTGATCCATGTCACTGCGGAATAAGAGTTATGCTATGCGGTAGTATAACGGTCATTCTGTTTTATGATGTCACTGGTTTCCAAACAAGATATTGCACCATGGTTTTGTGTTATGAATGGCTCTGTAGTTGCATTAGAGAATAGATTGCTGCTTTTTCGCCTTTTTAGGGGAGGGGATGTTCAAGTATGATATAGTGTCCAAATACATCTTTAAATATTTTTAAAGCAGCACCCTTAACAGATTTCAAGGGGGAAATGCACACTAAGGTGACAAAAATACCCCATGTTCTACGGACAAACAGACTTCTCAGAGTTGGTTTTTTTTGGGGGGGGGGGGGTCAAAATTTCTAAAACATTTAAAAAAGATTAAACAAATTCAAAAAAATTGCAAAAAAAATTCAAAACATAAGAAAATGGGTCGGCCAGGCCCGTAGAACAGGGTGGTGTTTTTTCATCGCCTAAAACTTACTTAAATCTTCCACACAGAGTAGGTTTTTTAAATCAATATTATACGATCTTTAAAAACTACCCTGAAATTGTTTTTATATCCATGCAAATGTCAAGCACTAATGCATATGATCATAAAAAGATCATGATTGTTTTGTCACACATGTGTACACACAATGTGACACTTAACAACCTTGAGTGGCATCAAAAGGCTTCTTTTATGTGGCAATAATAGAATTTACGGAATAAAAGAGTAAAATCATAGACTGTAAAAGGAAACAATCTATAGTAAAATCTAACCATTATGAGCACTTTTCATAATCTAAATTATCATTTTGTAATTGAAAACAAAATAATATGAAAGAAATTATGTTAATTGATATATAGTTTGTGTTTGACCTTTTCTTTTGATCCACCAAAACCAACAAGATTTTGTAATTTGACTTTTGATTTTGTGATTTTACTGTTAAAATATTCAATGAACTACAAAGTACTTGCTGTTTATTAATTCCACACTCCAGCAATTTTGTTATGGTTTAACTAAACTGATACTTAAATACAACTTGAACAAATTATTTCTAAATGTGGTAAACACAAATGTCAAATTTAAAGCTGGAAATAGCAATTACTCAATTTGGGGAGGGAGAGCAAACCCAAGTTTAATTTAGTGTCAATGAAGCAAATTGGTCAGTCTTAGAAAAACTAAATTTTAAAAGAATGTGTTGAGAAAGAAATACCCATTGATATACCATTGATGGAGAAATGTGTAATTGATATATACCCATACCACATGGCAGAAAATGCATCCCATGTTTGTGGCATATCCTTTATATCTCATATATTAATATCTAATTTCTGCTCTCACGCCCCTTCACAGAAATTTCTAGTAGTATCACCCCCTCCCCCCCCCCCCCCCCCCCTCCCCTTGAATAATTGATTTGACCTATTATAGTTGCGGGAGTAATTCTGTTATACCCTTCACAGAGGTATTCATAGTGCATGATTTTTAAGAACGACGCATACTTCCGATGTTGGTGTGTAGGGTATAACAGAATTATGCCTGGTTGCAATATGTCATACCTGTGTTAGTTTGTTGTTTGCTGTAAATAATATCTGTGCTATTTCCATGCATATCTCCCTAGCCTTTGACAAAAATTGATCATACCAGCTGACTATGTGTTTGTTTTTTAATCAATACTATAACATGACATGCATATAACTATACAGCCTTTTCAACCAAATATAGTTTTAAATTCATTGATTGTGTCTGTCTAAAACAATGCATTTGTCAATAATCCAAATTCTAATCAGTCTTTAAAATACAATAAGGCGACGAAAAATTTATTTTTATTTGTTCTAGATAATTTCTTCTCAAATCATGTAAAATCAGCCGTTTTTGGCCGAAAATCTGTCGAAAATCTTTTTTCACAAATTAAAAAAAAGAAATCCTGATTTTTGCAGATTTTGATGACATTTTAGGTCAAAACAATAAAATTTAAAAAATGCCCGACCTACCGACCCTACTTGACAGTTCCGCTCACCCGTCGCCTAAGGGTTGTATCATTTAAACAAATTGATTATTTTGTTGACAAATTATAGTGATTGTTATGACATGATGTAAAAGGTGAGGATTGACGAATGGCTGTATAGCATTTGGAGATATTTGGCTGGCAAATACCCTAACTTCCGCTAACCAATTGTTTAAAAAACGCACCGACTGACCCTACCCAAGAGGTCTGTTTGCCTGTAGAACAGGGTTTGGTGGAAAATGAAAAACAAAATAGCCTGAGTTGAGACAAAAGCCTGCAACTTATCATCCCTGGATTTTGGCATATTTGGTTGTTGAAATTTACACATTGTCTTTTGTTTTTAACCCAGTTCTGTGCATTTTCAGCTTTTTCTGCCACAGAAGTTCAGTATCAGGTCTGATTTTGGTTATGGTGCTATCTTCAGAAGATAGCAACACCAATCATGCAGTATTATAATGGTTACATTTGACCTGTCATGTGCCAATATTACCTATATTTAAATGACATTCAATATAAAATTATATCAATTAACAATATATTGCAGTTTCACAAAAATGGGACATACTGAATTCAATTATGTATTCATCACTTGACTACAATTTAATGATGTGTCTATGATATTTTCCTACTTTCATTGTTGTATATAATCAGATGTGTTGTATTTTAATAGCTATATAGTTGAATGTGTAAAATGATAGTTATGGATGGTTGTTAAACATCTGTTACAATATATGCCCGCCCGCTCATTTTATCTTGCAGCTATAGCACAGATTATAGTAGAATATTGTGTCACGTTTGTTCCATGCAACATATGTTGTCATTATTGCCGTTGTTAAACAGTCGCTATGGCAAAATATGTATGTTTAGAGAGTCCGTTGTTTGTAGTGGCAGTTGTATTCAGATTTAATGAGAGAAAAACAAGTTTTTTAAATAATTTGAAAATGAGCTAAGGCCTATGCAATCTGAATACCTAACCTAGAGCTCAAATTTGATGTACCTTTTATGATGATTTTTTTTAAACGCCCCACAAGGACCTGGGGTGGAGGGCAAGTCAACTATTATAGTGTAAGCGTGCGTGATCAAAAAATGTGTCATACGACGATGAAAAAACCACCCCTGTTTTACAAGCGGATGGACCTGTCAAGTAGGGTCGGGCGGGGTTTTTTATTTTACTTTTTTACCTTAAAATGTCACCAAAATCTGCAAAAATGCAAAAATCAGGAAATTTGTAAAAGAATTGTGAAAATATTTTGCGCAACATTTTCGGCCCCAAAAAAGGGTGATTTTACATGATTTGAGAAAAATGTATCTACAATTTTTTTAAATCAAACCTAGGCCCCTGCGGCCGGAATCCAGGTAATCGTGCATCACTCGACAGAGGTCGTGCTTCCAAAAATAACTTTACATAGCCTATGTGATTGCGCAATGAGATTGACTGGGGAATGGGGGTCCAACAGCGATGTGCTTCTGTTGGATTTTGTTGGATTTAGTGTGGTTAGGGTTAAGGATTGGTCATTACAAAAAATTCAAGGAGATTTGTGATACATCTAGCTAATGTGGAAAAACAATGAGCATAGGCAGCGGAGATATGATATTATATTCTAACTATGCTGGCAAATGAGGCAAAAAGCAGAGTACTAAGTCAACAAACCTGTAAGAATGGGGTGTTCACATTCGAGACACCCCCGTGTTTCCCCCTGTTTGCTTTATTGTTACAACCCCCCCCCCCCCTCCCCGGTTAGGTTAATTTGTGTTGCTCTGTGCCTTTTTACTCCTCGGATGCCTACTCATCCATAGGGCTAGATGTATCACTGTGCACATTCATCATGATTATAACGACCTATCCCTAAATCTTCTGGTTTTTTCCAGTGCCCTGTTATTTCTAGGGTGTCTTTTCATCGTAGCGAGTTTATCCATATTGGCTAGAGCCATCACGGATCTCATAGGACAGCATCATCCAAAACATGTAAGATTGTCAATTAATAAAAGGGTTGATTTCAAGAGAGGTATAATGCATTGCATAAGTAGTAAGTGCATTGCAATGGGCGTATCAAAAACAAATTCAAACAGCAAATTTGATAACACACAGAATCATTTTTAATTTTGAAAGTAATTAGAACACAGAAATATTCGATCTATTGTAAGAAAATAGATTACATGCCCATCTATTTTGGAACCCTTTTTACCGTTTTGTGTGATAGAGCACTTTCTATGAATGTAATTGTTTCCTAAAAATCAGGTAGGGCAAACTATACTTTTTCGGAATCCTTGTGGTCAGCCAAATAATTTGGTATGCTTTGTAGCTTAATTGAAGCCATTTGAATTTTAACGCCCCTGTATGGCGGCCATTTTGGATTTTGCGCTATAAAAACTATTGCCGTCACTTCTGGGAGGTATATAGGAGCTAATTTTTCTTAAAATTAGTCCATTTTGACAAATCCATCAAGAAAACAAGGTATCCTAAAACTGGTCACGGAGCTCATGGAAATGACTCTACTACTACTATAGACTTTCACATCCACGTTTGATTCAAGCCTATAGCAATGTTTATTGGAGTAAGTGCAATAATACACTACACAGAAACAATCTAGAATTACAGGTTTCTATAAAACCATACCCATCAAGTTTTCATTAACCATGCTATAACATTATATTGCATCGTATTTGTTTTCCTTCAGGGATCTATTCTGCTTGTTTTAGCAGCTGTTAGCGGAATAGCTTGTACATTGTTAGCGGTAGCTAAGTTTATCGTTGCAAAAAAGCTCAACAGTAGAAGTATTAGGACTGATGGTATGTATATTATAGGGTAATATAATACTTTTAATTTTCATAGACTAATTAGCATCCTAATCATTTTGACATTTTGACATTATTCAAAGTATACAAGCATCTAGGAAGAAGGGAGTGGTAACTCAAATGTCTTAGTAGAAAAAGAAAAATGACCTATGCTTACCAAAATGCTACAAATGCACATAGCAGTCACATTTTTCTAACAAATGAAAAAAATAATCAGAACAATTAGCAAAATTGTAGAAATTATACTTGATTGATTTACTTATAATGATTTAAAGGGGGATTTATCATTTACCAGATGGGTGAAAAGGCAACTAACTGTAAGTGCCAACACATTTCCGTTATCTCATATATTCACTGAGTTTCTCTGTCATGATTAATTATGTCATCTACTAAAGATAGCATGTCATGATCAGTTGTGCTGTCTACTGAAGATAGCATGTCATGATCAGTTGTGCCGTCTACTGAAGCTAGCATGTCGCGATCAGTTGTGCTGTCTACTGATGATAGCATGTCATGATCAGTTGCTCTCCCCCCCCCCCCCCCCACCACTTATCAGGATTTCACGAGCTGGCGGCAAAAAAAAATGGGCACCTTTTACGATTTTTGGGGTACCAATGTACCTTTCCTGGAAAAACGGTCTTGGTTAATTTTAATCTTGGATCCGCCACTGAATATACCGTAGATAAATAGATTTTAAAAAAATCAATTTTTCTCTTTCAGGTTACAGTTCACTTGCAGGAGCAGTTACCAGTTTCAGTATTATTGTAACCACCAAGCTCATAGAGGCAGACCGCCATGTGTGGTATCTAGATGCTGTGGTAGGAATATGTGTGGCATTTCTATTATTATTTTATGGTGTCAAGTAAGTACACAATTTACTTTTTTTGGATTAATATTATACTTAAGGTGTACCAATTCATCTGGGTCAGGCACAAATTAAAATGGCTTTTAACTGGACTTGAACCTAACTGAGTAAAGGAGATATATATTCATGCAGCAGTGGAAATACCCACATAACTTTCCACCCGGGGTTGACTATCATGTGTGTCGCAGCTCTATTAATCTATCGGCAATGTCTCCTGTACAGGGTGAGTCAGAAAGAAGTTTACCCGGATTGGTGATGTTTTAAAAAACAAACAAATGACACTCGAGAGTTCAGTAAAGCATATATTTAACAAGCATTCTCTCCTGCTTATTATGAAAAAATAATGACACAAATTGATCATTGCTAAGAGGAGTTATGCCTATTTTAATAAAGGTACTCATTTTGCAAGCTGTCCACGGAATACTTGACAAAACAAATGTACAGGGTGTCTCAAAAAAAACCGTGCACGTTTTTATTCAACTTATTGACCATGAACTTCTAGAATTTGGTGTAACAATTGTCTACATATTGATAGACTAAACGCTTAGCTTTCATATGCCGTTGATTTCATCTAATTTGGTTTTATCAATCCTGAGATATGATCAATTAACTAAAGCTACCTAAAGTTGACGTTGTTCCACTTTTACAGAAAGAATGCTTAATATAAGCATTAAAACCCTCGTCCTCCTAAGGGAGGGTGGTCGCCGATTGCGCTAAAACGCAAAGAACAGTGACCTAGAGCGTCTAGGTGATCGCTTTTACATCCCCTGCGCTCATTTTGACGAAAACAAATTGAAGGTGCCACCTTACCCGGGAGTAGGGTAAGCCGTCAAAGTCGGATAGTAGGGGGGGGGGTCGCCTCCTTACATTTTTTTAAATCGCCATTTTGAAAAATATTTTATTTGTGTGGTCCTGAATATTATAGGATAGGCCTATATGTTAGAAACACCATTTTCCTCACTTATAAGCAAAAAACCGGGGTGAAATTCCGATATTTGGAACTTTTTTGGCGAAGATTTCTATTTTGGCCTATTTCACTATGTAGCGAATACGGCGGGATGTTGAGGTCGGCCATATTCGGTGACGTCATGCGTATGATGTTTATACTTGTTTTGGTATGTATGGATAGAGGAAACCTCTAGCTATACCATTATAGTACCCAAATAAGCATACTCTGCATTTCGGATTAAATTTGTTTAGAGGGTGGTAACAACCCCAAACCCCCTCTCCGGAGTAACCCTTTCTATTCATTGCAAACTGTAAAGTGGCACAACGTTGATTTTAGGTAGCTTTAGTTAATTGGTCATATCTCAAGATTGACAAAACCAAATCAGATGAAATAAACGGCATATGAAAGCTATGCGTTTAGTCTATCAATAAACATACAATTGTTACACAAAATTCTAGAAGTTCATGGTCAATAAGTTGGGTAAACACGTGCACGGTTTTTATTGAGACACCCTGTAAAGTAAGCATTCCATGGACAGCTACAAACATGAGCGCTGTCAGTAAAACAGGCATAACTTCTCTTAGGAATGATCAATTTGCTTCATTGATTTTCTCTAATAAGCAGCAGAGTATGTTTGGTAAATAAATGCTTTATTGAACTTTTAAGTGTCATTTATTTGTTTTGAAAAACATCACCAATCTCGGTCAATAGGGAAGTACGCAGCTAAAATGCATACTTTACATTTGTTTGGTTAAGTATTCCGTGGACAGCTTGCAAAATGAGTACCTTTATTAAAATAGACATAACTCCTCTTAGCAATGCTCAATTTGTGTCATTCTTTTTTCCTAATAAGCAGGAGAGAATGCTTGTTAAATATATGCTTTACTGAACTCTCGAGTGTCATGTGTTTGTTTTTTAAAACATCACCAATCCGGGTAAACTTCTTTCTGACTCACCCTGTAGTAAGTCAATGGTATGTATTGATAACAGTAGTACGGCATAGCTTGATTCCGTAATAATAAGAGAGATTAAAATCATGTCTTGGTCAGTTCACCCCTCGCTAGTCTAGTGGTTGACTTACATGCTTCACAATGCAGAGGTCCATGGTTCGATTCCCACTAGGACCACTTTTTCAACTGATTTATTTCTTTTTGTAAATTGTTAGAAATATTCTAAGTCCACAAAGAGCGTGTTTCTGCTGGGGTTTGCCCAGTAGAAACAGGCAAAACCCGGCAATAATCAGTATTTTTGGTAATCCCAAAAACCTTCACAAACCAGGTTTGGAACCAGGAATAATCGGCAATAAACCAAATAGAAACAGAAAGGCGATTCTTAGCGGTTTGCGCCATGAACCGTGTCACGCTGGGTTATACACATTATTGTGAAGCAATCTTTTTCAGGTGCAGTGGCATTGTTTGGTATTACAAAAGGTCAAATGTCGTGGCCCATCGACTAGGATCGATACACTTAGCGGTAACTTAGAGAAACAGGGGGATTAAAAACTGACGATTGAAACTTAGCGTTTATTAGCGTTTACTTTTTGCAGTGTCCCAGCAGAAACATGCTCTATGTGTGTAGTTCCTAGTCAACCCCGGGTGGAAAGTCATGTGGGCCAGTATTTCCATCGCTGCATATATAAACATGTATAATATAAAGCAGTTTACCACAAGTATGAGTAAAGGAGAGGTATCTTAACTTTGGAGCATAAGTATGCTTATTTGATCACACACAAACAGAATTTTAGAATTATTGTTGAGCAGGATTGGAGCTTGTGATGTAATTGTGACATCTTCCCAGAGTTTTTAACTGTTTAAAGGGGCACAGAGAGATTTCTCAAAAAATAAAATTCAAAATTTTTACCTTTTTTAGATAGATGATATACATAGAAACCTTCTCATGTTCGATTTCTTCAAAAAAAATCAGTAAGAATGAAAAATAAAGACATTTTCTTAGCATTGCGAAGGTATATTAGTGCTTTTCACCTTTTTTTTGTATTTTGGTTAAAAATCACCACAAATTGAATTAGGGAGGTCATGACTATGCATCACGCAACAAACCATGGGTGGTCTTCAAGGTTATATTAGATTAACATGAAACAAATAAGTAAGATGCCATCTGTTGCCTTTTAGATGAATTTGGGTAATTTCAATGTGATCTACATCGAAACTCAAAACGCAATCAAATCCATGAATTTCACATGAAATACTGCAAATTAAGCTCTATAATTTTAGGTGGTAGTTAGTATGTACATGTATATAAACATTGCGTATGTGAAAACCCCAACTTCTGACAAAATTGAGGGCTTCCTCCATGAAGGATCTCTATGTGCCCCTTTTAAGGAACTGGGCAGTACTTTACCTGCATCTGTGTCAAATGACTCTGTGATGTCATCTGCAGAGTTAGTGTGATAATATTGCAATTGTGAGTGTGAATGGTGTTTTGTGAGCTATCATCGTACAAATATGGCTAAAAATAAATGCGTTATGTATTGTATTTATAATTAGGTTTCTTAAAAGCTACTCCAAAGAAAACTTGTTTTTCAAGGCCTCTTATTGATTAATTTGTCTGTTATGTATTGATAACCAATTAAACCAACTATTTTATTTCTCTACTTTATCTAGGTTACTGGTTGATGTATGTAATGAAAGTCCAGTGAGTATTCGACAAGTTTGCTGTCAGAAGTGTACAAAGTGTAAAGAATAAAATGCTATCAATACTACTGTTTCAAGAGACACTTCTGTTCCCCAGGACTCTGAAGCCTGTCATAGCGGTGAAGTTGACAATGTATTTTGAGACTGAGTTACAAAGCAAAGGCCAAATAGCACCAAGGCATAATGCCTTGATAGCACCAATCAAGAATGAGTGTTAATTTAGATGAGAAAAATCAGTGAATACATATAAGATATAAACAATGATAAAACACTATAATTCAATCAGTTCCAAAATACTGAACCTCAGGAATTCTACCCTCACAATCCTCATTCACTTGCATGCTACAAATAATGTTGATCATTGTCAGCTTTACACATACATACTTGATCAGTGGTTCATAATGTCCTGAAAATTGAGATCAGGATTTATTACTAAATTACCAAAGGATTGATCGATATTGCAAAATGCGGACAGCCCCTGCATTTTTACACAAGGTTTTTCTTATCATCACAATGATGATGACCATTAGTCAACTAGAGCGGTTCTCGGCTTTCGCGGTTCTCGGCTTTCGCGGTTGTTGGATTTGAAGGTTTGTATGATTTTGGACAAAACCTAACTGGATCTGGTTTGTTGGTATATTTTCATGGTTGTTTATGACTTCGTAGACTTATTTGTTATTTGCTGTTGACATGTATTATATTTTATTACATATTTTGGTACCCCTGCCCTGTACCTATCTCATTTAACACCCCCATAAAACCTGGTAATTGTTACATCACACGAAAATTGAATTGCTCGAAAATTAAATCACACGAAAAATGTTATTAAATATTTTGGTACCCCTGCCCGGTACCTATCTCTTAAAATTGAATTGCCCAAAATTGTAATCACACATAGAATGATATCGCGCGAAAATGAAATTGCCCAACAATTAAGTTAATCCTGCGAAAATGTAATCACACACAAATTGAATCATACGAAAATTACAATATTTATTTGTTGAAGTACATGTATTATGTTATTAAATATGTTGGCACTTCTGCCCTGTACCTATCACACGAAGATTTAATCGCACAAAAATGTAATTGCCTGAAAATTAAATCACACGAAAAAAGTTATTAAATATTTTGGTACCCGATATTTCCCCTCATAAATCTGCCAATTGTTTCATCGCGCGAACATGTAATCGCGCAAAAATTGATTTGCCCGAAAATTTAATCACAACATTTATTTGTTGAAGTACATGTATTAGAGATTAACTTAGTGAAATTGCTGTTTAAGTTTAACATAATAACATTATATCAAGATTTTCATTCAATAGCTTGTGGGTACTATATATTTCGCCATGGAATGTTCTCAGAACCTGGCCTTCCCACAGACATGGCGTTAAATTCTATGAAATAATGTTTAATTAGTTAAGGGTTCTTGGCCGTAACTTATTATACCTTTTCTAAAATAATCACGCAACAACACAAATGTGACACAATCTACTCTGTCCATACCTCTTTGCAGTGATATTGAGGCACTTTCCAAATATTGACTTCGAATTTACGCACATCTGCCTCGACAATTAGCTGTCTGTTATCACTGAAACAACTCTTGACGTTACTGCAGAGAGGTTGGTTGGAGCATATTCCAGGAAAGCTAATGGTACACAATGCAATTTATCTATTTGGTCAATCTTAAGACAAATTATTGGATAACACTGAGTAGTTCCCAAGGCACAGTTAAAATTAAAAAACCTCAAATAATTTGTAAGACAATGATGTCTGGAAAAAACTGTTAATTTCTGGACAACCAACTGAACTTAAGACAAACTGACTTTAGCCTTCTTAAAGAAAATATTGTGTCACATAAAAAATTAAACATTTGAATCAACTTTTCACCGGGCAGTCTTTTATTTATATTATCAAGAATATCCATTATGTCATGAATTTCATTTAATCATAAAACATAGCAGCATGTATATGTTGATATTGAAACTGTCATACTGGTACTAGGAAAGAATAAGATACCTTTTCAGAGTCGTAAGCCATACGAAGCAGAGCGTTCATGACCATCACAGGCCCTAATCACAGCCCTGAAAGAAATGGATGGGATGGTCATGGAAGGTCGATATGGCTTCTACTACGACACTTTAAAAGGTATGTAGATATTGACACTGTCAAAATGGTAGTAAAGCATTAGATACCTTATCAGAGTCGTCACAGGGCTGACAAAATGGATGTGATGGCCATGGAAGGTCGGTATGGCTTCTACTACAACACTAAAAAAGGTGTATTATTCTTTCCTGTGAAACAAAATAGAAAGTGTCAGATTTTGTTCGATCCCATGGATATAATCGACAATACTTTTGAGTTACACGCTCACTTAAATAGTTCCACACACTGGCATCACTGTACGGCAAAAGTGTTGATGGTACGCTTTGCGTTAATTACCCAATTAACAAATGACAAAAGAGTTTAAGATTTGTATCTCCAAAAATTCAAAATTTATATACATGCATATGCAATAAATATATTTCTATTTAAATAGCATTGATAAACATTATGAACCCAATTTAAAATGATTCCAAAATGTGTTAAACTATCATCCCACCCAATCAAAATTCTCCCACATTAATTCAGAAACTACAGAACCCTAAGTACTGCTGTACAGTACACATGGTACATGTAGCTAATGTAATGTAACCATAAAGACAAATCCCAGCATGAATGAATATGATATTTCTGGGCCCTATTGCATACACATTAATATGCTTACAACTCTTCTTATTTAAGAAGATTGTTTAAGAATTTGTGAGCTGATCTTAATGGTATATAGACCCTAGATTAAACTTCAGAACGTGGGGCCCTTCTTTTGAAAGCTCAATTTACAGTATGCATAATTCTTAAACATTATTCTAAACCAGGCATAAGAAGTGACCCTTCCTAAGTTCCTTTGTGCAATAGGGCCCTGCAGTAAGGCCAAACAAAAAAAGATAGTCTCTGAAACATTTTGCAAATAAGCTAAGTGCTGTGCGATTTTTTTTTTTAATAGAAAATAGGCTATGAAGTATGGTAATCCAAGGTTCAGAGAACTTTTTTTTTTTTTTTTTTTTAAATTCAAAAATAAATAAATAAAACAATCAACAACAACAAATTTAGGCCTAATCCAAGCTTCAGAGAACTTTTTTTTAAACTTTTTTTTTTTAAATAAAAAAAAATCAATAAAAAAAAAAATCAAAAAAATGTTAGGCCTCAGCGCATAGACCTACGCGCCATAGCTCATTTCACATACCAATGCGGGCGGGCTTCTGAGACAGACTTTCTTCTTTGTTTGGCCTAACATAGCATTTTTACAATTAGGTGATCTATGAAATGTGATACCTCACATGGATTTTGCTTGGTGAGCAGTGGCGGTACCAGCTTCATAATTTTGGTGTGGGGGGGGGGGGGGGGGGGCAAGACATTTTTTAGGGGGCATGAAAAAAAGATGCGCCTGATTCGCGCACATTTTTGTGCCATTTTCCTGTTAAATGGTCAAATTTGGTCTAATACTAACTAATTGGGTATGAATATGCGCGCTTGCACGCAAAATTTAGCTTTTTTATGATAAAATTGTCAACATTTGGTCTAATTAAACATAATTTAGTAAGAAAATGTGCGCACAACGCTAAAAAAATGGCCTTTTTTTGCTTAAATAGTCAATATGTGCTTGTGAAATGTCATTCTTGAAATGTGTAAGTTAACATGACTGCTTTAGAAAATAAAATTGTCTGTTGATGCTGAATAATTTCACAAGTCTCTAGTTTGAAATTTGCATCCATGAATCAAATGATCATGTTAATATGTACAGGGTGAGTCAAAATAACTGCACTAGTGGAAAGAATCTATTTTGTTTTCATAACTATGTTGAATTTTGAAACTTTTTAAACGTGGCAAGAATGACATATTTGCTCCTAACTTTGTGTGAAAAAATATTGACTTCATTTTTTCACACAAAGTTAGTAACAAGTAGGGTATTCTTATAACGTTTACACATTTACAAACTTCGACTTAGTTTTTAAAAAAATATGGCTTCTTTCCACTGTTGCAGGTGTTTTTTTAATCACCCTGTACATGTAATGCAGGACAAATAAAATGACATGTATGTTCATAATTCATAGTTAACATTGCACTGATATGGTGAACCCTCTCAAAAGTTTATACTTGATTCCATCTGAAATAAGAATGTTTGCTTGATCTTTTCTCTTAGATGAAGTGCTGCTGCATACTGATCCCTCAAATTACTGATGGGTTTGGTTCTAGGTGGCGCAATTCCTCTTGGTTCATCATCGAATTTGTCAGTGTCATGTGTATCAGTGTCAGAACGTCTGACCTCCTCTATCAAATCCTCAGTACATAGTTAGTCAACATACACGAACTCGCTCTGAAATCGCTTACAGATCTGTGGATAGCGTTTAATCATTCTGTTTTAAACTCCACGCCTTGCAGTTTGTGGAATCGCCATCCTCTTCATCATGAACTGCCTTGTCAAATATTTTGTTCAATTTTGACATGCGCATGATGACTTTATCTCTTAGTATTTTGCCCTCGATTGCATAAGAGCAGAAACGTTCATATGCTTTTGCATACAGTGGTTCCTTTCTGGGTTCCTTATCATTTGCAGGTTTTGTCCTTGTGAGGAAGTTTGCGTACTGTTTATAGCAGGTTGCATGGCATTTCATTTCAATGGCCACACAGTCTTTGTTTTCAATTTGAAGCAACAGATTCTAATCTTGCTTCAATTTGGCAGCCTCCATTAATACTTATCCACCATCTACAAGCTCACACGAGGTTAGTTTTTCAGGGCAACTTTTGTCCCGAAGATATTGTGTCCCGCGGCAGAGGATGCAAATGTTGGGTAGAACATGGGGTCTGACAGCAGTAGCGCAACGACCAGATGCCAAACGTAGAGCTCGTCTCTTTACATCAGTCACTGGATCAGTTAGGGCATCTTCATTAACTCGACTTGGACTTTCAGCAGCTGAAATGAAGAAGAAAAGAGAAGAACAATTCATATAATTAAATTAATGAAATTAATTTAAAGGTAGATGACCCGATCACATTTTCGTAACACAGAATTATTTCAAACATACGGAGATTTTCATATCATATGAAAGCTCGTATTTTTCTCATCATCATACTGAAATTTGACGGCCTAAATCGGTATAATTACGGAGAAATCGATGAAATAACGTCGAATTACCGCGAATGGTGGTATACCACCGATATAGTTTGTGTATTACTCAATGGGTACAGTTCACAGCATCTTGTGCGTGTAAAATAAGAACCGTTAGAGCTATGCAACTCAAACTTTGGAACACGACTTTTTTAAGGATGACCTTTCATGTAGAATAGAAAACTTCAAGTTGAAAATCGGAATGTGATCGGGTCATCTACCTTTAAATAATGCTAAATAATTTAGATTGAAAGAATTTTTTAAAGTGCAACTGGCAAGTGTTGATCTACCCTGTTTGAGTTTTGAAAAGCCATATGTCAAAATTGAAATGATAAACAGAACATGAGGTGTTTTTTATATGGTCAGGTCATGAATTAATCAAAGTACAAAATCCCAGACAAAATCAGGATACATGTAGCCTGCTGCCTGTAGGTTATGGTCTTACATTACAGTTACACCGTAATGATGACAACAATAAATTGTTACCATTTGGCTAGCCATAGCCTGGCAGCAATTTAAAGTCAATTCAGGATTTTGAAAATTGGTCATAGCTCCGCAGAAAATTTTAAACAGCCAGGTCATAAAATAATCAATGTACAAAATCAGAATCATATAAAATAACGGTAGGCTATGGTCTTACCTTACACCGACAAGCCATTAATACATTTTTTAATTTGACCAGACATAGCCTGGCAGGTATGGTCAAGTCAAGATTTTTAAACAGTCAGGTCATGAAATAATCAAAGTACAAAAAATCAGAACAATTTTATAACATAATGGTAGGCTACGATTGCGTATGATTTTACCTCGCACCGTTATTGTATACTGACAAGTCATTAATAAATGTTAACAATTTGTCCAGCCGTAGCCCGGCAGTACAAGTGGCCATGGCTCCGCAGAAAATTTTAAACAGTTAAGTCATGAATAATCAAAGTAAAAAATCAGAATCCTATAAAATAATGGTAGGCTATGGTCTTATACCTTACACCGACAAGCGACAAGCCATTGATACATTGTTATAATTTGGCCAGACATAGCCTGGCAGGTATGGTCAAGTCAGAATTTTAAAATTGGCTAGAGAGCTCTGCAGATTTTTTTTAAACAGTCAGGTCATGAAATAATCAAATTACAAACAATCAGAACAATATCATAAAATGATAGTAGGCTATGATTACGTATGATCTTATTACCTCGCACCGTTATTGTATACTGACAAGTCATTAACAAATGTTAATAATTTGGCCAGCCGTAGCCCAGCAGTAAAAGTGGTCATGGCTCCGCAGAAATTGTTAAACAGTCATAAAGTCATGAAATATTCAAAGTACAAAATTGATTTCAGCAATTTGCCAAAAATTACGTAATTGTTTTCATTACTAAATTGTTACGGTTTGGTTAAATCCATAGCCCGGTAGCAATTTTAAGTCAGGATTTAAAAAAATTGCCGGAGCTCAGCGGAAATTTTTAAACAGTCAGGTCATGAAATAATCAGAGTACAAAATCAAAACAATATTATAAAATAATGGTAGGCTACGATTGCGTATGATCTTACCTCGCACCGTTATTGTACTGTATACTGACAAGTCATTAATAAATGTTAACAATTTGGCGGCCAGCCATAGCCTGGCAGTAAAAGTGGCCATGGCTCCGCAGTAATTTTTAAACAGTCAAGTCATAAAATAATCGAAGTCGTTAGCAATTTAAAGTCAGGATTTTAACAATTTGCCAGAGCTCCGCGGAAAATTTTAAACAGTCAGGACATGAATCTTAACTTACGCCGTAATACTGACAAGTGACAAGTCATTAATAAATGTTAACAATTTTACCAGCCCAGCAGTAATTTTAAAGTAAAAATTGGCCATCTCTCATGAAATAATTGAGGTGCAAAATTGATTTCAATTTAATGTAATTTTGTACATATCAAATTAACCTAACTTTCAGTGGCGTAGCCAGAGGGGGGCAAGGGGGGTTGAGATTGGCACTGGTTCATTTGACCACAGCCTCAGGAATCATGGAATTATGATGGTTAAAAGTATACAGATGAAAAATGTTCACGCACTATGCGCGCATGTGTCCTCAACATTCAGTATTCTTGCTAAAAGCTTGTTTAGAGCCAAAATGTACCTCAATCGTGCCAAAAAATAGGTGTCAAGTCAAAAAAAATCGTGCGCAATGCGCGCATTTCGGGACACACAATAGTCTTGTCGGTTCATTTTATTTTTCGCCCCCCAATATTAATAATCTAGCTACGCCACTGCTAACTTTAATGTTTCGTGGTAAAATTCACATGCCTGTATATTTGTATGCATTCGTTATGTCTATTCAGCCCATGATGAGCTAGCCCGACTGTATATGCATACAAAATTGCTGTGCTTGGACTGGTTGGTCTGATAAAATGGATTATGAATGTGCAGTAAGCTTATTATTATTATTATTTTAGACTTTTTTTTGGACCTATATACTACCGCTAAATATGCCTACCTGCAGTTAGATCCGCTTTTTCTTTTGCTTCTTGTTTCTGTTTTGCTGTCAACCCCGCTTCTGTTTAGTCTCATCAGTGATGTATGGTATCATTTTTGATCCGGTATAATACTACCTCGCGGCCGGCCATCACCAGTCCATGTCAATGATGTGTTTCTCAACAAAACAGTTTAGCTATTTCGGCCGTATTTCCTACCAAATCGTGCCATATTTCAACACTATGCAAGAGCATAGACCATGTCGATTCGTTGACTGGTTTGATAACAGTCTCAGCTACCGAATAAAAGGCGAAGGATTGTTGTGGCAAAACCACAAATCGGTAGAAACTAAATCGTCAGCTCAAAGCGATCAGCTGTATCAGCTGTTGCTTTGCTTGCCAATGCCAGTCATCTCGGCCCATTACCGACTCGGCCCATTGCCGACTCGGCCCATTGCCGACTCGGCCCATTGCCGACTGACTTGGCCCATGCCCACTTTAATTAAATTTGGTAAAATGGGAGTTAACAGGGAAAAAAAGAATGGAAACGGAACCTGGGCATACTGGGACTAGTGAAAGTTGGGAAAAGTTGAAGAAGGGAAAAATTGAAAAGGGATTAAACATGTCGAATCGAGTGATACATACTACATACTGTGTTATACTGTACACAGCGCCCTACCTCGGGCATTAATTAACGGTACAGTGCCCCTGAAACCTACATGTATGGACATGATTTTTTTGTGTACACAGACCGGGATGATCCCCTTCTCTTTACGAAGGAGTCTGTGACCTTTAACGCGCTGGGATTTTGCTCTTCTGATGCACGAGACCACCATTTCTACGTGACTTCTGAACCACAAGGCAATTGAGACTAAGTACCTTGCCTAAGGATACAAACATGTTGTCCGTAGCGGGGCTCGAACTCACAACCTTTGTATCGTGAGACCTGCGATCTATCCGCTAGCAGATGGAAACGATATTGAGAGCTTCAAGTATTGTTTTCGCTATGTGTTAATAGATTATATGGAATGGTCACTCAATCGAAAAATATCGATCAGAATCAGAAATTCAGTGACCGTTTTGATTTTGCATGAGAGCCTACCATTTATTTAAATTAATCTCTTTTATGTATCATAATTAAGTTATTCTGAAATACTACAGTTTACTTTTCCAAGAAGTTTACTGTACTCAACACTTATAAAACTCGCCCATTGCTTGTGTGGTAGATTTCGATCACGACAGGAGCATGCACAGATGCGATTTTTGTGTAAGTGGTCTGTGATTTTGTCAATATTATATTTTTACTGTGATTTGTCGATCTGCATTAAATGCAAAAAGTAACAACGCCCCCGGCTGGACTCGAACCACCAACCTTTCGGTTAACAGCCGAACGCGCTAACCAATTGCGCCACGGAGGTGATTATTTACTAGGCTGTTTTGGTTTGTCATGTTCACCCGTACACTTCCCCGTACACTTTCTTGCAAAGTCGGGCATCGTTTTTTCTCAAATGTTGCTTGCATATTGCCTTTGCTGTCGCCTTTAATACATGTGCTGTCACTTGAACTTGGAACCAACGTTTAATTTGAACTGTCTATTTTCAATAAAAAAATACTCCAATACGGGGAAAAAATCAGAAAAGCTCACAGACAACAAATTAGAACATCATTTTACTCGACATAGAATTTCAATCAACGGATTTCAATCATCGGCAAAACCCGATGATGTGAGTGACGTCATTTAATGAGCTCATTAGCATAATTTATGTCCGTGAAATATACAATAGGGTTTTGGTAGTGCTCAAATAACTTGTAATGGGCCGAGATTGTCACTATTTTGTGCCCAGTTGCCATTGGGCCCAGTCACCAATGGGCCCAATCGGGAATGGGCCGAGTCCACTTGTCACCTGTTTATCGATTTCGTTTTTTTGTTTGTAACCAAAAACCAAGTGACCTGCAAAGGTCATGCGGCAGCGCACGAATTTTACGCTCGTATTACACTAATACGCATAAATAGCTGCTATCAATCATTTTAGTGCAGGTTCGTTTGTTAAAATGTCAAATTTGACTGGATTTTCACCCGGAAAATTACACCATAAAGGGTCACTTCTGCACGCGGGAGAAGGTGAAAATGCTTATATTCTATATTTTTTCCATATGTTTAAAAGTGTTTACAAGTTCCGCCGGTTTGAAGAGAGCCGGTTTGTAGTTCACGCTACGATTTGCTCGTTGCTCGATTTTCTGCCTGCATAGCTATGCACAGTATCAAGCTTGCACCATAGCCAACCAACGTTCTGTATGAGCGTACACACCCCAGCACAGCTGGTACGTCCACTCATGGATCTATGGTCCACTGTAATGTCTAGTCACGTGATCAGCCATAAGCTTTATATACACTCCGACAGCATTCTCATAATCAAACCGCAAGTTCATAACTCATAGCCCGTGTACCCGTGTATAGAGCCATTGCATTCGGGCTCGATGTACCTGTCGTATCATTAATGAAGAATGAGCAAGGTAAAACTATACTGTATCACGATCCATCACGATCCAGCAAAAATGGACATGATGCCACAAAACATAGTGGTAGACTATAGTTGCTTGCATCAGCCCACGTCTCTGGGCTAAATTAAGTGTTGGATTGAACTAGAAATATATGTAAGGGGTATTGGATCAGGTATGGTTGAAAGAAAAGCCTGAGGTCAGATATACATTTGTGAGCAGAAAACACAAAAGTATCAACATTGTCAATAACCCAACATAAGTGCCTTTTTAATTACATAAATGCAATTATCTTATAGTTTAGTCAGTTCCAAATTTGGTGAGAAATATTAAGTTTTTATCTTTCCACTTACAAAAGCATTTGAAGCATCAGGTGCGGTTTTGGCATATGTGACGCACCATCCATGCATATTATGCATGCATGGTGCATCCTGTTGCGCAATGCTAGCATTATGCGCACCCATACTCTTCTGTATTAATTCACTGCTGTTATGAGGCTTGCCAATTTAGAACTGACTGAACTATAGTGTCACAGACTGAACACTAGTTCGAACATGGTCATAAAGAGCTCTTTGTGTACAGAGAAAACTGTAAGTATTTTTACATATCACAACTGACATATTTAATTATAACTTCATATCCATGTCATTAGATACAAAAATAAACACAATTTTAGAACAATTTCTTTTTCTCTAAACTGATTGTCAGTATGCATTCTATTGTGCTATTATATATTTTCATATTGTAAGTTTTGTGTCCATTTGTGATAGGGTTATGGATTGATTTTCATCCTTATAGGTGTTTTTTTTACATTGATCATTTCATTTACGTCCTTCCAAGTGTTTTTGGTTGTGTATTTGAAAAAGAAAAAAAATCTTTAGAATTAAGTTCTTTAAAAGGTGGCCATATATGATTTTCCTCCATCTGTTTGAGGGGCATGATAACTGTTTCAGATAGGTATGCCATACTAATGTTGATTGTTAGAACACTTTATTTGTCAGTATTGTAATAAGTGAACATTTTATTAGATATAATTGTGGTGATAGACTAGACCATATAGCCCTCATTAGACCACATAGCAAATATTCAGTTTTATTATGATAAATGAACAATGTCATATTTGGGTTAATGTTTAATTTCCCACAGTTAAAGCTTTTCTGTGGTATAGCTCCAGCGCACTCTGTCTTCCATTACATTTTTAAAGATGAGCAAGATATTAGGAAACGTATATGATAATACCAAATAAAAAGTGTTTTTATTTGATGATACTTTAATGTACTCGACTATAGGGATACTTTGGTCCATCAGGATAACTTTGAACCACCACAAATAAAGAGGATTTTCCCCTTCAAATTAACACACACACCCTGTTTGTAATGACCTGCAAACGAGGACCCAGTTTTGGTACTATCCAACGAGGACCCACCAACCTGGACACACACCGACACACCGAGGACCAAAATGGCGGCTTACACGGGTGTCAAACCGCCAATTAGACTGTGCACTATCTAACTGAGGCCTAAGGGGGTAGAGGTGATACGAGGACCTCGTTTAGATAGCGTTTTAACGTTGTTTGCATTATTTTGCACGTATCAGGGAACCGAGGACGTCCTCGTTTGCAGGTGTGTCCTCAGTTGGAATGTAAAAAACGGGTGTGCGTCCTCGTTCGCAGGTATTTGTCAACGCACCCCACCCCACACACACAAAATTAAGTAACCTTAAAACCCCCATTAAATCTTGCTACACAATGGCAGGAATGGCGTTTCCAGAAAGATATCATGGGTCGTAGAAAAAGAATCCCATGACAATAAATGTTTATGAAAATAATTGAATCAATATCTAAGATAGAACAAAATATTAAATAAATTCTGGTATGAATTTAGTCCGTTGTTACCGCAATTTACATGTGGACACATTGATTTTGTGTTACAAAGAGGTGCCTACCATTCACTTTCAAATGTCTGATAGAAAATGTATCATTTCTCAAAAAAGTTCCCAGAAAGAAAATATTTGTATTCAATGATGTTCGGAACCGTTTCATCTTCACTGTCGTTGGGACCCTCAACATTGATTGGTGGGGCGGGAGGGATATGAGTTAGTAGATAGCTCAAGCTCTCCATACAAGTTTGTGGCAAAATCAGTGCTTGAAAATGGTCCCTTAATGTTGGATATTAGGGGAGAAATGGACTCTGTGTTCCAGCACCAATTTTCCTGAATTGTAGTTTGTTTGATTTGGATTCTCAAAGACACAGGCAACCAACCAATTTGTCAAAAAGAGTTCAAACGTTGGTTACATTGACCCACATAAAAAAAGATTATCTATGAAAAATGGTCAAGTGTAAAGAATATAGACATGATTGTATAATATGATGGATTGACCAGGAAAACATTTATAGAAATGTTTCTATTCATAAAAATATTCTTTTCTCAAACTTAGTTTTTAAATGATTCATGGAATTTGGGTCAAAGTTATAAAGATATGCGTGGTAACTTTGACCCACTAAAATATGGAACAAAGAGTATCTAAAACACTTCTTTCCCCCCCCCCCCCCCCCCCAAAAAAAAAGGTGACATTGTGAGAGAAGCTATCAACTAGTATTATAGTTTACCATCAAGAAATACATCTATCATGGATTAAATAAAATTGTAATGAAATTTAGTCAAAGTTTCCCCATTCTTCGGTACTTTATAAATGAAAACTTATGATAGCAATTTCTAATTAAAAGGCTGTATGTAATGAAATATTAGTGATGTTATAAAAAGGATACAAATTGGTGTAACATAGTATTAAATATATATTTTGTATAATATGCAATTGCCTTTGTGTATAATGTGTGGGCATAACTCAAATTGTAAAACATATGTATGTATAGATAAAAAACTATCTGTATCCATATTTATAATTGAAGTAAAAGTGAAACCAGCAATTGGAAAAGGCTCGTGAGGGTCTGTCAGACCCTCACGAAACAGTTCTGTCAAACACTATGGGATTACTCAAGTCTTATTTAATTTTGTATCCATATTTATGTTGTAAATAATGTTAAGGTTATTTTGTTGTTGAATGTGTATATGATATCGATTACTATTAGAAATAAAAACGTATGTCGATTTTCCAATACTTATTTCTGTGCAATAACAGGTGTGACATGCTGATCATGATGTTATATATCAATAAATAGTACCAATAGATACCATAACTGATCATACAACGATCCACACTATATATATAGCACAACTCATCATGCAATGATCTTCACTATAGTTTTCCAAATTGGCAAGAATTATGAGGCTTGTATTTGTCCATTAACATGTGCAAAAGAATCCATGTCGTTACACATATTTATTGGTGAAAGTGTGCGTTTGCGCATCATGAGCTGGTATCAGCGAGCGGTGGGCAAGAAGGTATTCCATTTGGGCCCGCAGATAAATATTAGCCTTACCATTTTCGTCAATTCGGAACTGATCGAAATATAGATAGCACAACTCATCATGACATGCTATCTTCAGTAGATAGCAATAACTGATTATGCAATGATCCGTATGCATGGTTTATGCCCAACATACCCAGTGCATTTGAATTACACGCCCCTTAACAAGCTACATGTACGCTCACTTCAATACACTCTAATGTTAGGTTTGTACTTTTCCATGTGATGACAGTAGAGCACAACTGATCATTACGTTCTCTATTGACTAGATAGCACTGCTAATCATTATGACATTACAACGGATCATGCAATGCTGTCTCACTTTATAGCAAAACTGATCATGCAATGTAATCTTCTCTATATAGCATCATGCAATACTATATTCACTTTATAGCTCAACTGATCATGCAATGCTATCCTCACTTGATAGCCCAACTGATCATGCAATGCTATCTTCTCTATATAGCATCTTGCAATGCTATGTTCACTTTATAGCACAACTGATCATGCAATGCTATCTTCTCTATATAGCATCTTGCAATGCTATGTTCACTTTATAGCACAACTGATCATGCAATGCTATCTTCTCTATATAGCATCTTGCAATGCTATGTTCACTTTATAGCACAACTGATCATGCAATGCTATCCTCACTTGGTAGCACAACTGATCATGCAATGCTATCTTCTCTATATAGCATCTTACAATGCTGTGTTACTACATAGCACAACTTAACAGCGCATGTCCTATTGACTAGATAGCACTTCTAATCATTTCATGACATTACAACAGATCATACAATGCCATCTCACTAGACTAGATAGCAAAACTGATCATGCAATGCTATCTTCTCTATATGGCATCATGCAATGTTATGTTCACTATCTTTAGTTTGCTATCCTCGGTAGATAAGAACTGAACATGCAATGCTATCTTCTCTATATGGCATCATGCAATGCTATGTTCACTATCTTTAGTTTGCTATCCTCGGTAGATAAGAACTGAACATGCAATGCTATCTTCCCTATATAGCATCATGCAATGCTATGTTCACTGATCATTGCATTTTCTATTGACTAGATGGCATTTTTAATCATTTCATGAAATTACGATGGATCACGCAATGCTGTCTCACTAGATAGCAAAACTGATCATGCAATGCTATCCTCAACAGATAGCACAACCGATCATGCAATGCTATCCTCAGTAGATAACACAACTATCATGCAATGTTATCTTCTCTATATAGCATCATGCAATGCTATCTTCTCTATATAGCATCATGCAATGCTATGTTCACTATATAGCACAAACTGATCATGCAATGCTATCCTCAGTAGATAACACAAGTGATCAATGAATGATATCCTCACTCTATAGCACAACATTACTGTTCGTGCATGTAATGATAAAATTAAAGTGATATAATAATGACATCAACTTTGGTAATTGTAAATTCAGTTCAATTGTACCATTGTATATAATAGCTGCATCCAGCAATTAACGGTCCTCGGGGCCATTTGCATTACACCAATTCACCTAAATTCATGTTGATTTAGCCCTGATACTAAGCACAATTGTGCATCATACACCGTGTCAATGTGAAAATAGCAATATGGGAGTCTCATGAATGTACCAAGTCTTTGACGACGAAATAAAGAGCGTCATTGGTTTGTCATTGAGCATGGTAATATACCGTGTAATTGATGCTTATATTCCTGGGACTTATGGACACTTATAGGTAGTCTTTTTACCAGAATACAAAGCATGAAGCCGGGAGATATCCCACCCCCTCCTCTACCTCTCCCCTTTCACCACACCTCATCCCAACCTCTACACCCCCCCCCCCCCCCCCCCCCCCCCCCCTGGTTACTTTCGCCAAATTCGTACGTGGATGTAGTGCCTGCTGGACTTCGAAAATTTGAATTTCTCTATACCTATTTTCGGGCCAATTTCCCACCCATCAATATACTAATTTTAAAAGAAAAAGCACCCCAAAAGGCAAGCACATATACGTATACCATATCAATGTGAGAACCCCCCCGGCCTCCTTCTACCTTCATACGCTTCTCGTAAGGTTCTCCGACGGTAACACTATACCACAACAATTAGCACGAGCCATGGATCGGATATATCCATCTAAACATTAAATTAGGCCTAGATGGTGTTGGTAGGGTGGGGGTGGGTTGTATGTATCAAAGTGGAGGGAGAGGATTTTCTCCCTCCCTTTTCCTCTCACTCCATGCTCCCACCCTCCTATAACATGATGTGACTGACACTGTATTAAAGACATGTAAGGCATCTAGATTCATCACTAGTATGCAACATGGTCGTACCAACGACTCCTTCTAGCTCTGGGACATTTAGATAGATATAGTTGTTCCCATTTCCCATTTCTAGAGCAAAACACCAATAGAAGAAACGGCATATATATGTGGAAAAGCAGTTATGTGGAAAAACAGTTCGACATTTAAAAGGCATATCTGGAAGTATAACTATCTATTATTAACTTAGCAAGCCTTCTTTCAGCTCAGAACTGATTATCTCAACACATTTCTCAAAATAGCACTGGTCGATGATAATTACTACACAACAGTGAAGCTATTTTCTTTTGTTCTTTCGCCTCGTGAAACAAAAGCCCTGCCAATGCTATACCACAGTTTGGACTAAGCATATCGGGTTCCAGATGTATCAACAATCATGGTGTATAGCCATTTGTTTTGACTCGATAAGAGAACGCCAGTCGTTTTTTAAGGTCAATACTCATAATTAGGGAGTGTTCATTTATATAGAATGTTTGTAAAGTCGGGGTTTCACTTTATTATTTGGGGGTAATGTTCACATTGTACACGTGGTACACGTGACAAAAGAGATTCTATGACATTCACATTGAAGGATCTTGTTTTCTGTAATTTGATTTATATGACCCTCAATCATAGAAACGGGTTATTTTTTCTATAAAATACACCAAACACGTCATTATAGGTGTTTATAGTTCTTTGAGAAATAGTTAGGTCCTTCCTGTTATACAGAGCAGTTGTGCATAATGCATATTACAGGATGGACCTTAAAAGACTATATGAATCTAGTAGGGCGCTTTCCCATTATGGTATAGACCCAATGATCTATAACATTTTCTAGTGCATTTGGTAAAAGCGGCATGGTAAAGGGAGATGAGATATCGCTTATCGGTGATGCATCATAAAGGTAGATTTACAACAGAAAAGTTAAATCCTTTCCAAAGTAGACTGGTAACGAACCAGAAAAGTTAAGACGGTTTGGTTATCTTTTTCTCCACTCAAACAATTCCAGCGACCACCAATTCATCATGACCAATCCCTTAGATAAAGTAAACGATGCATGCATGGAGTTAAAGTATTGGGTTTTCTTTCTCAGTGACCATAACAACGGGGTAATGAGTAACTGAAAAGGGATCAATTATAAATGCATGGCCATTATATTAGGAAACTTATACCTCAAATCAGTGAATCGGAAAACACGGCCTTTACCCATGTCGTGGGACCATGGTAAAACAGCCTCGCGCAGTGTCCATCTTAGTAATTCGGCATGTTCGGGGGATAACTACAATCACTACATACTTTGCATAGTAACATTTACTCAGCAGATATTTCAGAGTTAAGTTGACGATGGATACCACGAATTACAGGTAAGTTCCATGTTGTTATCAACTTATCGGGTTGTGACCCCTTTCATGTTTTCGGACTATTCATATATTATTATAGTTACTTGATAGAGAGAACTGAGGATGTTACGACGTTCGAAGTTCCATTACGTGTCCATAAGGGATTCAAACCCGGGTTCAACTCATTTTGTCATTGTCATTAAGGGTATGACGCTAAGCCTACAACACACTCGCGTTTGGCGCGTCGTTCACATTTTACTCAGGAATATTGAACGCCGTTGACATAATCGATGCAATGCACTATCGTGAGTAAAAGTGGCGTCGAACGGTGAGAGCCCGGTTTGAGGACGGTATAAAGACGGCGCACACGATTCGCGCCCGTTCGCAGGGCGGAGGTGGTAGGCGGCCACCTTACCGTCTAGGCCTATATAGAAAATTAACAGCGTCCAAACAATTAGTAAAATAAAGTCAACGGGCGCATTTATTTTTTGTTGTGGTCACCGGGTCCATTGGGTCCTCACCGGCCGACTACCGGGCTCACCGCCCTCATACATTTGTAGCTTACCGTTCTCACCGGGTGCATAACACCTCCCCATCGTGTCATCGGTCGATACCGTTCTACACCGAGTCTGTACCGGGTTATCACCGGCCTGGTACCGGGCTCACCGGCCTCATACGTGTCCTCACCGTGTGCATACCACCTCTAGGCCCTATACCGGGTCCTCACGCCTGGGTACTGGCTGAACCGCCTTGAAGGGCCTCTTTCAGGCCCTTTTTTAATAGTCCAGACGCTAAACATGTTTTGTTTTTTGGGTTTTTGTATTTTGCCTTATTCACTTTTTGTGAGAGTCCGTTCTGCGAACGGTTAACCAGGCGGCATGCGCCCGTTCGCAGCCCATCGCTGAGATTGTCTACGTCCACCACCGTCCATCACCGCCCTGCGAACGGGCGCGAAACGGGTGCGCCGTCCTTATACCGTCCTCATACCGAACTCTCCGTTCGCCGCCGCTTTACTCGCCCGCCAGGAGTTTTGAACATGCTAAAAACTCCGGTGGCCGGCAAAGTCCCCTGAACGTGTTCAACGGACGGGAAACGGCCCCCCGTGTGTGCCGCCGTTCGCACCCATTCACACGGTAAGGGGCCGCCCAGCTCACACGGATACATGTGAGGGGCTAGGGTAGGCATGGCGGGGGGTTGGGGGGTGGGGCATGGTGGGGAGGCACTGTTGTCACGATCAAAGCTAGCCATCTCTTCACCCTTTAACTAAATCGAAGTTGTGCCACTTTTACGGAAAGAGAAGCATTAAAACCCTCGTGGTCGAACAGTGATCTAGGGCGTCTAGGTGATCGCTTTTACATTCCCCGCGCTCATTTTGACGAAAACAAATTGAGGCTGCCACCTTACCCGGGGGTAGACATGGTAGAGTAGGCCGTCAAAGTCCGATAGTAGGGGGTGGTTGCCACCTTACAATTTTTTTTAAATCGCCATTTTGGAAAATATTGTTATTGTATGTTCCTGACTGAATATTTTAGCATAGGCCTATGTTAGAAACACCATTTCCATCACTTATAATAAGCAAACAAAAAACCGGGTGAAATTCCGATATTTTAGAACTTTTTTGGCGAAGATTTCTATGATATTTCACTGTCCAGCGAATACGGCGGGATTTTGAGGTCGGCCATGTTTGGTGACGTCATGCGTGGGATGTTTGTACTTGTTTTAGTATGTATGGATAGAGAAAACCACTAGCTGTAACATGGTACCCAAATAAGCATACTCTGCATTGCGGATTGGATTTTTTTAGGGGGTGGTAACAACCTACCCCCACACCACCTCCTCTCCGGAGTAACCCTTTCTATTCATTGCAAACTGTAAAGTGGCACAACGTCAACTTTAGGTAGCTTTAGTTAATTGATCATATCTCAAGATTGACAAAACCAAATCAGATGAAATGAACGGAATATGAAAGCTAACCGTTTGGCTATCAATATGTATACAATTGTTACACCAAATTCTATAAGTTCACGGTCAATAAGCTAGGTAAACACGTGCACGTTTTGTTTTGTTTTGAGACGCCCTGTCCGTATAGCGTAAGACCGAAACGTCCGCGGAGCAAGCGATTTTTTCCTATACATCTATACTCTATACTTATTGTCAACATCTTTGTTTATAGGTTAGAACTGAGTATAACGCGTAAGGAAGGTATGACAGTATTTTACACTCAATCACCCCATTTGTTGCTTCACCTGGCACTGCTTATTTTCTGTCAGTTTCTGATTTGTCGACTGATGGCCGCCGGAGCAGGGAGGTCGCGCCCACTCTCTCCCCCATTAGGGCGATTTTTTTTGCGCGCACACCCCTCTTTCTGGGTTCTGGGTTGGTTCCAATGAGAGTTACCAACTGTAGCAACAAACCAAGATATAATTCTATGAATTATCAAATGCCACATACAATTCATGGTCACAGGTCACTAATAGGTATATCAAATAAGGTGGGATCGTTTAAAAAAAACCTTAAAAAATCGTGATACGTGTCTCTATTTTAAATAGAAGTTGTCAAAAAAACATAACATTTTTGGTATCATATTAAAGACAATTTATCCAGCTACCGAATAAAAAAAGAATTAAAGCCACATGTTTAGCAACAGTGAAGTTATCAATCTAAACGTCGAGTGAGTCAAGGGTGGGACCGGTGGATGAGGAGCCGGTGGATGAGGCGCCCATAGGTTTCTACACAAAATAGTGGAAAACTAGAACTTTTGAAATTGATGCCATTTTAAAATTATACATAGGAAAGTTTTCAAACTTCTCATATGTGTTAATAACATGTGCCTGCTACTATGAATAATAATATTGAATTGTTATCTATACATTCTCTACTAGAATATGATGTTCAATTCAGGGAGTGTTTTAATGTAAAAAACACACAGTTTTATTCCTTTTATTGATTAAACAATGGCCAAATCGCAGTCTCTCTATTTCATTTGTGTGACTCTTCGGTCCTTTTCTACCCTGGGTAGTAAAATATTTAACTAAAAATGCCAGAAGTGTTTCTTCACAGAATTGTTCATAGATTTATGAAAATTTTGCTATTTAGACCTATTTTGGACCACCCTGTATTTAAAAATAAAAGGAACTTTAACGATATTCGTGTAGTTCATTTTGATAACCATTTTCTTGTAAATTAAATAGTCCATGCTAACTTAATTTCATAGAATATTATATACAAACCTTCATTTTATGCATTATTTCATCATAATTTTAGACACCCTGTACTTTTCATGTGAACATTTTGGGCAAGTGATTCTTAGCAAATTTGGTAGCACCTTCTGCGGTTGTTCTGATTTTGGTGACTATCTTCAGCTAAACCCTAATTGTACAAACTATCAAAATATTTTGTGAGGAGCAAAAACGATCAACTTTTTTATGTTCCACCCTATACAAATTTTACACACCCTGTATAATGTTATTATTTTTTGCAAAAATGAAAAACCTTGAATCATAAGCTTTCCAATGATATATAGTTTGTGGGTCATTAAGTATGTAAAACTTAAGTTTTGTCCCGTTTAATCAGATTTGGTGCATTCCTCACATTATTAGAAGTGAAACATTTTTTTGGACCAGTTTGTGACTTCTGACCTCATGCCTTTCAAGTGAAACTCAGACAAATCACCAACGATTGCAGCATAGAAAGCAACAATCTCGGGTACTGGGATTGAATTGACAGCAAAGAAAATTATGGGGGGATTAGAAAAGTTAATTGTAGTCACATAATTATGCCTAAGCGAAATCAATGGGGGTGGGGGGGGGGGGGGGCAAGAACACATTATTATATATATAAATGGAAAGTTCATTACTTTTAATGAGTAGTGAAACCTCTCTTTTGATTCGTTTAGGGTAGAATCAGTTATAAATACATTCAGTGGATCATTGGTGGCCCCAGCATTTAACATTGTGAGGGGCAAACGAGGGACAAGAACATTCTTGGGTGACAAGAGAAAAACTATTGAGGGTAATATTTTGCGCAAAAGCGCACGAAAACCTTTAGCCTAATGTGAAAATAGCCTGAAATGAGCTCATTATTGTCCAAAACAAGTGAAGCCGCAACGTTACCATAACTTAACCTTTATTAGTTTAATTAGCAACAGGCGTACATACACTGTCTCTTTTAATCCATAGACGAAGTTACAAGATATTGAGATCGCGGCGAATATCGACAACTGAACAGGAAAAAAGAAAACTAATAGAACGGGTAAGTTGCATCCTTCTCTTAACATCCACGGGTTTGTATTCATGAAAAGGTTATAGAACAGGAAAGTTGAATCCTCTGAACAAACACGGGTTTGTATTCAGGTAAAAGTAACATGAATAGGAAAGTTGTATCCCTCTCTGACAATGTCTGAACAATTACGAGTTTGTATTCAGATAAAAGTAAACTAATAGAATAGGAAAGTTGGATCATCTATGAACATCCACGGGTTTGTATTCATGTACAAGTAAATTAATAGAACAGGAAAGTTGGATCCTGAACAACCACAGGTTTGTATTCAGATAAAAGTTAACTAATAGAATAGGAAAGTTGTATCCTTCTCTGAACAAGCACGGGTTTGTATTCAGGTAAAAGTAAGCTAATAGAACAGGAAAGTTGGATCCTTCTCTGAACAACCACGGGTTTGTATTCAGGTAAAAGTAAATTAATAGAACAGGAAAGTTGGATCCTTCTCTGAACAACCACTGGTTTGTATTCAGGTAAAAGTAAATTAATAGAATATGAAAGTTGGATCCTTCTCTGAACAACCATGGGTTTGTATTCAGGTAAAAGTAAATTAATAGAATATGAAAGTTGGATCCTTCTCTGAACAACCACTGGTTTGTATTCAGGTAAAAGTAAATTAATAGAATATGAAAGTTGGATCCTTCTCTGAACAACCATGGGTTTGTATTCAGGTAAAAGTAAATTAATAGAATATGAAAGTTGGATCCTTCTCTGAACAACCACGGGTTTGTATTCAGATAAAAGTAAATTAATAGAATATGAAAGTTGGATCCTTCTCTGAACAACCACGGGTTTGTATTCAGATAAAAGTAAATTAATAGAACATGAAAGTTGGATCCTTCTCTGAACAACCACGGGTTTGTATTCAGATAAAAGTAAATTAATAAAACTGGAAAGTTGGACCCTATTCTGAGCAACCACGGGTTTGTATTCAGGTAAAAGTAAATTAATAGAGTAGGAAAGTTGGATCCTTCTCTGAACAACCACGGTTTTGTAGTCGGGTAAAAGTAAATGAATAGAATAGGAAAGTTGGATCCTTCTCAACAACCACGGGTTTGTATTCAGGTTAAGTAAATTAATAGGATAGGAAAGTTGGATACTTCTCTGAGCAACCACGGGTTTGTATTCAGGTAAAAGTAAATGAATAGAACAGGAAAGTTGGATCCTTCTCTGAACAACCACGGGTTTGTATTCAGATAAAAGTAAATTAATAGAATAGGAAAGTTGGACCTAGTCTCTGAACAACCACGTGTTTGTATTCAGGTTAAAGTAAATTAATAGAATAGGAAAGTTGGACCCTTCTCTGAACAACCACGTGTTTGTATTCAGGAAAAAAGAAAACTACTATAACAGGAAAGTTGGAGCCTTCTCTGAACAACCACGGGTTTGTATTCAGGTTAAAGTAAATTAATAGCACAGGAAAGTTGGATCCTTCTCTGAACAACCACGTGTTTGTATTCAGGTAAAGTAAATTAATAGAACTGGATAGTTGGATCCTTCTCTGAACAACCACGGGTTTGTATTCCAGTTAAAGTCAATTAATAGAACAGGAAAGTTGGATATTTATCAAACAGGTAGGTTGGGTCCGTCTGCATACCAGAAACTAATATTTGAGTTAAAATGACTTTTGTTTAATGTTCTCCCCTAAACATGCTAAATGCTCTTATTTTGGCACATCTGAGCCAGGCCTAAGCACCCTCCCCTCCCGAGTATCGGGCTAAGCTACCCAAATGGTGCACTCTCTCTCCCCCGTTTAGGAAGGTTTTTGGGCACGTCCTTGAGTAAGCCATTGACCATTTCTCTCGACTGTTCTTTTAACAGAATTTGACATCGGCAGTTACGAAAGGAGACTTGGAAGAAGTGAAACATTTGATAAAACTCGGAGGTGACGTCAACACAACATTGGTAAATATTCAAAAATAGATATGATTTCCTGCCCCTTTGTCAATTCCACCTGAAATGCCGCCTACACTGCAAATCGCAGAGAACACCTCAGACGTGTTCATAAATTTAACACCTTTTTAACACCGGACACGTGTTCATAAAATCCAAAAGGTTTATTTTGCAATATTTATAGGTCATTTCGGTTTAAAGAGTTGCCCCCACCCCAAACAGCAATAAAAAGTTTGTGCAGTTTAAATAACATGATATCAATGGCATTTCTTATTGTTGAACACATGTGTTCTATCAGGTGTTCATTTTTATTTTTTTATATGCAGTTGTTTCATAAAAAGTGCAATATTATTTTGTGTGCAAATATATATGTTTTTATAATGTGCTGTTTTAATATTATATGAAGGACCCCAATGGAAATAAGCCCTTTTTAGAGCTTTCTTGGGCTATCCTTGGCAGTACATGTTTTATGCGTGTTAATTGTTGTAATTTTTTAAGATTTGTATATTTGATCTGATGTATTGTATCTCTGTGTCTTGATATGCCAAATAAAACTTACTTACTTTTCCATATTAGCTATATGAACATTATGGACCGTTCATTATTGATGGTGGAGGGGTTGGGACAAATTCGAGACTCGTATGTTAAAATTACCTAACCCCCCCCCCCCCCCCTACAGCTGAAACTGAAAATTACATGACCCCCCTGCTAACCAGTAGCTTTTTACACCCCCCCCCCCACCCTGAAAAAATCAACTTGTCACATACTTAAGGGGCTGTCTTTACCTTTGGAATGTTGTTCATGGATACGTTGGCAAATTTTGTTTGTGCCCTATCTGAAAGGCCAATAATTTTATGTTGCCCCCGTAGTGAGTTGGAATTTTTTTCTTCATATTTATACATTTTGGGTGGTTTTGTGAGTCTTTATAACCCGAACAAGTTAACATTCTTAATAGCAGAAACGTCCAGTGAAACGTTCTACTTTTGTAAGCATTGGTGTAAAGCAGAGATGGGGTGAAAAGCATGCAATAAATCACATTTTTAAATCATGAAATTGGATTTTGTAACATTATACACCCTGTGGCTCTAATGTCTTAACCGTTGATGATTATTATAGGGGCCTAGATGTTTTTCTACCATATCGTCGAATTGCTGTCCAGAAAATCGTCTCATAGTAAAAGTTTTTGAAGTCGATAGGTTTTAAGAAAATATGCGCGAAGCGCAGAAAAAAATGGCATTTACACTCCAAAATAGCCTCTAAAATTACTCCAATCACCACCATCTTTATAGTTTAAACAAATTTACCCCCCCCTATTTCAACATATGAAAGTTACATGACCTCCCCCTATAGTTTACCCAAGCCATCCCTCCACCATAAATAATGAACGGTCCCTTAGCATTCAGCGTGGTACTCATTTTGAACACATTGGATTATTCCGAATATTGTTCTGACACGTCCGAGGTGTTCATAAACACTGCCTTAGAACACTAGTGATCGGAACCATCCAATCTGTAAAAAATAGCATGAAATTAGCTAAATTTTTAGTCAGAAATTAGACAGAAATTAGACATTAAACCAATTTTAGGTACTTTTGACATAAAAAACAACATTTCGATTATTTGGGGGACAAAAATGGGGTGGGTCTTGATCTCACTGGAGAAAGTTGGGGGAAGACTGAGGAGGGACGTGGCCGCCACTGGCGGAGGTAGGGTATATGGTGATTTGTGGGGGGGGGGGGGGGGGGGGGGGGGGGGGGAGGAAAACCAAAATTGAGCCAAACACACAGTTTGAAATTAACTCATGGACGGTGTTAAACCAAGATTGATCTGATTTTACCAATATAACTGATTCTCTTTGTAATTTGTTTGATAGGATGGATGCAGTCTACTGATGCAAGCTATAATGTATGGACATTCACACATCGCACAACTACTTGTTAACACAGGAGCTGATGTTACTTATCCAGTATTCCAGGTAATATTGTGTAATGATGGGGGGGGGGGGGGGGGGAGGGGGATTGCGGATTAGTTATACTGGATACACATAGTATATAAATACAAAAAAACTAGATGAAAGTCCTACATAGGAGAGAAAGATGTTAAAAAGTCATTACAATTACGATTTGTAAAGATTAGGGTAATGTGATTGATAATGGGAATAGTATATCTTTTATATCACTCAGGTTTGATTTAATGATTTAGTTGTCTAGTGTCATCATTTCTGGCATATTCACAATAATCACAATGATTACAAAAGTGAGGAGGGGTATATTTTGTTCTTTTTAAGTTCATGTCAAAGCAAATTACTCTTGCTTAAGGAATTGCTTTGAAGAGTAAAATATGTTGGGGTCACACAGCTTACCATTCTGATTATTTTATGTTACAGATATGTGGTGAAGGAGAAGTACGTAAAACCGCGCTGGATTATGCAGCAGAGCGCAACATGGATTCCGTACATGAACTTATTGAGAGACGAATGCTTGCTACTAAGGTCAGTCATGTGGCCATTGACATGTCTGTATGTTATGCAAGCTCTCCACAACTCCAGAAGATGTTGTCATTGAAGTTACAAAACCTTGCATTTTGGATGATTTTGAAAGAGTTTCTCTATAAACCTGTTCAATTGCATGATATTTCAACTTGTATGAATAAAAACATCACAATGTAAAAATAGTTTATTTTGCGATTGATTTTGTGATTTCCAGAACGATATACTTTTCTTTCGACATACATGTTTTTTCACCACAGTGATAATACTATTCACATCAAAATAAATTCAAATATCGTGGAGAATGCCACTCTAAAATTCCTTACATTGGTCATTCAAATGGTTCTTTTTATTTCTATGCAGAATATTCAAATGGCTGTAGAAGATGGCAACTCAAAATTAACCAAAAGCTTATTGCAGCAAGATGCTGATATAAACACACCGGTGAGTATAAAATAAATAATCAAAATCAAAATTTTCTGCAATCCAAACTGCCAAGAGAAATGTGCATGTTTGTGACTTTCTTCCATAGCAGCATCACCCTTCCTTGATTGATTGTCTCTCCATTGTCTTGCCATATGTTTGTGGCAAATGATCTTAAAACCTTAAAGACTAATCTCAGTTAAAACAGAGAGATGTTTGGACCCAACTTTGGCTCCTGATAACCACAATTAATAATGTTAGGGTAAATGAAACTAACTATTTATATTAATTTGCTTTCTACAGACCGACAATGGTGAATCTCTTCTAATGCGGGCTATTAGAACTGGTAGGAGAGACTTGGTGAGATTACTGCTGGATGAAGGAATTGATGTTGCCTATGTGCTACTGGTAAGTAAGCTTTTGATTAACAGTAACACACTACAATCGAATGGTCTGTTGGTGTCAGTATCAGTCACTATGATCAACTAATTCAAGGGTATGACATGATGTAATTATTAGGTAATCATCCTTCATGTTCTATTCAGCACCTTCAATTTACTTCACATTATGCTCCAACATCTGGATAGCAGTAGACTTTAAAATGATTCAAATCTATCCGACTTGCATGGTTTTTAAGATGATACATGGAATATTGCAACCAAATCTGTGAGTGAAAGTTGTCAATCACTATGGCTCAGTGCATGTCTTTTGCTCACTATATCAATCAATTGCTTTATCTAGTTGCCATAGGAATGCCTTCAGGAACATCTTTATTGCATGACTTTTACATTGAAATCTGGATATCAAAGGTTAAGTACAAGTTTCGGTTTGAAAAATGATGATCAATTTGTGGGTAGAAGACCCTCAAACATCTTACTTTACATCAAGCCATCAACATAATATTGTTTGGGATTATGCAATCTAAGAAAATACACATGTATGCGAGTGTTTCTCTTATTTTCAATTTCATGAAGTGAGTCCATAAATATTTCCTTTTTCTTAGATTCGTAGAGACCTGTCAGCTGGAAAACACATAGTATCGAGAGAAAATGCCAAGACATATGCTGAAAAATACATGCCTGATATGCAACCAATTATCTTGGAAGCTTTGAGGCCTTACGAAGAAGAGGTAGGTTTATGCATAGAGTATCAAGACAGGGATGGACAAGTGGCTATTTTCTTTTGAAGCTATGTGTGTTACGGACCAAGGTCACTCAACACAAAAAAGCATATGAAGCTTTTCGGCCCGTCATGAAATAACTTCTCAACATCCAGACGCTTTAAATCGGTAGGTAGCGATTTCAAAAGGCGTGCTATTGTCCATCACGCTCATGGGTTCGAGTTTAGGTGTAATAAGTGTCTATAAACTTCACAAATGGTGTTACATCTATCGCATCTGTGAATGTGTGTATTAAATTAATGTTTCAGAAGTATGTTAACTTTCACTGTTGCTTTTTCTTATCAAACTAATTTTATGTATCCCATTAGCTAGTATTGGATAATGTACAGTCATAAAAAAAAGTAACTATACAGGTAATAAATGGACTTTTAACTCTAAAAATATATATCCTACCTAAAAATATTAAATCATAAAGTTGTTAAGAAATTTATCTTCTTTTTTATTATGAGATATTGCGAGCCAAGATCGGTTGAATATTAAAGAAGTGACAATCCAAAATGTAAGGTAAAGTCACAATTTCATTTTCACATTTTAACAAGGGGGAGAGTATGACAGGTAGCGTGTGTGTGGCGTATTGATCCATCGGAACAATACGCCGACTGTCCGACCTGCGCATGCATCCCCCAATTGCACTACCGGTAATCGATAAGGTATCCGTAGATGGGTCCGCGTGTAGAAAATAAAAATGTGAAAATGAAAATCGGACTTCACCTTACATTTTGGAAAATAACTTCTTCAATAATCACCTAATCCTAGCGTGCAATATCTCATATTAAAGAAGATGAACTTTTCAACAACTTTATTATTTAATATTTTTAGGTAGGATATATATTTTTAGAGTTAGAAGCCCATTTATTACCTGTATAGTTTAGACTATCAATACCCAAACTATTTACCAGGCTTTTCAAACATGCTAGTCATACAGGTGTGGGCGAAACAGACATAGTATCAGCTCCACACAACATTTCAATAAAGATAATCATCCCCTCTATTGAAGATCTATGGTTTATGACATCTCCATAATAACACTGTTTAGATCATTTGTTGTATTGTCCATAACATAGTCTACATCAGTTCTCAGTATTTTGAGTGCTCCCATCCCACCATAATGGGTTTCTGTCTGTGCTGTGGCAAAAGTGATTGCTGTTGACAGCCCAGGCATACTATTTCCTCCATGAACCAGTTCATTCTTTGGATACTAAAGAATGCTGTAAGGATGTACAATTTCAATTCTTATCATCTGCACTACATAGCATAGTCTTGTGTAACTGATTATTCATATATCTCAAGGAATTCTTGGTAAATATTACCAAAGATGGAGAAATCTTGTGGTTGCGTGCTCTACAGCCAAAAATGATGGCTGTATTTATCTATTTCATTCTATAACAGGGTTTGGTGCCGAATGAATCAGAAGATGAAGAGGTGGAGTGTGACACTGGGGAAAGTGTCAAGGTAAGATCATTTCACATTTCCATTAAAAATAGCAGATGTAATGGTAAATCAATTTCTTACACAAAAGCCTATAAACCATATAATACATTCTGGCTGTAATTACTCATCTTGTTATGTTTTTATTTCCTCAGAAAATCGGACTGGATACACATGGGAAAAGATTTTCTAATCTCTGCACTTTATTGTGATCACTGGAAGAAGAGTAATTTACTCATGTTTATGGTTCCTCAAGAGTGAAAACTTGCTTTAGAAAGACAGTGGAAATAGTCTTAAAACTAATCCTAATCCAATTAAACGTACTTAGGCTCCAAGTATACACTAAGTTCATGGTAGAATGAAGTGTCTCTTAATATTATCATATCGTAGCTGTTCTGTCAAAACTTTGTATCTCCTTATGGCCCTTCAGCATGTATAAAGTAATACTTCCTATATATAACCATTGAGAAATATGCTCTAAACATGTTTAAGGGCCAAAAACACATTTATCATAACCTTGCAAATGCTCTTGCCCCTGAACATGTATAAAGCAACATTTCATATAGTTTTGGGTTATACATGCTGAAGGGCAGGAAAACAAAACTCAAAGATAAGCTGCCTTTTATTTCGTCTTAAACTGGATTCATACATCGCCTCAAGCGCACTATTTCTGAAATGCTAAATATGGGGTGGGTGACAAAACACACTTGATTAACTTTATAAACACAAAACGATTATATTGGAATGATATGCAAATTCTCTTTAATACAATCTGTAAGCCACCGAGTTTAAAACACTTTGAATACACACATGAAAACATTATTTTTTTTTGTACAGAATACAGGAAACATTGGTATAAAAATACTATGGAATAAGTATACAAAACATGATACAATGCATCATCATACATAGTACAATTTTAAATTTAATTTTAATTTTTTTTTACACAATATGAATTTAAATTTATACAGGCGAGTAAAAAACCCAGCAACAGTGGAAAGAAGCCATCTTGTTTTAAAAACCAAATTGAAATTAAAAATAGAAATTTTGAGTGAAAAATGAAGTCAATCATGTTAATGTTTGTCTATGAGGCATCATAAATAAGCATAAGTGCACAAAATAACATCCTTCACTCAATTTAGAAAACCCAAGATTAATTTATGGTGTAATCGAAATTTCATGAACATGTATTATTTATAAAGGAGAACTATGCTATGTAGTATGTTCAAAATTTGAATAACAATATGACTTTTTGCAAAATTTGTTGGTGGGGTAGTGAAAATGGAAATGTGCAGTGTCAATTGCAATTCATGCTTTGTGGACAAACATGTAAATTGGGTACAAAGTAAAAAGGTTCACCAAAGACAAATAAAAAATGTGATTGCCCTCATTTGTTCACACAAAGCTACAAACAAATTTGATATTCTTACAAGATTTGAAAAAATCTTAAATCCATCATGATTTTGAAAACAAGATGGCTTCTTTCCACTATTACAGTTTTTTTTTAACCATCCTGTAGATCACTATCATCTGAACTTTAGGGGCCATCTTCTGGGTATAGCTATACTTAAACTTGAATTGCTGTATATCTACCAATATGACCTTGTAGAGTTGACCTTTAGGTACATCTTCAGTAAAGCATTATAATACATGTACCAGGTGACCTTTCATCATCCACCTTTACGCAACAAAAAAACCCCATCCTGTTCTTCTGGCCTAACCGACCTTTTTTTTTGAATTTGTGCAATTTTCCCCCAAATTTTGTTTGAAATTGCTATATCTAGAAATGTTTGAAATATTTTGATTTTATTGAAAATTTACAAAATTGCTGAAAATTAAAAAAATTTTGCCCGCAGAAAAGGTTTTTTTGTCGCCTTAAAGGTTAATGTAAGGTTACATCTAGGGTATCTCAGATTGAAGCATCAGGGTACATGCACCAAGTGACCGTTTCAAAGCTGCCAACATTGGTATCCAGCAATCAGGGAGATTCTCTTCACCAATTAGGGCGATTTTAAAAATTACATGTAATGTAATAGATAAGATGTTTCCCCAATCAGGGAGGTTGTCAAATTAATGTGCCCAGATCATATTAGTTTCAGAGATTATCCTGCTGGATCAAGAAGTGTTGGCAGCTTTGCTTGAGGTGACCTGTAGGTGACCTGTAGGTGACCTCTAGGGTACAGGTATATTCAAACATCAGGATGCATGTGCTCATTTACGAAACAGGTATTCACATAATTCCAATAAGCATATGTCTCTATTGTGAGATTTGCATAATGGTGAATTACAATAGGCACATTACAAACCCCATAATCAACCCCTAAGTAATGTTCACACTAATCAGTGTCATATTGTGCTCAGCTAGAAAAAGAAATCTACATTCTACTTACAGAAAATATACATCTAAACCACTAATGTGGGCGTAATTGTGAGTAATTGAAATCTTAAAATACGAGGCACTCTGTCATTTTTTTTTGGGGGGGGGGGGGGGGGGATAAAACGAACATTTTTATAATTTGGTGTCAATGGTAAAAGGCCACTATATTAGCCAGTGTTGATATTGAAATCAGAAACTGAAACTGGATATCTATATTTGGGAATAATTCTGGAAATCCCACCACACTTTATTCCATAAAACGTAGAGTGTGAAGGGTATTACATAATTATTCCAATATTTGTTTAAATTGATATCATATGCACTCCATTTATTGGTCAGACCTTGATCAGAAATAAAACTGATGTTTTGATTCATTTAAGTCACTTACATGACAAACGCAGACAGTGTTATACCTAGAAAACATTTTTGAAGTGGGGGCTCATTTTACATTGTAATTATCTCCCCGAACCCATTTACAAAATATATAACTCTATTCTTAATTGTAGGCACATGCGGTATTCGCAAGGTGGGAATTATAATAATTATCATCTATATCCATGATTTCATTTAAAATATTCATGTATTGATAACTGGCCAGTTTAACAAATTTGGTTATTCTATTTTATGTTTGGTAATTGTAATATATTTATGATTCGAAATCTTTTCATTTTTCATTTTTTGTAAATATTAATACATAACAAAACTATACATAAAGGTGAAACAATCAGCAGCAAGGTCACATGTCCTTGTTTTTACCAGTGTTTGCTTTCAGTAACATATAAAAGATGCTCTGGTAAAAGCTGATTAACTACTTGAGGCTGTAACATTGGGCCAAATGGAATCACACTTTCTGTGTGTAAACACTGATTGTCTTTTTCTGGTGAAAGTTATGTTGGTGAGTGGTTGTTGTTGTTATGCGAGTTCTCTGCTATTTGTGTGTAAAACCATATTCTAAGCTTTGGTATTAATTCCCTGTACCACTACTTGTATTTATTTTTAAAACCCATCATGGTCATTTATTGAATACCAATGCTATCATAGATTACATTGCTGGTCTTTGATCAACATTTTAATGTGAGTTAACATATAATGGGGAGGGGGGGGGGGGGGGGGGGGGGGGAGGAAGTCCCCTAAAACTTAAAATACTTTTCCACACACATGTGATGTGAGCGAGCTCCTCTATAATACAGAATGATGTGTTAAATGTCAAAGTCTCAGCTTTTAATCAAGCTTTAAGGGCTATGTGTGTCATATTGGCTTCCGAACCTATGTGCCACTATGGAGTAGTGACTGCAGGAAACTAGTGTATTATACTGTGAACACTAATAAGCAAGTATGAGAGCATTGAGTTGGAGCGTTGTGGAGTATACTCATCCCTTTTGAGACACTCTGCATCCAAAGCCATACCATATCATTTTTGGATAAAACTGGCCACATTATATTGGCCAATTTTGAGCCTGGCCTGGCAAATTTGCTCAAGTTTGGTCCCATCAGTACCCAATCGTGTGTCTGTATGGACTGACCAGGTAATCAAACAAATATTAACTCCATTTTGCTTGTTCACATCACATGTAGCAGACCCCTTATCTAGGTACATGGAATATCAATTTTGGGATAACTTTTATCATTACTACCTTTGCTACCATAATTATCTATGCAGTACTACGTTCTATACACAACTATACATCTAAAACAAAGTACAAAATTCACTATCTGCTAAAAATGTACAAACATTGTATAAAAAGTTGCCTATTGACTGGCATGTAAGCCTTACAGTCATATATTTATTTGCATAGAATACAGATACAGGTCACCCAATGTTTTAGCTAAAGTGTATAAGGGAAAGATGCCTGTCACTATTCACATTTTTATCTAGTGGATTTTACAAATTCAAATGTGAATTGTTAAATTCAATGATGTATATTTCTAGCTTGGTATATATTCTCAGGGGGCAAAGTTCATTAACTATTGTGTGATGCATATCTAAGTGAGGGTATCAACAATACAGCCACCATCAATATGATGTATTGTTGAATGGATTAGATTCTATAATCTGTTCATCTATGTAATGTCAGGGTGTATTCTACTTATCAATGCAGCGCTAACACACTTTGATTGTGTGGGACTCATGCTCGTACATTATACCTATGTTTGCCATCATTGGAATACACTCTGACGTCTTTGCAAAGAGTTAAATGAACAAAGTACAGATAAATCAGTGCAGGATTAAGGATGGATCATGTCATTTGATGCATATTTATCGTTGAATTAGCTCTAAATTTTGATATAATAAAGTATTCTCCATGAATGTGATTTGTTATATAATCCGATTCAGAATCCCTTAAACATAGCATGATGTGCGTGTACAGGTACTTGAATTACATCTTGACAGGCATTCACAGATACATTTTGTAATTTCCGCCCAAAAGCAATGTAATTCAAAACCGTGACATTAATAACACTTGACTGGGTTCAAAACTGATAAAAATGCATATTTATCTCATGATCCATAATCCTGTGTTATTGTTCAGGAAATTGTGATTTTGTGTCAATCAACTCTGATCACTATGAACTTGTTTGATTGGTGGTTGCATTGTACATACCCTAAATGTACAGACTCTTTATAACTGGCTGAAGTGAAGTGCTAATGAATATTTGTGCATATTGGAATGATGGTGTGGCGTGTCATAGAGAAAGAGTCTAATACTATAATTTAGTTCAAACCAGTATGCTACAATGAGATGGTATTAACAAAGGATTGATAAATTCTAACGGCCTTAGATTTAACCTCTATTCTCGAGAGTATACACACGATGATGTCATCTCAATACAATGTAATGTAATAAAGTCTGATAATACTATGTCTTCTGTCTTCAATTATTTATCAAATATGTTTGTTTAGTTTGAGGCACTTGTAACTTCAGCATAATTATGATGATCTAATTTGATTCTGTAAGTTTTTGACCCACAATACTGATCCTGGGGCATAATTTCTACCTAAGCTGCACTTTTCTTTCATTAACACAGGATTTATTATATTATTCAATCCATATAATTAGTTAACATAATATGTATATTTAAGTATTCATTGAAGTGTCTGGAAAGCACAATTTCCTTGCAACTCACGCTATGTAATTTAGTGTAAGACCTATAATCCTAAGGTTGTGGGTTTGAGTCTTGAAATGCTCTAGGACCAGAATTGTAAGGCTAAAACCAATGAACGGAATCTAACATGACAACTGATCACCGATTTCTCAGGAATATTTCAATGAAAGCCCTTTTTTAAACGCAACAAGTAAGACAACAAATTACACCAGTTTTCAATCAATTTTTCACTTTCAGTCGAACACACTTACATACAAAGTCCCAGTACCCCCTGGAAGCACTTTGTTAGCACACAGGAATTGAATCAATCAATGCTTTAGATAAACCTGCTATACTTCTCTATCCGCTATCCCAACCATAACATCAATTTTGTCATTGCTATAAAACGTGATCACATGGATTACAATAAACCTAATCTACATCGTCCAGTCTATGTTGTTTGGCTAAACATAAAAATACTTTGCTTTTGAGAGTGTGCCGTGTCTTAATTGCACTCAATCAAGGATGAGTAGCCGAGAGATAAGAACCACTTTTCTCACAAAAACCCATTATAAAATCTGTGTCAAGAAAATCCAACACTCGCATATATACAGGATGTGCTGAAGATAATCTTCATTCTGTGTACCACTCAAAATTTAGGTTTCTTTCTATAATTAGTTCTCTGTATAAGCAATAAAACTACCTTCAATTTTTGTTTAGGCTTGTGGAAACTTCCAAATATAATTTGCAACAAACAATTTTAGATTGCCAATTGAGATTAACAAAAGTAAATGGTTTGATTAAGACAGGGACACGATTATGGGTGAAAAAGTAATAAGCAAATTTGCTGTTGTCTGATTTGAATATACCTTTATATAAATGATAGAAAAACACACCCTCATTACAATGTAACCCCATACAATGCATCCATGTTTAACCAAACACTACAGAATATATATAAACAAGACTGAATATAGTTAGTGTGGGTGGGATGATCGTAACACATATAATGTACAAAATATGTGGTAGAATTTCTGTGTATTAAGATAAGCTTATACACTTAGAGAATTAGAACTTTATTTATTTATATATTGGATTGAGTCTGATGGTTTCACAAATCTGTGCCTTGTCATTATATGTTATCTTGACCTCCACATAGGCTTTTATACACAAGGAGTGTGGTTGCAATTTCAGTGCGGAATAAATTTCACAAAGAGAAGGGGGAAATTCCACACCATTTTGTTTGAAATCAACACCATATTGTTGCAGAATTCTACACCCAGGGAGTAGGTCATGACAAACGATGCACACACAATTGACAAAAATTGGAAAATGACAAAAAAAGCCCCCCAAAAAAGACAATGGTATGGTAGTTTTCAACATAATCAATTTTAGTGAGCCCTGGGAATCTACATCATATTGGAGTGGAAGTCAAAACCATGGTGATAAATTATTCCCCAATTGGCGATTGAAGCCAAATTTCACATCTTTTAGTGCCACATTACACATCAATTACTTTTACCAAACACAAAACCACTCACATTTCACAGAATAATAAAAAACCCAAACACTTATAAAATATCACCCTATAATATTCTCTTTTTTTATCTTAATATACGAAGTACTTTTATATGAGATAAAAAATATTTTCAACTAATGCTACATATCTTCTTTCGTTACTAAAACATTTGTGTCACCCTCGGCGTCCGTCGGGGAATACGCTGCAGGGGGCATTGGTGGTGCCATATTGACCTCTGGCATTGGCTGCAACGATGCATCTATACCGCCCTCTGGAATGCCATTCTTCTCTGGCAGAGCTATGGCAATATCACCGTTAGTAGGAAGTCCAGTTTTCTCCGGCTCTGCTCCTACAGCTTGTAGCTGTGGGCTGGATGTCTCGTACACTGGATTCTGAAAACCTGCCTGGGAACCATTCATTGAAAATTCTGCAGGCTGTGAATAAATCAAAATAACATAGATTTGGTTATTTAACAGGTGAATCTGACAAAATGTCTACAATCGAGCCATTAATGCTCATATACTATCCATTACTTAAAATGATCACCTTAAAGTGGTTTGGCTTTGGATAGATGGGCTGACTATGGACCAAACTACAAGGAAGTGTTGTTTTTTATCCATGAATTAATATTTTTCTAATGAAGTCCTATATTGTCCTACATTGTCCAAAGATTCCCCCAAGCACATACTCTAAATAATTGAAATTATATAAATGTGTCCAAAGTAACCTACTGTCTAAAGTAGTCTCACTTGGTGAAGCATGCAATAAGTGTATTCCCTTAAGTTCATACGTATGCATTCTTCAATTGTACATGATACAAACTAAAGCCCACCATGTAGAGTCTATTTGTCTATCACAAGACAGTGACGTAACTGCGTCATTCACTAATTGCAGTACATAAATGCTTGCACCTGCTTGAAATGCTGGCATATACATACAACACATAGAAAGATACATACGTGTGCTAAATGCTGCATCTGTAAAGTTACGTCACTGTCCAGAGGAAGTTAAATAGAGAATAGCATAAACCTGCCAAGTTTTGTATATTTTGAAAATAAATTGGACAAAATGTTGCACTGTTATTCTGCACTTACCGCTGTTCCATTTGTGCCTTCTGCCATGGGTACAGGTGGACCGGGTAGATCTATATTGGTGCCACCCCTGTAGCTTACTGGACCATCACTGGATTCTTTCACACTGAAAAATAACAAAGAGTCAGTGGTGTTATATATCTATACTGAGTGTTGTAAATGTATTTTAACATACATCTTAACACACAACTCCATATTCCTGTTAGTAGCAAGAGCTACCAACATTCCAATCTCATACATTCTGTACAGCAATCACAGGATACTTTAAGATCACATACACCATATTATGGTTAAACAAATCCACGATCAGAAATGTCCCCCAAATTTGGTCATTAGAACATGCAAATAATGCTTTATTTTCAAGTAACTGTCTGTAGAATCAGGGAAAATCAGTGCAGCTCTGTACTTTGCAGAGCACCCTAATTGCCCGCCCCTTAGTTATGCACACCAACACCTACATTGCGCAACATTGGGGAGATTTGGAATAGGGCTATAAGCACTTCAATGTATCAACTAATTCAATATAAGCCCATCTCTTCATCGCTAGATTTGGTTTGATATTGATTAAAATGTCTTCTCTTGTATGTTCTGCTTTATAAGCCTTCAAAAATACTCATAAATTTGAAATAGATGGCACTATAAAAGTTAAAGAAGTAGATCAGTTAAAATGTGAATGAAAAGCATATGAACAGAGTGAAACAATCTATGGCAAATAATTAGAAAGCTCAAAATAGAACAGAGGTGGATCTTGCAGAGACAGAGCACGGCATTACTCAAACAAGTGAGACCAGATGTCAAAAAGATGAGAAAGTTGATCTTACATGCATATTGGACATAAACAAACATGGTCTGATCTGACCAAAACCGCTTATAAAATATGCAAAATGTAACCAAGCTAACATCCCCAAAGTACACCTTGTCTCTGCAATACAAATCAAAAGTGTCTCAGAATTATATCACAACACTTGAGTACAATACTTGGCTGCCATGGGAAGAGAAATTCTCACAATTCTCACAACAGAACAAGAAAAACCAGAAAAGTCAAACAGCAAGGCACAAAGGAGCTTCTCACTGTCAAGCACCGTTTAAATCACTGCAGCATTAACCACTGACCGATAGCCCTCATGATGAAAAACTATCAGCAATGCTATAGCTGAATCAATTCAGTCACTGTCAGATCTGATCAGTGAAATCATGACTGCTATAAGCCCAAATAAATTCTCTTTCCTCACCGTCATAACTGATAGTTGAGAATTTGGTTGATAAAGAGGCATAAGAACTGGGCAAACTATAACACATGGCATTGCACTAGAATCAGCAAGCCAAACAGAGCTGACATATGCACGCACGCAAAGCTTGAGAGAACCTCCAACAATGACAGACAAACAAGACAAAACTTGAAAAGTATTCTTGGGAGTGATTGAAACTGGTGTCCATAAACCGAAGATTTAGAGTTCTACCAAGAAAGCCATCAGCATTTCCAATGCCTCTTGACCCACCAATCAATTGCTAAATACATTCACCATTCTCTAGGAGTAAACTCAACATTATGATTCATTATATTCATACACTAGTTTGAAAGGCAGGCAGTGTAAGCAAATACAAAAGGTGATGTTCACATTTTACACATGTGTCACAGATGCATGCATTAACATTGACATTAACTTTTTTCACATTTATTTTCATACAAAATCATTAGCAAAAATCATTTTTTTTGCAGTGATTAAAAGATGCAATATTCAAACAGGCAGCTTGATAAATGTAAAATATAACCATTCAAATTGAACATGTTATTACTTTTGTACAACTGTCAAACACAACAAATCATAACAGTCAATGTTGCTATGAAAGTGAAGGCCATGGATAGGTCTCTTTTCTCCAGTTTTAAGAACTTTAAGTGCATATTTATTATTTAATTATAGGTAAATGAATAATGTGTGAGTGTTGTTTCACAAAAAAATTAGAGAAATCAATGCATGTGCGTTGATGTTGATGTATGAATAATGGCACAATCCTGCAGGGGAGTACTATTGTGAGCATATCAACATTTGTGCAAGTGCATTGATTTCTTCGAGAAACAAAACATATGCCGTATAGACCTAATTCAATACAACACTTTATACAAATCTAAATTTACTATTTTGTGCATACAGGTTTACTACCACCAGCAGTACAAATTGGCGAACCCCGTGCTGCCTGAACAACGAATTAAAACAAAGTGTGTGGTGTGCGCACTGTACGGCGGGAGTGCAATTAGATCTTTTCATTACACTCCACATATTTTTGTTCCCTATTTTTTGATTGGTTTGATTTTCAAATGGATGCCTGATGATGAAGAAATTCACTCATTTTAAAATATTACTTACGAGATATTTTCAAAAGGTGAATACTTTTTCAGTCATCAAATTTTTGGTTAAATAATAGTTGATCGAAACTGATGGGATAACAAATACTTGTTTTGAGGTAGTCAATATCAATAAAAAGAACTATTTATGTCCTTGAATGGATTTTTAACAGTTAATTTAAAACTCATGCTTCACAGTAAATTATCAGTGACCTATTTTAACAACTAATAACAGGGTACAATACACTTGACCACTATTTCATGCTTTTACAAGACCACAATCACAAACAAAAACCATTTCATCCAGCTGTGTCCATAAATGACTCACCTAACCCCATGTATTGTAATACTCTGACCATTAGATGAGGGCTGACCATTGGATTGACCATTAAAGCCAATCCATGCACCAACAGGGTCATCATTAGTGTGAAGACTAGCGGACAAAATATCCAACCACAAACATGATTATTATCCATATGATACCCATGTGATTAAACATTTATGTGATCAACATGAGATAATAATGTGATACTAATATAACACCTTTGTGGTGAACATGGGACACTCATGTGATTCCCATGTGATAGTGATATTACCAATATATCATACCAATGTGATAACCATGAGATACCAAATGTGATGTGATAACCATGTGATAGTGATATTTATCACCTATGTGATAATCATGGACAACTCAGTTAATAACCATAACACCATACAGCATTACTGCCCAGGTCTTAATTTCAGTTGATCCCAGTAAAAACCTGCACATTTCCCATATTAAACCAATTGATTTGAATTGTTTTAACTGGATTTTGAAAAACAGTTGAAAAGCTGTCCATTTTCAACAACTAGTTTGTGTGTTTGTTTTACCTAGATGTTCAACTGGGTTAGTATGCCTCCCCTTTCAGTCTCATTGTAAAATCGTATCAAACTATATATAAGGATGAAAAACTTGTTTTGTGAACCACAGTTACCATGGTGTGATAGTGTATCCATTCAACTTTTGAAAATATGGCCTAGGCTTGATTATCAATCAGTGCCACCACTTTGGCCCAATTTGGCCCATTTCCCCCCTCCTTATATTTGTATTCCCAAAACCCACAGGTATGAAGTTTAAGATAACATTTTGAGGCAAAATTTCAGAAAACCCTTTACAATCTGTGTTATAATGCACTTTACTCTGTAAAACATATAGTGTGGCGAGAATGATCAATTTTAATTATTTCTTATATTAAAAGACCTCGCATCAAATAACCATTGATCACGTTAATTTGCATGAAATATAGAACAATCCTCTTTTATGATATTGTGAGATAGGCTTTTACGACGGGTATTCATAATATAAGTTAAAAGTTTAACAGGTTCGCCGTCGGACGAGTTTTAATCTGTCAAGCGTTCGTCAGGATTAGCTCTGACTTCTTCAGGACCAAATTATTATAATATTAAACAAAACATAGAGATTGCCACTTCTCTTGTTATCATCATTTGGGCTGCCCCTTGCCCGATGATTTGAGAGTAGGTGCCCTTTCCTACTTGTGAAAGAATTGGTGGCTCTGAAAAGAGCCGTTCAGAAGGATTGCCGCTTCCACTGAACACGTAGGTTGCCACTGGCCTACTATATATAAATTTGGTTCTAATAGAACCTCCAAAGGACTGCCCCTTGACCAATGGAAATAACGTAGAGACTGCCCCTTGTCTACTACAGACTACAAAAGTCTAATGCACAGTAGTAACCCGCACTACTGGCGAACCCGTTAAACTTTTAACTTATACTCTTTTATGATGTTGAATAAAACTGCCTCAAAGCTTACCTATATTTTGATCTTCTTCTAATATAGTAAAACATCAATGCGGCAATGGCTACGATGATGATGATGACAATCACAAACACGCCTGCAAGATTAGCCCCGCCTGAAAACATAGAAAAGGTACAATAAGTAAGTTGCTCTTGGATTTGTGTAATATGTGCAGGGCTGGAATTTGTTCTTTTTTTCAACCAGCCAGTCGGGCTGATGGACAGGTAACTCACAAAATGACCTGCCCAACAGAAATTCCACCAGAGTTTGAAAAATGTCACTGGTCCGTTTGGGGGGTACTTTTGTATCTTTACCACCCAACGCAAAAGTTACCCGCTATGAGCGGGTGTTATTTCCAGGCCTGAATATGTGATGTTATTATTGTGAACTATGCATCTTGTTCGGGCTGCTTTTATGATTTCTTGTTTTATAGCTTTAATGACATTACAATCATCATTCACTCATAAAAGGATCGATCACAGAGTTTCGACCTTCGTATGATATCGAGGGCTCAGAACCAAAAGGTCTCATCTACATTTTTTAAAAATGAGATTTTGATTTCGAAATGTTCAGAAAGAAATTCTGTTAAAGGTAGATGACCCGATCACATTTTCGAACACAGAATCATTTCAAACATACACAGATTTTCATATCATATGAAAGCTCGTATTTTTCTCATCATCATACTGAAATTTGACGGCCTAAATCGGTATAATTACGGAGAAATCGGTGAAATAACGTCGAATTACCGCGAATGGTGGTAACCACCGATATAGTTTGTGTACTACTCAATGGGTACAGTTCACAGCATCTTGTGCGTCTAAAATAAGAACCATTAGAGCTATGCAACTAAAACTTTGGAACACAACTTTTTTAAGGATGACCTTTCATGTAGAATAGAAAACTTCAAGTTGAAAATCGGAACATCTACCTTTAATAGTAACACAGCCTTATCTCCATAACACAACCCCTTTTAAAGTTATAGCCAGTATCACAAGGCCTATCTCCATATCCCCAATGTGATTTTTGTTTTTTCAAAATGTTCATGACCAAAATAAACAAAATGTGATCCATCGCATTAAAACCGACCAAGGCTCATCTGCAGATAATAACAAAAGAAGTTTGTGAAAAAATAAAGAATGTGAAAAGGATTTTCAAACTTCCAAATGTCATAAAACCCGTGTTTCATGTTCGATTTTGACAAATTAGGTATCATTTTAAAGCTAATAAATAGTTCTTCAACATGAATTTCAATCTCAATTTTCGTTTATGGAGACAACTGGTCTGTTTCGATGTGATGGGTCATTAATGTCAAAACATTTCAAAAAAGAAATTCAAAAAATCCATTTTGTTTTTTGTTATAAATTAAAAATAAAGGTCGGGCAGGCCAGTAGAACAGGTGGGTTTTTTCCGTTGCCGTATGTCTAGAATATCCTCCAAAGTCACCCTACTACAACAAGAACAATGCAATTTTACAGTTAAATTAACACGTTAATGATAAACAAAATATACAACTTACTAATGCCACCACTGCCGCCCTTGCGTGCACTAGTCTTGCTTTCACACGTCGGTCCAAAATACTCTTTTGTGCATCTGTCATGACAACAACAAAATACAGGATTATTAATCGGGCACAATGATAGGTTTTAATGCCATATTTTGACAGTGCTATACTTTGTTCATCTAACTCTGTGCAGTAATGATAGTGTGTATTCCAGTGAGTGTGCCCTATTATCGCACAAGTAACGCACTGGTGTAAGTGCCCATGCAATCAATGCCATATGCTGGGGTGTGTGAGTGTGAATGGCAACATCACTACACACAAGTTAGATGAACAAGATATAAATAGTAAGAAAACATTCAGCTTTAAATGTCAGCATCACTGAAATATTAGGCATCACATGAGAGAGGATCACGATTATATTCCGTTGTATATTTTGATTTGATCAAACTATACAGTCCTCAAAATAAGTAACTGACCAGGTAGTTAATATGCTCTCAACTCCCACACTAGCTCGTACGTAAAAATAGTAAATGATAAAGTTGTAAGGAAATCTCTTGTCTTATGTTTATTAGCGTTGGGGAATCCCTCAACAATACGCACATGTTAAAAGCCTGGAATCGATACTCGTATAAACCTGAAATCCGGCAGCCAGTGTTCAAAGGGTTAAATGTGTGTCTCGCATATCATATGCACATCAATTCACAACATAATGAGGCTTGCCTATTTTGCACTTAACAAATCATAGAAGCTGCATTGTAGCAAATACTATTAAAAGGCTTAAGTAGGCATTTAAAATTCAAATGCCCATTTGCACTACATAGAGTAAGGAATCTACATGTAGTAGTATGTTAGAGATCCGCAATCCACAGGAGATGTAACTAAACTCCTCACAAAAAGTATCGAGACACTTAACAAGTGAGCCAATAATTAACGGCCCGAAAGGGTATGGATTAATCGAAGCAAATAACTCAGTGCATAATTTTTTTCTGCATACTTTGACACCTCGATTGTTGAGATGCGATGTTGCAGAGTGGAGTTATTGTTATTTCAATGGTCGTAGGTCCAGTTTCCAAAGTGACTATCATCCCTAAATTCCCTATAGAAGCATTTTTGTACATGTGTGTAAAGTATAAACCTGATCTCTATAGAGATGATTGTCACTTTTGAAACTGGACCTACAACCATTGAAATGACAATAACTCCGCTCCACATCATCGCATCTAAATAATTGAGGTGTTAAATATGCAGAACAAAATTATGCACTATGGGTTATTAGCTTCGATTAATCCATACCCTGCGGGCCGTTAATAATTGGCTCATTTTTGAGTGTCTCGATACTTTTTGTGAGGAGTTAACATCTATCCTATCATTTGATAATATGTTAGCAATCCCAAATGCAGTGGTGGGCGGAGGGTGGTAAATGGGGTGGGGAAAATCTGTAAAAACAATCGGGTCAATCGGATGAGCGAGTTGGTAGGCTCAGAGTTGTGCTGTTCTACTATCAATGGGAACCGCAATTCTGTGTTGACGCTTAGTATGCTGTCATAACAGAAAATGTGCTGAGCTTTTTTCAGTTTACAGCATTGATTTATTTATATGATGCATTTGATTCCATCAAAGACTTGATTTATGGCTGGGACCGTAAGTAAACTACTTCCATATTTATACTGTGCATTACACAGGAAACTAATTGTATGCATGTTTTTAAAACACTAAGCTTCTGGAGAAGAAAAAGATGAATAAGGCAAACGTTTTAGCTTGACTATAACCTCACTTAGACAGACAGACAAACAGACAATCATAAATGACTTAATAGAACAACAAACACATACAATTTAGTTAACCCCAGATGTATGTGAACACAATACACAGCTGTTTACAGATGGTCAATTTTGCATGAACATGGTATAACTAATAATGAAGGTGACTTATCCTCTATTACTTGGTAACAATTGTAAAGAGCTGTGCATTGATCATGTTGATAAGGGTATTAATTCCCAACACCACCACCTCTTGCAGTTTACTAAATGTCTATTAGAATGATGTGCTAAATGTTGTATGACATACTCACATGCATGTGTTTCCCCAATCACAGGTACCACCATTTAGGCATTCACAGGTTGGACTACTGAAGAATTGTGGATAATTATGACAATTATGTTTCCCCCTTTTTTCTAACAAATTTATTTGATTACTACTACTTAGTTTTACTTCTTCAAGTTAAAGATATTCCATTAGCCTTTTAGATGTATGGCAAAAGTACTGCACATTCTTTTCCAATTACCCAAGTTTCACACAAATCAAAGTGCACCCTCCCCTATTGTATTTATCAAATGAAATAGCTCTCATATTGTGCCAACAATTCTTCAAAAAGGCTTACGTGATACTAATATGATTGTGACAATGACGATAACTACAGCTATAAACTAATAAATTAATAAATTACTTTTTCACTTTGACAAGTTGCTTCAGTAAGATGAATAAATATCAAACTTGACAATAGCTGAATCCATCACATGACCAATCATAAATTGTATCATGTGATTATGTCACCTGATAGCTAATTATATCAATTCAATAACTCACAACTACGGGGTGAAAGATAGTAATCTTCAACTATAAGGCTAAACAAAAAAACCAAGTTTGTTTCCAGTAGTGCGCGCGCATTTCACCGAGACGCATTATTCTTGCGCATTTAATTTTGTTATAGAAAAAACGGGGAAAAATAGTGTTAGGCGTCATCTTTGGTCGAAATTGTGTCCAACATGTTTCAAGATGGCATTGGCCACATACGGCAAACATAAAAGTGAAAATCCGCGGCAAATATCACATTTTACCGAGCATAAGAGTAACAAAAATGCACAGATTTGACTGAATTGAACCATTTCAAGTGATTCTCCATTATGAATTTGAGCACAAAAAACACCCAAAAAACACCGCATTTTACATTTTCGGGCTTGCTTCTGGAAACAAACATGTTTGTTTTTTGGCGTAAAGGTGTGTGTTACCCCACCTCCTTCCTCATCATTTGGGTATCCGAAGAAAGCCCTTTACCCATGCAAAATGTAGGCCTGACAGATTTCTTTTTGATTCAAAATAGTTAAATATCCCCTAAATAGGGTAAAACGTTTGTGTCCTGTTCCATTGCTACTATCATTACGGCAATTGGACTTTGAACCAAAATATGGGAAGAAAACTGTATTTATGATGTGCTTTCATGAAGAATAGAAAGAAAAAATAAGATGACACAATTGGTTCATGCATCTTTAATCTACAAATCAATTCACAAATATTAGTCCTCCATAAGTGTGACAACATTTGAAAACATCTAATAAAAGTGTGTCTTTATGAATTATGCAAAATGAGGTGTTTCATAAAAATATACTTACACACAATTGCCATTTTGATCTAGCGTAGCTCCATTCTGGCAACCTTGTGATGGTAGAGGCCTGGGTTCAACCAAAGCTGTGTCAAATAAATAATCAAATTCAAATGAAAAGATAAGTCTAAAGATTAAATTCCCAAAAATGTCAGCTGTTGAGTTAAATGTGTAAATCTCATAAAAAACTACGGGAATTAACTTATGCAATTCCAATATGAGATCGTTATCTATAGCTGTATCCTTTTTTCACATTTATTGACAATTGTAGCAACAATAAGTAAAACTTTTCACAACTCGAAGTACATTTCAAGCTCCAAATTTCATACCATGAAGAAGTTACTACCGGGACTTACTGCAATGGACTGGTGATGAACAGAACATATAGCTTTATATTTATACAGTGCTTAGTTTGCCACAAGGGGATTTACTTAATGTCTTCTTCAGAAATACCAATGGCCATTTAAATTCAGAGGGACTCTACTTGATAAATAAAGCATGACTTGACTACTTACTTCCCATGCAATTGGTAGAACTGCCTGATTTAAATTGATCATTATCAGGACAGGAGCATTTGTAACCATCCGTGACTCTGTTATTCAACATCAGGGGTACGAGTAGACAGAGATGACTGCATTTAGAATCATCACATGGATTCCTCACTGTAAATAACAATAACAACAGATAACAGTGGTCAATGAACGTGGACTAAATACAAACCCTGTGATGAAGTCAAATGTATGTGTGACATAGACATGAAAGAGAAGTGTAAATTAAGTATGTCATTGTTTCCAATTGCATTATGTATTTTGAATCATTTCATTAATATTATTAGATGTCTACCAAAAGTACATTTCCCTAGATGTGTGAGTATTAAGCATGTAAGATAGACAAGATATCTAGGACAATATGTCACATAGTGTGACACAGTGTGACATAGTGTGTACCAATAAAGTCACTACTTAAGAGTGAATTTTTTCTAGATTGACAAACTTTTGGACACACATTTTTTAGATTTTGCCTAAAGTTTGGGAGGTGAAAGACATTTAGTAGTTTTGTAAAAATATGGTATTAAAAAAATCAGCAACCCTCTGTTGCCATGGTAACGAGCCTATCTTGTTTTAGGTCATTTTAGGGGGAAATTCTACTAATTATACTGATTTCAGCAACAAAAAAAGTCAAAGTTTGGCAGAACCCTACACCAAGGTGGTACATTTTTTGCCCAAACTGACTTCATGAATGAGTTGCCCTATCTCTGGTCTAACAACCAACCGATTTAAATAAGTCAGTGTTGCCATATTGATACCCTGTTGCCATGTTCAAATATCACATTTTGAGGAAGTTGAAAAAGTCAGATATTACTAACCGACTTCGGGTAGCTACAGTTCCCCTCGAGGTGATTTGTTTTTCTTTGTACTTTGTTTTTCTAACAAAGACCTAATACCCTTTGAGTTAATTCAAGAAGAAAAAATGGGGAAACCCGGCACTTGCGTATCACGTGACCTGAAGTCACATGATCCAATTCAAGGAAAATTGCATAGCCGGGTATATATGGGGGGTTACCGTGCACCCCCAGGACTCCCCCAAACAACTATTTTTTTTACTTCCTTTCACTGTTCTAAAACATATTGAGTATGTTACCAAAATGATTTGGGTATGCTAAGGGGTTATTCAAGATGGCGTCCAAAAAGTCAAATTTCCTGAAATGACATTATATCAATCAAAATCGGGATCAAAATATATTGTGAAAGTATAGTTTTAATAGTGGGACGTATGTATTAGACCACTAGACACTCATATCGATTACATTTGCTTTGTTAACATACCTAAATCCAAGATGGCCACCAAAATGGCTGCCAAAAATGCTAAAATTACAAACATTTGGCATTTATCAGCCCAGCATGTATGATCAGAGTATAGTTTTAACAATGGGATGAATGTGTTAGACCCTAGAAGCTCATATTCTGCATTTTTGCTTTGTTTACAAATCTTAAATCCAAAATGGCCGCCAGAATGATGGCCAAAATTGGTAAAATGACATAATATTAATAAAATGAATGATGAAAATATAGTTTGTGAATGGGATGTATTAATTTATTATATCACTTTTAACTCATATCCAGTTTTTTTGCTGTGTTAACATGCTTAAAATCCAAAATGGCTGCCAATATGAGTCCCAGAATGGCTGCTAACATTGTTAAATTCCATAAGATAAGAATAATAATGACCAGAATGTACAGCGCACTAATGTATGACGACAATATAGTTTTAACAATGGAATGTATATGTATGTATTAGACCACAAGTAACTAATATCCAATATTTATGCTTTGATAACATACTTGAAATCCAAAATGGTTTCCAAAATGAGTGTGTATTTTGCCAAATAGTATGTTCTAAACTGCTAAGTTATTGCATTTAGATATAAGACCCACCTCTGTGACAATTTGTATTCTGTTTCAGTTTCTAAAATGGCTGCCAGATGGTTAAGTTGATGTTAAATGTATTGCAATTGACCATACTATGTAATACCAATACCCCAAATCTAATGGGACAACATTCACTATAATATATGATAAAGCCTAGGGGCTGTCTAGTTTGAGTATTTTAAAACATCTAAGATGTCGGCCAAAGGTTAAAATACCTGAGAAGCAGTATTAATTTATTGTTAGTGTCATAATAGAACATATCATTTGGTGAATGTGATACATTAACAAAATACACACTTATAGACTATTTTTACATTTACAACGACCATTTTTGGTGGCAATTTTGGATTTGAAGTACTACAAAGAAAAAAATACTGGATAGCAGTAACTAGTTGTCTAATACATACATCCCATTGTTAAAACTATATTTTCATCGTACATTCTGGTTGATATCATCCTATTTTATGGAATTTGAAAATGTTTGCAGTCATTTTGGGACCCATTTTGGCAGTCATTTTAGGACCCATTTTGGCAACCATTTTGTATTTGAAGTATGTTAACAAAGCATAAATACTGGAAATGAGTGAAATAATACATACATCTCATTGTTAAAAAACATTTTAATCATACATCTTGGTTAATATTATGTCAATTTAGGGAATTTTGACCAATTTTGGCCATCATTCTGGCGGCCATTTTGGATTTAAAGTATTTTATAACAAAGCAAAAATACTGGATAGTAGTTACTAGTGGTCTAATACATACATCCCGTTGTTCAAACTATATTTTCATCGTACATTCTGGTTGATAGTATCCTATCTTATGGAATTTGACAATTTTTGCAGCCATTTTGGGACCCATTTTGGCAGCCATTTTGGATTTAAGCATGCTAACAAAGCAAAAACACTGGATATGAGTTACTTGTGGTCTAATACAATACATACATCTCATTGTTAAAAATATTTTCATCATACATTCTGGTTGTTATTATCCTTATAATATATGGAATTTGACAATTTTAGCAGCCATTTTGGGACTCATTTTGGCAGCCATTTTGGATTTCAAGTATGTTAACAAAGCAAAAATACTAAATATGAGTTACTAGTGATATAATAAATACATCCCATTGTTAAAAAATATATTTTCATCATTCATTTTGATAGTATTATGTCATTTTATGGACTTTTGACCAATTTTGGCCATCATTCTGGCGGCCATTTTGGATTTAAGATTTGTAAACAAAACAAAAATGCCGCAAGTGAGCTTCTAGGGGTCTAACACATACATCCCATGGTTAAAACTATACTCTGATCATACATGTTGGGCTGATATATGCCAAATGTATGGAATTTTAGCATTTTTGGCAGCCATTTTGGCGGCCATCTTGGATTTAGGTATGTTAACAAAGCAAAAGTACTCGATATGAGTTCCTAGTGGTCTAATACTTACGTCCCACTATTAAAACTATACTTTCACCATACATTTTGATCCCGATTATGATTGATATAATGTCATTTTAGGAAATTTGACCTTTTGGCGGCCATTTTCGACGCCATCTTGAATAATCCCTTAGCATACTAAAATCATGTTGGTAACATAGTGAATATGTTTTAGGACAATGAAGGAAGTAAAAAAAAGCTATTGGGGGAGTCCTTAGGGTGCACGGTAACCCCTCATATATACCCGGCTATGCAATTTCCCGTAAATTGGTTCATGTGACTTCAGGTCACGTGATTCGTAAGTGCCGAGTTTCCCCATTTTTTTTCTGGAATTAACTCAAAGGGTATTAGGTCCTTGTTATAAAAACAAAGCACAAAGAAAAACAAATCACCTCGAGGGGAACTGTAGCTACCCGAAGTCGGTTAGTAATATCTGACTTTTTCAACTTCCTCAAAATGTGATATTTGAACATGGCAACAGGGTATCAATATGGCAACACTGACTTATTTAAATCGGTTGGTTGTTAGACCAGAGATAGGGCAACTAATTCATGAGGTCGGTTTGGGCAAAAAATGTACCAGCTTGGTGTAGGGTTCTGCCAAACTTTGACTTTTTTTGTTGCTAAAATCAGTATAATTAGGAGAATTTTCCCCTAAAATGACCTAAAACAAGATAGGCTCGCTTCCATGGCAACAGAGGGTTGCTGAATTTTTTAATACCATATGTTTACATAACTACTAAATGTCTTTCACCTCCCAAACTTTAGGCAAAATCTAAAAAATGTGTGTCCAAAAGTTTGTCAATCTAGAAAAAATTCACTCTTAATAAGGTTGGTGAACCACTTTATTACCCTTAAGGGCACAGATCCTAATTGTTACATTCTAAGTAAAGCCTCTTTTGATGTGGTAGCCTATTGGGAGGAAGTAGATTGACGACAGTAATATCTTTGATTTATTTATCAAGGATATGATGCTTAACCTAAAATGTGTATATTAGACAATGGCTACATAGTTTTAAATGTGAGTGTGATGGGGTGAATAACGTTATGTCCTTATGTGAATATTGTATTGCGATTGGTCAATTAACAAGAGTGTATCGTGACTTGGAAGTGAGATGAAAGTTGTGAGAAGAGGAAGTAAGTTAGTTCAGCTTGAAAAGTTATTAGAGATACATCAAGTTAAACTCCACTCGTAGATCATCACGTCCACCTTAGAACTAAGTAGCATTGATTTCACAGCTAATACATTTTTTGAAGTGTGCTGAGGCTTTCTAAATTTGTGACCATTATTTGAATCCATCTACTTACCGGCTGGGTAAACATTGTAGCGTTGCTCTTGGTACATCTTAATGCCCGTAGGTAGATTGATATTTGTCACCTCATCAACAGGAATACCACGTCCTATTTTATCTTGCTTCTTGACCTTACCAAAGGAACCAATAGCACCTGTAGTCCAATAGATGTATGACTCAAACACGTCCAGGCGGAATGGATTCTCTAGATCTGCACAAGTAAAATTTGCGAGAATAAAGCAATATAAATCAGCCTGTGTGGCAATTGAGATGAGATCAATACTATTTCGTTCACCTTTATCTTCTAGTATAGGAATACCACCACTATCGCAGACATCACGGTTTTATCAGGTTCTTTCACCCGTGACGTCACATGCCCACTCAATTAGGTTGTGTATGATGCTTATAGCTTATTCCCTTCAGATGATAACAGCAGACATTATCAACATAGCTTGAAGCCATACATTTTATTTTACGATTACAAATGGGTCAGTCATCAGTCACATCATTGAAAATATGAAAACTGTTCAGAGTGTGTCTAGTTGTCAAGTATGGCCTACATGGTGAAAATGTTCTTTACCAGTGGTTGTTCACCCCACAGAAACGAATTACATTTCCTTACAAGAAATAGTGGATTCAACTAATGCAGGTAAGTTTGTTGAGGTATAATGCAGGTAAGTTTGTTGAGGTATAATGCAGGTAAGTTTGTTGAGGTATAATGCAGGTAAGTTTGTTGAGGTATAATGCAGGTAAGTTTGTTGAGGTATAATGCAGGTAAGTTTGTTGAGGTATAATGCAGGTAAGTTTGTTGAGGTATAATGCAGGTAAGTTTGTTGAGGTATAATGCAGGTAAGTTTGTTGAAGTATAATGCAGGTAAGTTTGTTGAGGTATAATGCAGGTAAGTTTGTTGAGGTATAATGCAGGTAAGTTTGTTGAGGTATAATGCAGGTAAGTTTGTTGAGGTATAATGCAGGTAAGTTTGTTGAGGTATAATGCAGGTAAGTTTGTTGAGGTATAATGCAGGTAAGTTTGTTGAGGTATAATGCAGGTAAGTTTGTTGAGGTATAATGCAGGTAAGTTTGTTGAGGTATAATGCAGGTAAGTTTGTTGAGGTATAATGCAGGTAAGTTTGTTGAGGTATAATGCAGGTAAGTTTGTTGAGGTATAATGCAGGTAAGTTTGTTGAGGTATAATGCAGGTAAGTTTGTTGAGGTATAATGCAGGTAAGTTTGTTGAGGTATAATGCAGGTAAGTTTGTTGAGGTATAAAGTATAGGTCAGGAACTTTTGTGGATGACAAACTTGATAGGAAAGTGGAGGAAACGGTTCAGGCAAATACTTAATTTTAAAATGTCACATACCTTGACTCAACAAAATCTTCCTGTTTGCACCATCCCAATCCATCACCTCAATCAAGCTTTCTTTTGTATCGCAGAAATACACGGAGTCCTTGTTAGCAAAATCAATGCTCAGCCCTGTTGGTGTCACAAGTCTATCGGTGACGATGGCTTTACGATCTGTACCGTCCATGCTGGCCATCTCAATCTTTGGGGTGGCACCATAGTCAGTCCAATACATCACGCTGAGATGGAAGTGATATGGAAAAATTGGTGAAAATAGATTTATCAGTGACCCTGGTATTTGGTCCAAATCTCCTCAGTAAAACAAGTACCTACTGATTTTGGTTCCTTAAAATGGATTGACAACTGTTGTGATTTTTTATCGATATCATTCTTCACAAAAGCATACAACCAAATCTATACAGCGATAGACAGATATATGTGAAGTCTGGTAAACCCATTCACCATCATCTGGAATTAAATTGTTATTGTACTAGCTTTAACCAAATTATTTAGGAAAATCTCTAAAGGCAAACTACCACTCTGGGTTTCTAGACACATACAGTTCTCTTAAAAATCAACAAGGTTGCAATTTCTCTGTGTTAACTCTGTACAGTATTTCATCAAGTGAACAGGTGTATGACCAGTTCGTCTGTAGTGAACTAGCAAAGTGGTAGGCCAGCTATAACATAACGACCAACTCACTATCTATTTTTTATATTGATTGCTTTTGCACTGGATTTATTAAAATAATTCCGGACACAAATCTGAGCAGTATCTCTCTTGGCAACAATTATTTGCAGTTAAGCAGATTACATTACCCTCTTGGATTACATGTTAATACAATAATAATAATAATAATAAAAAATAAAAGGGCGCATTTATAATGCGCCTCACATTGTGAACACAACCCGAGGCGCATAACATACATGTATGAACAAATATACGAACATTACATCATAGATTACACATCAGAAATAACTTAAAGTACAAATACAACAACAACAACTTAAATAATAGGACAAACACAGTCTACTATGCACAATTCATAAATTAAAAAGATATGTCTTCAATGACGTTTTGAAAGATTGCACTGATATAGTACGTCGGACATGTTCGGGAAGAGCGTTCCATTCCTTCGGTGCAGCGATGAAAAAGGCTCTACTACCGTAAGTCCGTGTAGCAGATATGGCCGCACATGGTACTTGAAGGAGCCCTTTGGATCTTAAAGTCCGAGAAGGATGGTAAGGTGTGATGAGTTGTTTGATGTAGGTAGGTGCAAGATTGTGCAGGGACTTATATACAACAAGGAGAAGTTTAAAAACAATAGGATTAACCAAATCCTAGGATGAGAATTTTAACATAACGAACATCTGTCTTAGCGACAGATATAACAAGTTTCTACTCACCCTCTTCTTGGATTAACTGCTATAGCACTGGGTTTATCCAAATCATTTATGATGAGCATCTTAACATAGCGACCGTCTGTCTTAGCGATAGATATGCGTGGCCCTGAATACTCGCTATCCCTCTTGGCACGACCATCATAGTCATCAGTGCCCTGGTCAGTCCAATAGATGTTCCTATGCAAGAATGGGATAATAGAATTGTTGAAACATTTATAAACAATCCCTGGAGGTAGACACCAAGGAATTATATATTTCTACTAAATAAATGGTCATTTGTTTATGTCCTGCCATTTCTAAACAATTTCCATATTTATACTTGCATTATGTTATATAAAACTTGGATTTTCGTTACATGGTCCAAAAATCATTTAGACTAGCGGGCACCCGCGCTTCGCGCGGGACCCGCTAGAAGATTTCACAGGGAATAAGTAAACAAAGCGTAAGAAAATTTGATACAATATCAAGAACATGTCCGACATGTATACATAATCCAGACGGGCACTAAATAATCCGAATATCGCAGGTGCTTATGATAATCCAGGTAGGATGTGCCTTAATCTAGGTAGGCCTCACCCATTATATCCAGGGACCCCATAGGCCTAAGCCCTACCCCTAATCCAGTTACCAAGGTGCCCTTAATAATGCACCGGATACCACATAATCAAGGTACTGCAGTGTGCCGTTATATCGAGATACCCAGGTGCCCTTATTTTATCAAATTAAACGCGGGTGCCGAAGATAGCGGATAGTAATAGTCATATCACAATTATAGGCACATATGAATTTCTTGAGTCCATTTCTGGTAGCTAACAGGACCATTTAAATATGGCCATTTTACATACACAGTATCATGTAGATGGCTGATTAACCTTTATTGACTTTTGTACTACTGTTGACAATGGTTGAGAACGGCTAAATCAATATACACTCTTTTGTGTATTCCCGCGATCCATACACACAAAACTTAGAAATGTCCAATAAATTTTAAAGAAGTCAAACTATTTTCAATATAGTTTCACCAGATTAACTCCGTTTATAATTTAAAAGATAGGGTTGGAAAGAAAAGGACTTCAGCTTTCCATCTAAGTGAATTTGGTAAGATACCAGACAGGTCTTAGGTATCTTTTTATGTGAGACAAAATTGATCTCCGAATTTGTGGGGAATTTGTTTTCAATCGCCGATTCTGCAAAATGAGAAACGGTTACTGATTGGTGATCTAAACGTCAGTACAAAATGACGGAGGTTAATATTAACCAATCAGCATGAATTTAACAGAGCCGACGGATAAGCATATGCTTATTAATATTAAACAAGGTCTAAAAATTCGGGATGAGGGCGTTTGGAGTTACAATTGCGTGCATCAGGGAGAGAAGGACCATTTTCTTAAATCTTCCATTGATTGCGCTGTGAAACAGGACAACTAGTGGTTGTAATAAATTAATAGACGGCGTTTCTCAATTTTTAAATAATAAGAAAACATTTTCATAAAATGTAAAAGGCTTAAAGCTTTATTTTAAAACAAGGTCTAATCTCGTACTCCTAGAGGTTAAAAAGTTACGATTTTTAAACCATGAAAATCATATGGTTTTTGACCATAATTTATCAAAAAGGCTATGCATAGTCATGTTTGCGCTTAAGTTGCCACATGAAATTCATATGGAGGTGAGTAATACCAAAGCGTTATAAATGTTTATATAAATATCAAGAGTATATCCTTAAATAATTCAGGTACCTAAAGTGCCCTTGATATAATGTAAGTGACATGGTGCCCTTAATACACCATGAGCCTAGGCCAAATGTGCTCTTAAATAATACAGATACCCATGTTCCTAATCCAAGTAGCCTACTCAACGTGTTCTTAATACACCGGTTGCCCGATAGGTCTAGGCCCTACCCCTCACAGATGGCCTTAATAACCGGCGTTATATCCATACCAATGTGCCCGTATTATATCCAGTTTATATTGAAAATCGCAGGTATAGGTGCCGAAGCTATAGCGGGTGGTTAGTCATATCAAAACGTAAGATGCGGGTATTGTAAAACAGCAAGAGTATGTCGTTGTTACTCCATGTATCCTAGGTGCCCTTAATACTGACATTGGTACCAAAGTGCCCTTAATAATCCATATATACCATGTGCCCTTAAGAAATCCATGTACGCCATGCATGTATAACACATGGTGCCTTGAATATTCATTTACCACCACATGTACATTAATTATCAAGATTGTGTATTAGTGGTCCAATAGGACCTCCCTGGACTATGTAGTTTATCTTGAATCGAATATTAAGGGCACCCGTGATAACTGTGTATGCGGCTATTAGGGCCTACGTGGATTAATAAGGGCACCTGAATGGTTATTCAGATGTAGGAATACTTAGAGTATTCAGAGTATCTGGATTGCCTTAATATAAGTATAGAACACATGGGTGGGTACCCCATGTGACCTTTAATCCAGCAGGTAGACCTACACCCTTAGAAAAAGGGTGCTTCAGGGGTTCTTGGCTGTCCCGTTTATGGAACCCTCAGGGTTAAAGGTTCTTTTAGTTTAAAGAACCCAAAAAACTTCTGTAGAAAACCTTTAGAGGTTCTAAAGGGTTCCATATACGGGACAGCCAGGAACCCCTGAAGCACCCTTTTTCCAAGAGTGTACCCCATCAGGTGCAGTGGTGGCACGAACGGTGGAGGGGGGGTGCCCAGTCGTGACCCCCCAGTTATTATATACCTCCTGTCAGCGCATGTCTCTACCTATTTTGTACCCCCCAAATAATAAAAAAAGTTGAATTTGAATGTCAAAACTGAAAGTTATGTACTTAAAATTAGCTTTAAAATGTCTCCCCCGATTCTTATATAGCCCGCCACCCCGTTTTCCTCCTTTAACATTTTGATGCTGGTGTCGCCACTGCCCATCCATGTGCACATACTGTATCCAGGTAATTCAGTAGGCCTACGTTCTGAGCGTTATATAGTGTGTTCCATATTTTTATAGTCGGTCGTTTAGTTGTATGGCCTGCGGAGTCTATCATCAAGATCACTTGTACCATCCCATGCTTGTACTTGAGCACTATGTGTTCCATCCGGTTTTGTTTGGCCTATTTACATTAAATACATTATTCCTCCAATAGGCACGTGGGGCCTTAACGTATTATAGTAGTAGTCCCTTTGTCATGTTTGCTGTGTTCTAAATAAGGCCTCCCGAGATACTACCTGATACACCCTTAAAATCCAGTTATCACAGGTGGCCCACCTGCGCATAGTATATCCAGGTAATTTGAGACTCTCTGCGTTTTATAATGAACCCCGTAATCCAGATACCACGGGTGCCCTTATTAATCCAGACACTCTATAATAATCATGATAATATACCACGCGTTCCGTTTATCCAGATGCCCCATGTGCCCTTATATCCAGATTATCAAGTAAGGGAAGTACGGGGAGGAGTAGGTGGCTTTAGGGTACACTATTAGAAAAAGGGTGCTTCAGGGGTTCTTGGCTGTCCCGTATATGGAACCCTAATAAGGGTTTAAAGGTTCTTTGATTTTAAAGGACCCAAAAAGGTTCTGTAGAGAACAACCTTTAGAGGTTCTAAAGAGCCATTTTGCCCATTTTGAACCTTAAAATGGTTCTTTTTGGAACCTTTTAAGGTGATATTAAGGGTTCCATATACGGGACAGCCAAGAACCCCATGAAACACCTCTTTTCTAAGAGTGTATGGACTGCAGCCTGCTTTCACTCTGCCCCGTTACAATGTGCAGTTTGCGCCACAAACGCGTACACACTTTGTCTGCGTCATTACGTGTGCGCCGAATCGCGCGCGCCATGTTAAACGCGGTCGGGCAGCCGTCAACATAGAAACGGTTGGTATGGTACCGCCAGTCTCTTTATCGTTAGCAAACTACGCGTTCATCTATGTTACTAATGTGACAGTGTCACTTTAAGATCTGTGTAAGAGTTTTTGTTTACATTTAGAAAATGTCGTAAAATATTTTTATTTGTTGGACGTAATAGTCCCGTATAAATGCTTGTACTCATGCGATCTTTAAGAATAACAAACGGCCGCATATACAGAAATGTAGCTATATCCCTGATGAAAATATTTTGGGTGACGACCATATGTCATCACTCACTCCGAAAACCACAATTTTTGCCCAAACAGTAGCTACCCAAGTAAAAGAAATTAAACATTTCGGATTATAATCTGTGATCCTTTCTGCGCATGTCTGAAAACGGGAAAATACTGGCATTGAACTATCTAATTAGCTCGTGTATTAGAGGCGCAATTCCCACGCTTTTTCAGTTGAAGAGGGACGCGAGTGTAAAATTATTATTGAACTATCTAATCAGGCGAGGGACCGAAAATTAGTATATAGATACATGAAAATCCCTTCCAGCTTATTTATATTTGGTTAACTGTGGTTAAAGTTGCACCAAAATGAATGCAGCATGAACATTTCCATTGTTATAGTATTCCCTAAAATACTAAACCTTATCTATGTGTAATCTAAACATAAACATAACTGTACACCCTCGAACACTTACCTCACACCCTAACCCCAACCCTTTCCATACCCTATTGCTTTACTATCCGTATCCCAATCCTAGCTATAATTCTTACTCAAACCCAAGGCGCAACTATCCCATACCTTACCATTAAATCTAATCTAGATCTAAGTCCGTAATCATATTCCGAATCCCAATCCTAACTCCAACCCTAACCCCACAACTAATCTCACCCAAACTCTTTTATCATATCCCCAACATACTAACCCTTACCCACCGTTCAACATAACCATACTAACTTGACCCTTACCCCGACATACATTCCAAGCAAGACAACAGTAATATCTTGTTGGTAATTAAAGTCATATATCATCAAATTATCTGATGTTGCAGTAGTGCTCCTATCCAACCCTAACCCAACACTAATTCTACTCTAATGGGCCCACGTCACATGAGGTTGAGCTCGCGTAAAGTACGCCTGCTCAACCTCACCCCAAAACGGTCCCGTGGTTCTCTGTTGTGCGCACTACGTCATCTCGACCTCAAGGCTCTGATTGGTTGGTGCTCAAACGTGAGAACTGAAAAACTCATGAGCTTTTCCACGCGCCATCGCGCCCCACTGCGTCGGTGGTTATGGCGCAGTGGGAGCACTGCGTTGGTGGATACGGCGCAGCGTGACGATCGTTAAAAAGGCTTCAGTTTAAATTTGACCAATCAGGTGCTTTGGTGTTGTTGGTTGGCAGTATTTTGTGAGTTCAAGCATGCGTGCGCAGCCTGATCGAAGTGCGCCCACGTATGTCGAACTGTGGCCAGGAGATTATGTGCCGTAGGTCCATTCTAATCCTTATTTTACACTTACTCAAACCCCTAACTTAATACTATCGTAACCCTATAATCTTACTTTCCAATCCAGTCAACAGCAATATCTTGTGGGTGATTAATGTCATCTATCTTCAAATTATCTGATATAGCAGTGGCCCCAACTGGTGGCATGGTTGACCTCTTTACCGCTCTCAATGCGGCATCAACCCAGTATACTAAAGACAAAATCAAATTAATAGTGCAATTATATAGTTGAGAAATATTAAATAGCAGCAAACATGAACAATTTGCAAGCAAAATTGCATGTTTGCCTGAGCATAATTGCATTGGGAAGATGGTCATGCTTATGATATTTTGGGTTCAGATTCTGATACATTTTAAAGAAACCATCACAAATATCTTGTCAAGAAAAGAAAAGATAAGACAAGAATACTTCCTAATTGTGATCATGAACACCGCAAAAGTCCACTCATTTTCAATCTGATCTTCTTATGAGAAAATAATTTATTAATCCCCTTTGATAAATTTAGTTAACTACATGTTGATACCTCATTTTCTACCAAAGATTGTAAAAGTGTGCAATATTTACATTTTGTACAGAATTATGCAGTACCAAATTTCAAATTACAAAGTCAAGTACACTCTAAATGTAAGCAGGCTAATATTTAAATTGAATAGCCTATCTAAACACACCATGCACACTGCTAACATAGATCCGATTGATCTTGTGCCTGCAATGCATTGTATGTGATCGTAACAAATATGACATTTGGAACTGCATATTTTTTCATGAATTGTTTATCAAACTTTAACAATTTTAAAAGAATCTATCAAAGGTCTGTATTAATTACATTATCGTATGATAATCAGATTCAAATTTATAACCTTAGAATGAGTTAGAACATTTGTTTTTCTGCAGTGTTACTTACATGTAAGATTATCATAATCCATGGCATCAATGCGTCCCTCATGCATGATAACATCAGCGTAGAGATCACTGGCGTAATCGTACACACGGATTTCTGGTCCATCTGTAAACAGCGTTCTCTTGACTCTTCCTGTAAATTGATAATACAGAATTTTAATAGCAATAGTGGTTTATTAGTTAGGATTTATATGCTGGGTTTTCATTGACAAGCATCTTTGAACAGCTTACAATCTGGCCTATTTGTATATTATAATGAATAAATTAAGATCCCATTTTTTACACAATTCCTCAGATTAAGAAACCCTCTCATCAGACTATTCCTATGAATGAATAAGTATTAAACTTAACTAGTAATATACATTCTATGTATGCATAACACACCTTGTTGTTTCAAATCGATGAAGCACATGTTTTTCTTTTACAAATTCATGTTTACTGGCCAACTCTGGGGTTAGATAGCTTTTTAAAACTTAAATTACACTTTATTCTTATTTTGACCATAATCAATGTATGAACAAATTGTTTGGACAAAAGGGTTTGGACTTTTCAATATGTGCTATAGACTGTGCATGCTTAGTATAGACAACTGAGGCAAAACACTGTTGTATTGTCAATCTTACCTGTAGCTTTACATAATTTTCCATCTGTCCCTGTATCCACATATCCTTTAGCACAGGCACATTCATAGCCACCTTTGTAGTTACGACAATCCTGAGGACACGGGTTTGATAAGCATTCATCTATGTCTGTGTGGGGAAATAGATCAAACATGTTCATGGTTTGTTTGTTTACACCATTGGTCAGTTTGGACACATACTTGGATCCTGGATCAAAATTCTTCTATCTACTTCACTAAAACATCATTCTTTGACACATTATCATCCTTCGTAGGAGTGGCACAAAATGATTCACTTTATAGTATGAGTTCTTTGGAATATTCTATTTGAGCCTTTCATTAACTAATATCTATACGTTTCAATCTAAATATTTTCATTTTGTACTATTTGTCCATTTTACGATGCCACCATTTGAATAATAAAATCTGCCTCTAACTCAGTGACGGCACAGGCATGTTGGCTTTTATTGTAAAAATTGCCTGCAATTAACTTAATTTGTTCTGAATTAGACATTTCAGACCAATCTTAAGCTACTGTTAAGTAATTTTCACATTAAAAGTTGATTGTTCGGGGTACAAATGGGGTGGGCTTGAGCTGACTGGGGGAGGGGGCAAGTGGATTGCAAGTGCCACCACTGGTCTTACTTGAAGTTTTTATTGTTAATATAAATTTCAGCTTGAGTAGTTTCTATTGGTGAAAATGAACAATAACAACATCAAGATGTCAATTAAAAATGTTTGTTTTTCTTTAGTTACCTTGGCAACCAGTGCGGTCATCAGTAATTCGTAATCCAGGGTTACAGGAACAGTAAAAACCTCCATCAATTTCAGTGCACATTTCTTCACAACCAGCAGTTGTACAACTCCCACCATTTTTATCTGAAGAAATGAAATATAAAAATAGCTAAAAAGCTCCATTGATTATGTAAAAATTCAAATACCTTGCGTTTCGTTTGGGGACCCAAACTGACTATTAAATCAAACACCATGGGCTGTATTCACAAATAAAACTTAGCCCTGGCTTTTCAGTTTTGCTAAATACCTTTGAAAGAGCACAGACCTCAACATCTCGCAATTGAGACAGACTTGTGAAGAAATGAAAAATGTTATCATAGTACCATATTAATTACATTATAAACGGAATATGGTAATTGTGTTCTTTAGGTTTCAGTTATGTGTCAGTTTTAAACAGAATAGATAAAGTAAATCTTACAGTCATTCCCGTGCATCCATAAAGTATACTTTATTACATTTAAATGAAAACCCTTAAAGATTGACCTAAAGGTCAATACTTACGACATCCTTTTTCATCTGTCTGATCTCCGCAATCGTCGTAATCATTGCAGACAAGCTCCACTGATACACATATCTCATTGCTACATTTGAACCCATCATCTCCGCAAGCTGCAGGCGCAACACCTATGATTTCAATACACGGATTAAATTAAGTAAATACCACTGATTGATGACATATGCTGAATTCAAAACCCATCTAGTGAACAAATCTTAATCAAGTGGAAACTTCAAAACATGATGTTGGCCTTTGCATTACTATATTCAAATACATTATGCAAATGATGGTAATGTTTTTATTTGTCACAGCCAATCAGAAGGCAGACAAATTTGGCTTTTTCAGCACCTGTGTTTCAAAACCTCGTGTTGACCATGTGCTGAGGGGAAACTTCCAACTTTCTTGATATTTCGCAGCAAATGTGTGAACTACAGGTGAGATTTTATTGCAAATGGCTTGAATTGATATACGGACTGGTTTATGGCAGTTTTTTCGTTTCTATTCTTTCAAAACCTCGTATCTCCAACTTACTTTTTTTCATCCTAATTCAAAAAAAAAAATTGGCGATACGAGGTTTTGAAAGAATAGTGCCGATATGGCAATTGTCCTAAAATTCTAAATTTGAGTCGGTTAGACCAAGTAGAACGCATTATTTGTCCAGCTTTCCCTTATTAGTACTTACAGATATCATGGTTGTTTTCATCACTTGAATCGCCACAATTGTCTACACCATCGCATGTCCGCCATATAGGGATACATCTACGGTTATCACAGTGGTAATTGGTGTTTGAATCGCAATCTGTAGTGACTGTAACAAAAAGAGGGAGATAGTACAATCTTTTTATTTATTTTAATCCCTACAGATAATGAAAAAGAGTCACCAAGAGTCAATGATACATGCATTGATTTTTCTCATTTCTTTAAAGAAAATTATGTACTTTAGGTACCACACTTGTTTCAATTATTTGACAGAATGAAACGCACCATTCGGTTATTGATTGTACCATGTATGAATACATGGAACCTAGAGTATGTTTTATCCAGAAAAGATTAACATTATTCACACACAATGATTCTTGTCAATTGACATTTTGCCCTTGTGGGGAACTTCTTTGAAGCATGCGTGTGCACAACCCTTGTTAACCTGCAGGCATGGGAATAAAATAAGCAGGAATAAAAACCGAACATAAATAAATGCATGAAATCAAGCTATAAGGCGAAAAAAAGGGCTAAAAATAAGAAAGTTTGGAAATATGAATTCAAGAAAAAGCCTGAAAAAGATCATGCCGGAAAGTCCCAGTAACTCCCAAACCGTATTAGCTTGTTCAGGGCAATAGCACTTTTAGTAATCAAACTCACTATCAATCTACTTGGATGCCCAACAGCCCATATAAATAAGCATTTTCTGATTCTGGACAGTAACTGTTCTGTCTGGCACTCTACAAAAATATTAAAATACTGGTAATAGAAGAAGCACTTACTACATATCTCAAGGCTTTCATCTGAGCCATCTCCACAGTCATTATCACCATCGCATTGCCATTGTCTTGGTATACATAGATGATTATCGCATGTGAATTCATCAGCGGGACAGTACAGGCCACCAGGTATGCGAGTAGCTGCGGGGAGGTAATGTCAGGATGAAGAATAATTCATTGGTAAATTACCAGTGTAGTCACCTTCGGCGCCATAATTTCACCCTTATTAAGATGAGCACTCCTGATGTAGTTCTCGTTGAAAATGACTATTGGGAAAAATCACTGTGATGCATAATATAGCTTTTCTTCATCATCTTCATCTATGTAGATAATTTTATGCTCTGAGGTCTCTGGGCTGCGGACCAGACTTTGGCGGGTTAAACCCGCATTATCAGCGTTCATATCAAATCCTAAGTCAGAGATTACCATAAGCCCAAAGCACCAGGGATGGATTTGGGAATTAAACTAATAGAAATACATACTGCCATAATGCATACTGTAAGAGGCCATCCTCTTTCAACTGTGAGCCAAACAATAGCGTTTGTCACCAGGATGTGTACATACACACTCCTCATTCACTTACGCCTGACCATTAATCATTCTAGGTCATTTACTGCCTATTAGTTATAGATGTTCAAAGGTTCATATTCTGAAAATTTGAAACAGTGTTTACTATTGCCCACACAATGTGGTTGGTATGACGAAATGCTAACAGCCTCTATGGGAGGGGCAATTCCGCCAGCATCAAAAATACTGTGCGAGGAGCTCAATTAATTTATTTTTCATACAGATAATAAACAGGCTGTCTTGATTATGTAATGAGATGGACTGAGGAAGAGGGGTGGCTAATATAGGCTTACATTTCTGTTTTGTGATGTTCAAGAGGGAATCATACAGCCAGCATCACCTGGAAGCATGCACAGACTACTTCTATCAGCTCTCCCCAGCTATAAACAGCAACCAAGATGTTAGATTGGCATGCCAAGCTCTCTTGGCCCCTGCCACTCAGGGGATCCGGGTTCGATCCCCAAGGATGGCGCACCAAGATATTTTGGTCTATGCCTGTGCCCTCCCTCCCCATGTTGTTTCATCCACACCCAACCACTGCTTGAGTTGATCAATACTGAATAAATGGTCAAACTTACGACAATCAACTTCATCTGAAACATCCTGACAATCAGCGTCACCATCGCAAACATACTCTGGGTTGATACAATGTCCGCTCTGACATTTATGCAAATCGCCACAATCGTGAGTTGCTGTCAAAATAGAATATCAAAGTATTCAACATTAATCTGATTTTGTCAAGGTGTAATAATATCTTTATGTCATCTACCTTTTCAGCATTCCTATTTATAAGTTCGCCGCTTTTTTGACAAGTTAATTTTCATGTCATCTGTCTTTCTTAACATGTTAATTTGTGTGTCCTATCTGACTTTTCACTGTTAATCATCACATGTTGTCTGCTACTTTGACAAGTTGATTTTCATGTTATCTGTTTTTTGTTTTTTTCCATTAGAGATTAAAAAATAAAATAAAAACAGAAGCACAGATGAAAGCATGCAACTTTGGCCTGTTGTATAAAAAGACCGGTCTTCTCCTCTATATAAATGCACTAATGTTTGTTGAGTTTGAAATAAAACTAAACTGAATTGACTTGAGAGACACTGAAAAGTGGCCCGAAATGAAATTTGAACTTACATAGCCAGGAAATGTTCTGAAATGACAGAAGACCTGAAAATAATATTGCACCAGGAAGAATTTGCCTGGAAAATGTCTGATGATCAAAGATAATGCCTGAAATCAGGCAATTGCATGACAACTTTAATTCCTTAACACTTACCACACAGTAGTTCATCAGTACCATCTCCACAATCATCATCAAAATCACATCGCCATGTCAGTGGTATGCATTTACCGGTATTATAACATCGCCATTCACTCTCACTACAGGCACGGAAAGCTGGAAAGAAAAAACCCCATAAGAGTACATAACTTGTTTGGGCATTAAAAACCCTACACTGTTCTACGGTCTATGGTTGACCATACATTTCAGGTAGGTTTGCCTGGTTGTACATCTTGAAAATAGTTGAACAGTTCCAAAATTTGCAAAAGATTTCAAAAGTTTTCAGTAAATGTCACAACATTTCAATAAATATAATAAAAATCAATAAATTAAAAAAAAAATTCAATAAATTTAAAAAAAAGCAAAAAACTCCAACTACTTTTAAAGAAATTTAATAATTTTCTGTTTTTTTGAAACCTCATATTTGTCAATTATGGGTCAGTCATATCTATCTTTTAAAGTCAAATGAAAATTAACAAGCAGTCTTTATTTTTAATTTAGGCAAACACTTACCAGCGACAAAATTGTCTACTTTATGCAAAAATAATTAATGATTAGCAGTACTTTCAAATAAGGATCCTTTGATTTGTCACCTATAGGTCGGCCCGGAATGACGTCACATGCCGTTTGCTAATGTAAACAATAGTCACTTACACGCAACCTCACATTATCACTAGGATCTATCTTGAGTATGGTTGAGTAGAGTGTACAAACTGATGTGTTCAAATGTTTTGCTTTGTTGTCAACAGCAAATGACAAAAATACCCGGCTGATCGGCGCGACTTATTAAAAGCCTAAGACATATTGTATAGTATATAACATTTGAGTTTCCCCAAGATCCCATCATGGGCCGAACACAATTTGAAATAGAACTTACTGCACTGTTGTTCATCTGAATTATCATCACAGTCATTGTCATGATCACACTGCCATCGGCCAGGGATGCAACGATGGTTATCACATTGAAATTCTCCAACCTCACACGTACGTTGATCTGTAAACAAAAAGTTATATAACAAAATTAATAAGAAAAACAACATATTAATCTACATTGTGAAGCATACACACTGTGTCCTGGTTCAAAATGCTTGTAACCTATTGTTGAATGAGCACTACTTTTTGCAAAACCTGTGCTTAACTTACTGACTGCACAAAGAGAAGTATTGCTAACTTGCATGCAAGGTTGATCTTGAGTGAATTGTGTAAGTAAGTTTCCATTTAGTGCACAAAGCACATGATCTGAATGTGCTCACAAGATCATAGCGGAGTTCTGGGATTGATACATGAAACAATGCATTTATATGTGCTGATATTACATTTGTACCTCAGATGAGATGTAGTATAGAATCTAATTACAAAGAAGATTTCTTGATGCACCCCAGGATGCTTTACTTTCATCACATGACCATTGATTTCTGTCACCAGTGTCTACTGGTTCCCATTGACATTACAGAGCAAGGAAATGCTTATAAAGTTGTTAAACGAGGGTCTTTAAGAAAATACTGTTGCAAGTAATATGATTGATGTGTCTTTAATACAGTTCTCTCTTGATTTTCGTAAAGACCCTATATTTTTAAAAATACAAGTTTTAGTTGGGATTCATATTTGTGGCAAAATTTACCCTATCTGTACATGTATTACTATGGTAGAGGTCAGACGACCTCCAGCTGTTAATTACTTTAACACATGTGTTGCACTATTTGTTTTGGTGATAAGCCCTGCTGGTACGGTACTGTAGGGGCGCTAAGCATGATGGGGTACATCAAGAAATCTTCTTTGATCTAATTACACAGTAGAATAAAGTACCCCATTATCTGCATAGTATGTACTTATATTCCATCACAGACTTGATGCATGACTATGACTGGGATTGACAGTGCACTGTTTCTATAGACTCCTATTCTCATGAATACTTACGACAGTTAGACTCATCACTGTTATCACGACAATTGTCATTACCATCACAGAAAGCCCACGATGGAATACAACGATAGTTTGAAGCACACTTCTCCCAACCAGGAGGGCAGGTTGCTTGTCTGGATTCTGTATAAAAGGAGTAATTATTACAAATGTGTATATATACAAGGAATTGGGATAGAAGGGAAATGTTGAGGATGCAATTGGGATCACTGTTTGGGGTGAGTAAATCGAATGAATGGTTTGCACAGAATGAATGGTTTAGAGAGTTAGGCGTTGAGAGATCAATACTTGCATACGATTATGGTTCATAGGGAGGGGTATATATGAATATTGGTAAAAGGGACCATCCTCTGATAACAGGAACAGCATAACCATCTCTCCTTCAACAAAGCAAGTGGAACGGCAATGTTTCCTTCATAATGTTGCTGTGCAGGGATTGCTGGACCGCTAAAGCTAGTCTGTTACAAACTCAGCATTTAAATACACTTGGGTGGTAAAGAGGAGTTTCTTAGGTAAATTATCATAATCAGAGGTAAAAAACATTGACCACAGCTGCAGTTCTTAACTTTCAACCTCTCTACTATTGTGAGCCCAGGATCCTATTGCATACAACTTAATATTCCACTTCATCTTAGGAAGATTGTTTAAGAATATTTTGAGTTGATCGTCATGATATACACCCTAGGTCAATCTTTAGAACTTGGTACTTCTTCATAAAGCTCAACTAGGGAAGAACTATTCATATTCTTCGTAACCAGACTTAGAGTTAGGAATACATTTTCCTAAGTTCAATTTAATTCATCTTAACTTTTATGTAATGGGCCCGCAGGGATAATAGATCAGTACTTTTTGACATTTAGAGAATGGTTAATGCTACAGGGTTATGTATCAACACTCACATTGAAAGTCAATAGGGGATATGCAGCACTAAGGACCCTTTTCACAACTCTTCATCAGTTCACCATGCATACACAGCAGTACAATTGTAACGCATAAGCCACTCACTAGTGTATGATTTCACACTTAGCCAATCACTAGGATCAGCTGTTTGGCCTAAAACAGTTCTCATAGTCAAAAGGTTGCTTTTGGTGGTATTCAGTCACTTTTGAGTGAAATTCAATGGGTTTTTTTAAAACAAAATACAATTGGCTTATCAGTACCTGTTTGCTTTGTCAATCAGTTCACAAAACCTCAATTTGAACACAAAACAGTTTGGTACAGTACCAATGCAGTTCCTAGCTTTATTAGACCCCAATTGATCAATTCACCTGTACACACACCACTTGCAAAAATTGGCACAGCAGATAACCATAAAAATTGAGGGGAAAAAAGTTGAGAGTGCAGGCCCCCTGGAACAAATCAAGGCTTAGGCACAGATTAGTTCATGAGGAATGGTAATATGTTAACACTTACGACATATTTGGTGTGGTTCATCACTGCCGTCACCACAATCATCATCCCAATCACAGTACCATCCCTCAGGGATACAGAAACCATTGGTGCATCGGAAGTAACCAGGTGAGCAGGTACGAGATACTGAAACAATAACATAACCAATGACAGTTGTGAGGATGGGTGTGGAAGGCTCAGAATAGGTTATTGAGGATGACAATGTTGTCTGTTTGATATATAGAGTGGCATGATAAATAGATTACAGGGTCTAGAATATAATAATAATAATATAATAATATAATAATAATAATAACCATATTTGTTATTTATTTATAGCGCCTAACATCGAGATCCCTAAGCAGTTTAACATAAAACATAATAACAAACAAATATATGGACTACAATTAAAAAGCCATTGTGAACAAATGAGTCTTTAAGGATTTCTTAAACTGAAATATAGTCTCTGCATTTTTCACATGAAGTGGAATATTATTCCAGAGTTTTGCAGCTGACACAGAGAAGGAACGTTGACCATACTGAGTGGACGTAATGTAACAGGCTCAAACACATTATCCGTACTGATATTACGGCAAACAAAAAATATACAGATTTTTGGACATTAGGTAAGGTTGGTTGTGTGGTGCTTTTTAGGGCTTTGTTGTCTTGTTTTATTTTGCTTCAAAACATTTCCGAATTTCACCCCCACAAAAACATTTCCGAATTTCACCCCCACCCCTTCAATTTGCAAAACAAAGATACCCCTCTCAAATTAAAAACAATTGGTTGGTCAGGCCTGTTGAACAGGTTTTCCCTTCCCCCTTTGGCCTAAAGGGCATTTACATTAGTGACCGGTCACATCAAGAGGACATCTTGTTGGCAATGACAGTTTGATAGAGGCGAAAAATTGGTTTGATATAAGGAAAACAAAAGGAAAAAAATATACATATTGGAATTACATCACATGTTTCCACGGTCTAATAACAACGTATCATTTTAAAAGATTAGAATATGCCTCTTGAAACTGGTATTAGTAATAACTCAGATTTGAGTCATGCCACCAACATGTCCATTTAAGAATGGTACTTAGTCAAACAGAACATTATCAGCACACAGGACATATGGAGGAATATCAATCAAGCTATGGAGCTCAAACACAATGGTTCGAAAAAGGTATCTAAATTATTCCTAAAATCATGATCGAACCCAATATCAGTCTACATGCTTCTACTTCAAGAACAGTTTTAACTACTTATTTTAAATAAATACATAAACTGCTCACAAAAAGTTAGGAAACTTTTTTTAATCAAGTATATTTTTATAATTTATTACCCTCTTGTATTATGTTGCATATCAATGGAAAGCTGAAGTGTTTTGCTTTAAAATGATACCAAATGTACAATGATGACATGTTGCTGGACTTGGCTACCTTAATGAGAATGAGACAAAGTCACAAATCAAATGTGCCAAAATTAGCAATGTTGTGTTACTGTGTGAACCAATGGCACGGGCTCTCTCCAAATCTGTTAAACGCGGCATATTGAATGCAAAACGTTTACCGTGTCTCAAAAAAGTTTACAAGTTATAGACCTAAACCTTTCATCACTTACATATGACCTTCCACCTGGAGTCATTGTTAACCCAGTCTTGTAAATACCCAAACAATGGTTTTCTAAAGAGATGAGGGTTTACTTGTGTGTGTTGTGCTCACTGGTGCAAATCTTTGTGTAAACCATGAACCATTCTCAAGCATGACCGGTTTGATTATTGATCATTACCTATTGACTATTTAGCACAGATAACGGTGATTTTGGCACATTTGATTTGTGACTTTGCCTCATTCTCATTCATGTGGCCAAGTTCAGCAACATGTAATCATTACAAATGTGGTATAATTTTAGAGAGGAACACTTCAGCTTTCCATTGATATATAACATATACAAAGAGTGTAATAAATAAATAAAAATATACTTGATTAAAAAAAGTTTCCTAACTTTTTGTGAGCAGTTTACATACAAAAAGAATTGATACGTGTAATATTATGGATACATCAAACAAAAGAAGATACTTACGACATATGCTTTCGTCCTCATCTGAATTGTCAACACAGTCATTACGCTGATCACATACATCCGTGTGACTGACACAGCGACCATTACGGCACAAGAATTGCCATTCCTGACAGTGCATCATTTCTAGAAAAGGGTGGTAAGTCAGAAGAGAAAGTTTATCATTTTTATTCTGTTAAGTTACTAATTAACATGAGGGATTAAAATCATGTCTTGGCCAGTTCACCCCTCGCTAGTTTAGTGGTTGAGTTATGTGCTTCAAAATGCAGAGGTCCATGGTTCGATTCCCACTAGGACCACTTTTTCAACTTTATTTATTTCCTTTTGTAAAAGTTAGGGTTAGAAATATTTGAAGTCCACAAAGTGTGTAGTTCCTACCTAGTCAACCCTGGGTAGAAAGTCAAGTGGGTATTTCCATTGCTGCATATAAATATATATATATATGCAGCAATTAACATACCCATTATGATAGTCATCCCGTGGTGACATCACCAGTGGTGACCTCATTCATAACATTGAGTGTGCTGATCATAATAGTATTATTAAATATTCCGTTAATGTTTAAAAGGGATTAAAATCATGTCCTGACCAGTTTAACCCTAGCTGGTCTAATGGTTGAGAAACATGATTTGAAATGAAGAGGTCCATCGTTCGATTCCCACTAGGACCACTTTTTTAACTGATTTATTTCATTATGTAAAAGTTAGGGTTAGAAATGTATTAAGTCCAAAAAGTGTGTAGTTCCACCTAATCAACCCAGGGTAAGGTTATCCTGAGTAATGTCACCCTGGGAAGACAATCACATGGGTATCTCCATTCATATATATATATAGAGGGAGCTATTGCACTTACCACAGTTTCTCTCATCTGTCCTATCTCCACAATCATTATCTCCATCACAGATGTACTGAGGGAGGGTACAATTGAGATTATCACACTGCAGACGTCCTCTAGCACAGTGCCGAACAGCTGTAGATAAAATAATCAAAATGTATAACTATGCATGCAATATTTGACACTCTTATAGATCTTAAAACATGAAGTGTTTATTTCTAAATACCTGATATAAAAGAAAGTATCCATAAGCAATCTACACTAATATATCATTTAAATAGGTGCACCCTTGAGAGTTTATTCTAAATGCTCAAAAAGACCAAACTGTAAAACCAAACTGTAAATAACGAGGATAGTAAACATATTGGGATGTTTGATTTTACTGCACCTCTCCCGAAGTGAAGCTATTCAAAAATGAAAGAATATTTTTGCAAAATGGGGGCATAAATCATGCAGTAGCATGTACTTACGACAAGTTGACGACTCATCTGATCCATCCATACAATCTGGTTCCCCATCACACTTGTACTGTATCGGTATACACTGTTTCAAATCCTGACATAGGAATTCATTGGCGTTACAGTTAGCCGTGCACGTCATCTGATCACCGTTCATCACAAAGTTGTTGGGGCATTTGCAGGTGTTGCCGCCGCTACGAGAGATAAGACACAGATGCGAGCATCCGCCGTTGTTGTCTGAGCAGGGATTGGGAATTGCTGGGGGCGCAAAAAAAAAGGTAATTAGAACAGTACTCGAAATGTCATAAAAGTATGAATAATACACAATTTGTTGTGCCAAGTATATTTTATCAATACTTTATTATGTTTTAGCAAGTTTATTCTTAAATTAAAAACAATTATATTGATTATAGCTCAGCATTATGTGTTGTTTGAAGACAATATAGAAAAAATCAATACATGTGTGTTGATGTTGATGCGAGATGGCACAATAATTAATCTCATTTATCTTGACCTCGAACAAGAACATAAATACAAATTTACCTTTTCGTTTAAATATTTACTATCTTTGATATAATTTCAAAATAAATGATAACTTATAATAAAAAAAGGTTTAATAATCTGTTCACCTAAAATAGGCAAATCTGTACAACAAATCCAAATTAAGTTCTTATTGCTTTCATGTACAACATGCACGCAGAGTGCAATAAACATTTTAATTAAACTTCCCATATTCTATTTTCCCTTATCTATATACTGTAAAACCAGAAATGTTCGAGTGCATTTAAATTTCGCTAATTTTGTGAGGAGCCCTTACACGTGAAAATGTCATGCCGCAAATACTTCCAATCTACCTTGTAGCAGGCATTTTAAAGTTACACAATGTAACTCCAAAGTTTACATTCACAATATTTTCATGTCATGAATTAGGCCAGTATTGCTGATTCGTGATATGTTACACTCGCAAATATTTCTGGTTTTACAGTAATTGGTGTGTGACCACTGACAGCTAGTGTATGAATCATTATTATTATATCTTGCAAGGCAAAAAGAAAATGAACAAAAGTTGATTATTTCCTGCCTGATACCCACTTACTTTGATTCTGTCTAAGAGGATGGTACACATGTATATCCATGGGTCTGTGTAGCGTATCCACAAGCTTTGTCATATTTGCCAGTGTCCATTTATCCGCCTTGTACACTCCCATATCATTCCAGTCTGTCCAGTACACATCATTCTCAAACACAGAGATGGCAAAAGGATGGGCCAAGACTCCAGTACCGGTCAATTCGGTGAAGCCTGAACCGTCATAGTTGGCATGGCTGTGAAAAATTAAGGATAAGATGAATTGCAATATAAATAAGGCGACGAAAAATTATGTTATATAGATAGTGGTATTGAAATACCATGCTATAAAAAAAATTCATTATAAATAAACAAAAATCACTCTTATCCAAAAATATTAACAAATACAACCACCCAAAATGGCTAAACTGCATACTCTTCTTGAGATTCCTTCTTTGCCCACTCAACAGAGATGCAACAGAGATGCCCCCCCCCCCCCCCCCCCCCTTACTTTCAAATCGATTAGTCCGTACTTAGATGGTGTGACCATTTCTTGTTAAAGAGTCCCACCTGACAGTCCTTTTACTGGGTTTATGAAGTATGAAATGGACATTGGAGTAAAGCTGGCAATCTCCTACCCTGGGGTTTTCAGTGTAAGAAGAGAATGTGCATAAAGTAAGTAAGGTCATTGAACGAGAACCTGGCATAATTGCAGGTAAAGGTGTTGAGAAATTTTATAAAATATTTCCAAAGATAGAAGTTGCTAGGTGAGAAATTAGCAATTTCCCCCCAAAAGATGTTTGTTTAAGCAACAGTGGTTAATTTGTCACACATATGGGTTCACTAGATGAGAGGGGTGTTGCAAACCTCGAATAATGTGGGAGTCTCTCCCCATGTGATTTTCCAGTCTAAATGCCGTACATATACAAAATGATAGATACACTTACCCAATGTAATTGAGATGGGCATCAATCCAGAATAGTTTCCTGATGGGGTAGAAGATGGTCAGACCATTTGGCCATACCAACTTTGTGATTTGGCTTAGTTTACTTGGACTACTACCATCCGTTCCTACCACACCAATGTAAGGATTCAGTCCCCAATCAGTCCAGAATAGCAAACTAAATCAAAGAAATACAACAAGATAAAATTAGGGTTTACATAACTTGCTATTATGACTGCTTTAACTGCTTGTCAGGTATTTAAGTAATGTAACTGTCAGTCGATGTTCATCTTTTTTTTAGGAGTTTAGTTCACCTAGGGCCATAACAAATTAATTGTTTGATTGCCCTCGTCTGACCGACCGTGTAAAACAGTCCCGACCGTGTTACTTTAAACCTTTTTTTTTACAAAAAAGAAGAAGAAAAAAGATTTTTTTTCTTCACAATTTTTGTTGTTGAAAAAAACAACCCTTTTTAAGTCACATATTGACACCCATGTGACCCCATATGGATCATCTAAAGTCCTGTTTTGGACTTAGAAAATGAAAAAATGAAAAAAATGTATTTAACACTATTTTCCCCTTTATTTCTGGTATTCAGGTACCTAATTTGGAAAATAAAAAAAAATCTGACCGACCGACCCTACTTTTTTGAGGGCATGTATGGCCTAATCAAGGTGCACTTTGCTCAATTCCAAGTCTGGGTCAACTATGTATGAGTCAGGGTCTCAGTACATCACAGTACAAGTCCAAGTCTTAAGTCCACGAGGACTAGTCTGAGACAGATTCTGAGAAGAAATGGACTTGAGTTTGAGTCTGGATTAGAGTCCTTCAACACTATCACACAACTAAATGAAGCCATGAACATTTTTGAGAATGGAAGCATGTAAATGATATGTAGTTCAGTGACCTTTACCAACATTTCAAAGTTTTGATTGTCTGTTTAACCTTTTCTGATTTACCTTTTCATTCATTGATGAAGCGCAAGTTAGTAACTCATGGTTACGGGTTCAAGCCTGGGTCAATACATTTATTCCATATTATGATATGCCATGAGCATTGTGTTCATGTGTTTCACAGATTGAGATGTTTTGATTAGCTTTGCCTCTTTTATATAGGCATTATAAATGTGTTTTATGCTGACCAACACCAGGGTCAGAAGTTTGTTAAAGCTTGCGAGAATCCACCAAGATTCTTGCAAAGGATTTTGCGAGAATCTATGGATTCTCCTCCATTCAAATAGTGTGTTAGACAGAATATCTACAAGAATCAACTAGGATTCTCACAACTTTACCAGTGGGAATCTTAGCGAGAATGGATTCTCGGATTCTCCTCAAATTTGTGGCCCTGCAACACATTCAATTCTTTAACTTATAGCATCTAAAGGAAACATCTCTCATGCCTAAAATTGTGCATGGGTAATCTGACAAATATGGGCTTTCTTCAGATACTAAAGTCTCAATTTCGTCGGGGCAACGTGGATTTGATCGGTTCGCCCATCTTTAACCCTAACCCTCTTGAGTACTATAAATTACTATGATGCGGTGTGCTTGTGTCACCCGGCTTGGCATTTTTTCGATGGAATAATGGCCCCAGGCTATAGTGGTAGATCTCTCGCCTCTGAACCCAGAGGTCTGGGGTTTGAGCCCCGGGGCCATGGGAGCACTTTTTTCCATCGCTTTTTGGCTGCGAAAAAAAATCATTTGGAAAAGGTACTTTGGGGGTTAGGGTTAAGACTCAAAAGTCCCATTATTGTACTTACCCATCTCTTGGATCAACAACTATTGCTCTGGGTAGGAATAAATCCTTGTAAATCAATGTTGCACGATGGCTGCCATCCAGCTCGGATACTTCAATCATTTTCTTGCTACTATCAGTCCAGTATAACTTTCTACAGAGAGAAAATACATAGAAAAGTAACGAATAAGTCATCTGTTGTAAGATTTGACACATAAGTATGTATTATTTAATTCCTAAAGTCAGACATATACAAAATGTGTCAAAGCACGTCCATCCAAGAAGTTTTGAAATTGATACTTAAGTAGATTCATAAATATTGACTGATCCGTTATTGATTTCGACCTATTCTATTTAACATTAGATTAGAGGAACCACAACAACTACTAGAGCAGGGAGAAAGGCGCCGCTCACTCATGTCAACAAATCGGCTATAACAGACCATATTGTGGACTCTAATCATGTTATCGGATGGGACGAGGCAAAGCTCATTGGCACGGAGCAAGATAGATATAAAAGATGGATTCGAGAGGCTATAGAAATCAGGAAGAAGGGAACCTCAACGATGAACCGAGATGAGGGGCAATACCACCTCACTCACGTTTTTAACAATCTTTTATCATCTGGTAAAAAATCTCCAGATGATAAATCATCATCTGGCAACTCCAAGACTGCAAAAAGCGTCATGAGTCGTCAAGATCGCCACTACCAAAAGTGTTGATAAAGGATACAGACTTATCCTAAACGTACATGCGAGTACTTTTACACTGGATCAGTATAATGAACATTCCATATCATAATATTTCAACTGTTTCCAAAACATTTTGATTTTCTTTAAATAAAAAATGTTAAAAAGATGAATATATCCCCCCCTCAAAAAGCACTGACAGCTAAGCTCTGCAATATGTTTTCCTCTTTGTTGCCTAATTTCTCACCTTGCAATCCAATCTACAGCTAACCCCTGTACAGATGGGATGTTATCTGTTCTGTCCAACACCACCTCTTGATTACTTCCATCTAAATCAACTTTCAAGATTTGCTGATTAGTAGTATCACTAAAATAGATCTTTCCCTCGCGATAGTCAAAATCCAGCGCAACAACGTTGGTAAAACCGTCTGTGACCAGGGAGTAGTCGGAACCATCTATCGCTAGGTTACGGATGTAGTAACGGTTAGTGAACAGCAAAGTTGGTGTTTCACCTGATTGAATAAGAGTATCATTATGAAAATTAGTCACATTACTATCCATCAATAGTGGATATCACACCAGAAAAACCAGGCCTGTGGAAAGTCTGGGACATAACATGTTTGTAAATGATAATGGGCAAAATACTTCTTGAAATCACTTATTGATAAGAATGGCATTGTTTAAAAGCTTAAAATGGGCTGTGACCTGATATCAATAACTCCGATTGAAGGCATACTTCCAGCCTGACCCTTCCTAACAGGTCCCAAATGGAGAAGAATGATTCACTGTGGATGTGCATTTTTATATCGTAATTTTTATATCGTAATTTTAATAATGTATATTAGCATGTAATTTGGCCTGCGGGCCACGAGATGCTTCTGAATAAAATACCAATAATAATAATAATTATGCAGTTTCAGGGCTTACATGTTGGCAAAAATCCATGAAATAAATTGTTGGCCTGATACTCACAAAGGGATTTGCATGAATCAAACTTGATTTTTGTAAACTGTTAAAGTATAAAATGCAATCTTTCTCACAAAAATCCTTTGCGAGAATCGGTGTGAGAATCAAGACTGATTCTTGCACTCTTTGACAAAACTCTACCACATTTCATTTCCTCTTCACAGTGATGTAGCTTGATAGCTACAGCATTTTATGCATGCCTTCATCATTACCTTACGTGTGTGTGGTGGAGGTGTGTATGCACCAGCGTTTCAAGTAGGTGCTCGTGGGTAAGAACATGCAGTGACATCACCGTCTAGTGGAAGTGAAATTGACTATTAGTTACTTTTTTTTGGATACATTATTACATACCAGAAGTGTCCTTGCAGGTTCTACCATCTGGTTCCTTGGTATACCCGTCTACACATTTACAGATATATCCACCGCGAGTATTCTCACAAAACTGGCTGCAACTATTAGCTACTTCGGTACATTCATCAATATCTGGGCAAAATGGGGGGAAAATCAATTAATGATACACTTTAACTACAGTTGACATAATTTTATCACATGTAATGCCTACCTAACTAAAGAGCAATTTTTGCAATGATACCCAATATTTGAAAATAGAATTAATACTTTTGAACATATTTGACAAAGAAGAGTTTTTCTTTTATTTCTTTTAAGTTTTACAAGCTAATTAATCATTATCTCGAAATTAGCCTTGTTGGCAAGGTATACCTTATGATATAATACATTGCAAATAGGGGATTCCCAATATAAACATCGGTTGAAATTTGGGAAATTTGTGAGGCAATCAGTTCTCAACTTTTCTCCAGACTAGAATATCGAGAATAAGGAGTAGTATTTACCTCTGCATGTTTTTCCGTCATCATTTATACTGTATCCAGTTTGACACTGGCAGTAATAGCCGGTGGCTGTATCCTTACAATTATATTCACACTGATTGGATATGAGATCTGCACATTCATCTATGTCTGTGGGGAAGAAGAATAGCGAGGGGATAAAGCAATGGGGATAAGTGACCTGATGGTATCTGTTGATGAGATGGTTTTGAATGCTTGGAATAATGGGTATTTGATCTGAAACCTGACCGTCTATGTTTAAGAGATGGTTTTGTTTGTTTAAATCAGTGGTTCTCAACCTTTTTGCCCCATGACCCTTTTGACATTCTTGGTCAGTACCGTGACCCCCAAAACTTTGAAGAAAAAAACCCACCAGCCGGATATCATAAATGAAACTGCTTATTTTGGATGCGAGCGTAGCGAGTAGGAAATTTTGCATATTTGAATGTTTCTTTTGGGTTTTTCTAAGCTTTTTTAAAGCGAAATGTGACACGGTTCCCCCAAAATATATATTTATGAGCCCTTCATGACCCCCTAGAAAACCCCAAACGACCCCCAGGTTGAGAACCCCTGGTTTAAATTATGCATTGGGGGTTTAGCAACCTGATGAATGAGATGGTTTCAATTCTTTTCATATGAAGCAAAGGGGACCTGTCATCTGGTGGTATCTGGTAATGGGATTATCATTTGATTGTTATTGAATAAACAATGCCAACCAGTGACCTACTGGTTTCTGTTAACCCTAAAGGTTCATTCACACTAGGCAATGTTTGCCGTACGATGCCATGCGGTAGCCTTACTTCCGCTGCAGTGTGCGACATTTCATCGCAGGTCATGCTGGGTCAACACATGCAATGGCAGCCAGCGCCGTGTGGCAAAATAGGAGACCGTCAAGATTGACACAATGCGTCACAGCCTGCCGCAATGTCAGTTGAATACTATTTAACTCCATTGCGATAACACACAATGATCACATTTTATTATTATCCCTTGTGTGATTGCAATTTGCTGGTGTAAATACCCACACAATCACAGTATGAATCCCATCTCACCATACCTTTGGCATTGATCACTAGAATAAGTTTGGATGTCACTACACATATAGTCACTGTAATAATGCTATGGACAAAATCCATGAGCTTGATTTGATGTTGTTCCCAGGGCTGCGTCCAAATGCATGATACGAGCTATCAAATATGTGCGCATGTGTGTGATGACCAATTACGACACCCAATCATTTTAGATGCTTGCAGTACACAAAGCGAGGTTACTTACACACGCATTGGTAGAATTGTGTGTCTAGCATTATGACGCTGACTATAGTATCAAGTAGAGAGAAGAGAAAGTGAAGGAAAACAAGGACAAGGAGTAGAGAAAGTATAGGAGTATGTTCAAAAATAAAATAAAACAAAGGAATAAGAAATGTTCCTCACTGATGGAGAATAAAAAATAACAAAACTTACTACAGCGTTCCTCGTCGGACCCATCATCACAATCGTTATACTTATTACACACTTGTAGATGTGAGATGCATTGTCCGCTTTGACATTGAAACTTGTCAGGTGGACAGGTTGGTGGTACAGTCACTGTAAACAAATCAATGCAATGATTAATTAAAAGGGTGCTATTTTGGAGAGCCAAACTGTAGTAAAAGAAAAACACAACAACTTAAAACCTGTCCTAAGAAATGGAGCTTGACCTAGACAAAATGTGGTCGTTCATGATCAATAAAGCAATATGGTATTAATATGTATCAGCTGCTTCCACCATTTTGTCCAGACATATGAGGACGAAAATAGCAGTCCATTTTGGTTTCTTGAGGTGATGATATCACATAATGAAGCCGTATTACATAAAAAGTGCAGTCTAATATCAACTGCTTCACAGCTATAACTAAGGTGCTGTTCTCTGAAGGACTAACCTATACAATCATCAATCAGAGTCAACCATATCCAATAATATGCATAGGATTGATGATAGTATTTACCCTAAGTCAGGCAATGTTATTTGCAGCAATAAGGGCTCTACATGTACCTCATGTAAGGTGTCACAGAACTGGTCTAGTGTAAACAGATTATAAGCTTATTATATAAAGCTTATTCTGTATACTTCGTCAATGAAGTCTTAACCCTAGACCAGGCCGGTGCCACTGTACACAGATTTCCATTGACGACATTGAAGCCTCTAATGTTTAACGCCATCGATTTACAAGGTACATTTATGCTAATGAGTTGACGCAAAAGGTACATCGCGCAGACATCGCACGTCTCAATGTCCCTTATAAGGACTTTCGTGCTGTCAATCATGGCGTTGTCAAGATAGCGCCCCCATTTTGCAAGGTATATTTGGCAAAATCACGCCTATATGCCCAGGCTTCATTTTTACGATTCGAATAGCCTCTCCCATTACTATATTAAACTCCCTGCCTAGACTAACTCTTGATTCTCTTACACAAAGTTAACACTGCAATTTGCCAATGGCAGCAGCACTTTAGCCAGTGTTTTAAAAGAAAAGACAGTTCCTCAATCAATTACAATTTTTAATAACAAAATTCTTATAGTCTGCTCACTTACCACATTGCATCTCATCCGAGTTATCACGACAATCATTATCAGAATCACACTTCCAGGCTAACGGTATACACCGGCCATTATTACAGGCAAATTCAGCATCTGAACAACTGTTGTATACTGTGGAAAACAATGTAGGATGCAGGGAAGATCTTTAGAGCATGATAGTCTGCAATGAGTTGATCAATATTGTGAGTGTGTGCTATTAGGTTTTGGATGAAATTGGGGTCTAAAACTGATTTAAAAAAGAAAGAATGAAAATGTGCTAAAATGTATAAAACAGGGAGGAATCAGGGTGAAAATATGTGGCTGAAGTAATAAAAAGGCTAAAATCAGGTACAAGGTTGAAATCAGCTAGAAGTTGGAAATCAGCTGAAAGGCAGAAACCAGCTAATAAAAGGCTGAACAGATTCAGGTCTGAATTATTCAATTTAAAAATAAAAAAAACACTTTCAAACATAATCCCTATGATCTAAACAATTATTTGTGAATTTTTGTAATGACAAAAATATTTGTACCTCAAATTACATTCAAAATTACAATTATTAGTGTTTTTTAACTATTTTTAATTTCATGGCAGCTGCTTTAATTCTGAAAAGCATGAATATTAATGTACCATAAAAATGTCAACTTTTACATTATTCACAAATATAACCTAGCCTTGACTTTGTCTCAAAGCCATGATTTGCTTTGTTAACACGCTTAAATATGGGATGCATGGGACTCTATCCACCCACACAAGAGATAGCAAGTGATAGCAGTTGTTGCATGTAAAAAGATAAATATCATGGTTCTGGTGTGTGTGTGCCCCGTCTGCTATATTTGCTATGGTTAAATGAAACTTATTCATTTATTCTACTCTTTTGCTCAATTGAATACAAAGTGATCAAAAATTGAGGGCATTATTATTGGGAAATCACTGTTTTTAACGCAGAATCCTCAAAATGTGTAGCTCCATAGTGAATGCATCCACTCCCAGAGCTACTTTAAACACATGAAAAGTGTCAATAAGGTAGTGGAATCTTATTTTCACAAAAATCAAACAATATCCTGACAATTTAAGACATGAAAATTCAGTAAAGTCACTCAATAATTTGATCCTGTTTATCACACTTTGAGCCAACAAGAAGTATACATGTTTGATCATTTGGGTCAGAATGCTCTACTTACTTACTGAAAATATTCTAGAAAGGATTCAAAGATTCCAGGTATTGCGCAAAAATTAAAATCCAGCTAGTTTGTTTTTTTGTTGTTGCAAAAATTACAAAACATTAGGCTCTATCCTCATGTTTACAATAAGCCACAAAATTTAAGATTTGTAAACAAAATGTGGGGGCTTCTCTTTATACCAACTACTCACCACAGTCGTTTGTCTCATCTGAACCATCCCCACAGTCGTTGTCATGATCGCATGCCCAGGTCAAAGGGATGCACAGTTCATTAGCACAAGTGAAAGACAAGCTGTTACATGTAGTACGTACTGAAAAAATAAAATAAAAATCACTTATTCTGTATTAAGTATGTACACTATTAGAAAGGATCCCTTTTTAGCCCACAAATTCCGTAGGACAAGGTCTATGAAATTTTAAGTTAATCTGTAAATAATAGAATTGGTCAAATGTGTTCCATTTGTCAGGAATCTCAGAAATAGTTGATTATGCCAAGGTTCAATTATTCTCACTGTGGGCTTAACGTCACACTAAATCCCAAAATGGGAAATCACGCTTGGCAAACAAGTGTATGCAAGTGTGCAGAAAGCATCACATTTAGCTAAAGGCCATGGAATCAATTATTGGTCATTTGTTTGCGATGGAGAAGGAAACCACAGATGACCGACCAAGAGAATCTGAAACAGAAAATGATATCTAGCATGTTGTTGTTGTTGCTACAATTTTTATCAGCAGAGTTTAGACTCATTGGTTTAAGACATGTTGAGGAGGCTACTTGTATCAGAGCCATCACTAAACGAAGTTTGGGGCTGATACGGATGTAACAGATAAGTCTATGACTCAACTCTAAAGTCAGAAATCTGGTATGGTATCTCGTTTTGAGATTCAAGGATAACTTTTTGGCAAAAACAAACAAAACAAAAACAAATCTCTACAAAAAACCTGTAAAACAAACAAAATAGGTCGAGAATGAATAAAACTGCTTGAAATCTGACTAAAAGGTTTCTTGAAATCTTGACAGTTTTCTACAATCATGTTTACAATGTTAACACTTTTAATGCGGCAGCCGGCTGCAGACGACATTCCACAATTTCACAAAATGTTTTAAAATTTTAAAAATTATTGAATTTCATTACCGTATTTGGAATCACCATGAGAAATGCATAGAAATAAATACAAACATGCCTAGTGTTTGTTCAGTAATCCTTGAGATAGACTTTGAAAATCGGGAAAGGTTTCTGATAAATCTGTTTCGTATATGGTAAAACTAATAGCCGCGTGGAAAGCGTTAACACTGTGAAAAAACTGTAGCTTGGAATCATGTCTACTTACCGCATCCATTGATTTCGGGATCTTCATCATCTCCATGTTCGCAGTCGCTATCCCCGTCACATAGCCACGCCTCTGGAATGCAACGATTACGCCCGGGACGATTCTCTCTGCAAGTGAAGAACCCAGGTTCACAGGTATGGTTTTCTGTTGAGTGAATGGGAGTTTGAATAATGTCACAGTTATTTGTAACTATTAAAATCTTATCAAATAAGGCCAAACAAAAAAACAAGTTTTGTTTCCAGTAGTGCACACACATTTCATTGAGACACTTGATTCTTGTGCATTTAATTTTTTAAAATAGAAACAACGGGAAAAAAGTATTGTTAGGGCGCTATCTTTTGTCGAAATTGTGTTCAACACGTTTTAAGATGGCGATTTGCGACATACGGCAAATACAGAAGTGAAAATCCATGGCGCAAATCACATTTTAGCGAGCATAACAGTCACAAAAATGCACAGATTTGAAGAAGAATAAAAAATATTTTAAAAACAGCATATCGCATATGACTTTTCAGGCTTGCTACTGTAAACAAGCTTCTTTTTTGGGGGCCTAATATAACATGTTTAAAGGTGAACAAGGTGGTAAACAAGTATTATGGGCATACAGACCAGAGTTGTCCCTACACTGGTCGGCACCAGGCATCAGCACTCGGGCTGACCAACCGGCTATCAGGCTGACCAACCGGCACTCAGGCTGACCAACCGCACTCAGGCTGACCAACCGGCACCCAAGGGAATGTGACGGTTTGCCAAGCAGCACAAAAATGAAGAAACTGTACTTTTGCCTTTCATAACAGGTGGAAAATGACCCATGAAATAATTTACATAGCTGGCACTAAATTCAGACATCTCTTGTTGTTGTATTTTTTTAAAAAAATCAAATATTTTTATAGTTACCCACCCCCCCCCCCTTTTCACCTTTCCCTCCTTCCTATACACATCACTTTCTACATGCTACACTTACTGTACCTGAACTGCTTCAGAATAATCTCAAAATCTACACTACACTTACACCAAGCAAAACCATATCTTATGGATAGTTGCTCCCAACAGGGAAAAGGCTTCAACCTGTCAGGCAAAAGTACCTCCTAACAATGAAAGTTTTGTTCAAGATTTGTCTGCAAAAAGCATGTTTTTGGTTCACAAAACCTTTTGTGTAATAAAGTTTAAAAATATAGTAAGTCACAACTCAAATCCCCCTGGATGGCAGATTCACCTAATGGGAGTAGAATATCCATTTGAAGCAGCGAGTGCAAGAGCATCTTGTAAGGAAGTCTGGTTGTCATATTCCAATATATAATTTGCAGAATTAACAAGGATACTGAAACTGTAACCCCTTTATAATGCATGTATGCAAATGTGTGCGGGTATACTTTTATGTAAACAGAAGTGGTGACTGTAAATCAATCTCTTGCTTGGGAAAAAAAAGTTCGGTTGAGATTGAAATCTGACTTTTCATATGAGAGAGCCCCTAAAGTGTTGACCAGTGAAATGCTCCCATACTGGTACTAAGCATACGCTACATATGCAGGTACACTGGCAGCAGAGAAACTATGGTGCCAGGCATGAGAAAATGTCTGTGTACCAAACGACACCTTCAATCACAAAGAGACTGCAGCACAAAGTTAAAAGATATGCCTTGATCCATGATTGATCACGATTGCATTTGAATGAACAAGTATCATTCTGAAAGGCTCATTGTCCCAAAAGTATGTGGGTTGGAGATTTGGTTGATCAAAACAGTGGGTGAAGCAGTTGTATATAGCATGTTACTAATAGTGATACAACAATCGCCCTGGTGATTGTATGTAATATTTCCAATGTTATCACCTTCAAGATGATTGAACTTTTACCAACATATCTTTTCCAAAGAGTGGCTTTAAAATAATAATTTTTTGGTTTAAGGCTCAAGATAACAGTTTTTTTACCGGGAGCTACTTTTTTCAAAAGTAGCGCCCGGATCATGGGATTAATTGAGAACCAGGAGCTACTTTCAGTCTACCGGGAGCTAACATTTTATTAAATCATAATGTCAAATTGAAATTCGATGTCTTAGGCAAGCTTACCGATCATCAACGGGCGCTGGTTTGGACAAAACATCAGCGCTCGGTTGTTTATGTTTCAGCATTACCGGGCGCTATGGCAGGAGGACTTAGGGGTAAAAATCGCCCAGCGCCCGCTTATCTTGAGCCTTGGTTTTTTTAACTTTGGGTTTGTTTTTTATGTGTTTCGTTTTTTGCTTGTTTGTTGCTGTTTTGTTGTTGTTGGGTTGTTGTTTTTTCGGAAGGGGGAGGGGAGTTGGCTTTTTATGTCAAATGATGGACCAAAATACACCACAAAGACCTTTAATGGTGTTAAGAATATTCAATATTCTTTTAGACTTGATAGATGTTTTTTTTTAAATGACTACAAGTGAGAACATTTCAAACAAAACAATTTTACAATTTAGAATTTTCAAAAGAAAGAAGAAAAAAACATTTTTTGGGAATTTGGAGAAGAAAAAAATATAGGTAGGTAAATATAGGTAGGTATTCTTTTGTACGGTAAAAATATTTTTCAAATTTTGAAAATTAGGAGGGCAGCTGGAGGACAACAAAACAAGGAGATTACATCCCATATGTTCAATATCTATGTTTGCAACATACCACACTCAAGACCTTCTGCCTCATCGGAGTTATCCCCACAATCATTATCAGTATCACATTTCCAGCTGTTTGGTATACAGTTGCCATTGTCACACTCAAAATAACCAGCTGGGCAGGTGAATAACTCAGGATCTGAAGAAAACAAACAATACAATAAAAATGTATAGAGGTTAGGGTATATAGCCTATAATGTAATAACAAAGATTAAAAACTATAGTTTGATCAGCTCAAAATTGGCGAGCCTCCTTACAGCTGCCAATCAATACAGGGGATGTAGTAGGCACACTTGAACACAACAAGTGCATTGTGCATCAAATGTGCGAGGCATGAGTGAGGCCAAAATTGTGCATGCATGACCAAAACAGTGCATGTACTATTGGATAACTTAAGCACGCGGAGAGATAAGCGCACATATTTCTTGCCAATTTGGAACTGACTGAACTATAGAACTAAGGGTTCGACAGTGCCAGGTGTACAAGTGCAAATGTTTACTGATCTCCATATGAAATTGTTTCTTTCTAGTAAACATCACAGGGCGGTTCAAAAAAAGTTAACCCATTTTTGGCAGCCAAGCCATTCTCAGCTTAAGTTCTTTTTAAACCTCTTTGCATTTTATAAAGGTAGTCGCTATTAAGCATTACTGGGCCAAAAGTCTATAGTCTATAAACCTATAGTCTATTTATCCATCACGAGACAGTGACATAACTGCTTATTTTACTTATTGCAGCGCAGGCTCTGGCGTATACACACAAGCGTTGAAAGATGGAAGATACATACATGTGCGTAAAAAGCTGCGCCAGTAAAGTTTTGTCGCTGTCCAGAGGAGGACAAAAAGAGTATAGCTTATTTTGTTTATGAAATTTAAAGTTTAAAGATAACATATGCAAAATGAAGATTAACCTTCTCATCTTAGTCCATCTAACTAAATGCTTCTGAACATAGGAAGAGCAATACCCGAGCATGTTAAAAGGTTACAGACTCTTTCGTAAAGAGTAGGGGATCATCCCGGTCTGCATCTGTGCACTCACCCAGGGTCGTAGAACCCAAATGACAAATGATACCAAATCAAATCAAACGGGAATCAAAGACACAGCACTCAAGGATGATAGGTTTTTTTTAAATAATCAATAAGCAAAACAGAGTCGGTCCAGTTTGCACATAATATCTACCATATTTCATAAATGAAATAATCCAGGTCTTACATTTTTTGCCCAATGATGCTCAACTGCTTTTTAAAACTTAAAGAAATGCTTTTTAAAACATAAAGAAATGTATAAAATGGTTGTCAGAAATGAGATAACTTTTTTGAACCACCCTGTATGGGCGGACACACACCAAACCAACCATGGATTTTTCACATTTTCTGACATGTTTGGGATACTCTACAACCATAATATATTGATAGCTAAAAGAACATATCTCCTCTTTTGAGGTTTAGAAGGTGTACCTCTTGGAGAGCTTCATGCTGTAATGTGTCAGTGCAGGTCCATAGTATATGAAATAACTTAATAAAACTGTTGTCCACCGTTGGCGTGTGAGACCCTTACGTTTGGGTTTGTGTAGGAATATGGGTGTATGGATGTGTGGAGATTCAATATAGCATAAAAAGGAAGGATATTCAGTAACGTGTGGGTCATACCATCAATATTTAATTTCAAATCGAAAAGCATGAAGATTGAAGGTAAGGAAAGATTGGCATTCGATAAGATTCATATTCTATTTGGTAACCAATACAGTTTTAGGTATTTGTATGTTTATTAGTCAGTAATCATCCTACTTATTCTTCTTCCGATCCTGATCCCTGTTATTCTATTATCATACTAGTTACTCTATGACTGACATTCAATATAATCTAAAAGTAAAATGTGCTATAAGTCTGAATGCTGAACTAAAATGTACTCCATTCATCCACCTATGTGCAGCGACACCACAGTTTGTTCAAATGGTCAAATATGTATACCTAGTGGAGAGATTCCAATTGTATTGCATGAGAAGAGTACATTAGAGTCACTCCCTTGACAATAAGACACTAGAATACTACTGCACTGAGGTGAATGAACTGAGATTATAGCATAGCATAGCATCACATCCAAGTTACTAATAAATAAAAGGGCATCAGGCTAGAAAATGGAAAGCATCTAACCAACTATGTACCAAAGTGGACCAACATTTATTGCCTGAATTGTAGATCATAATTGTGACCAGTCACATCAAAAGGTGGGGTGTTTTTACGGCATTATGCATTTTAAGATATATTGAGGAAGTATAACAAGAAGAAAAACCCAAAAGAAATAAAAAGGAATTTCCACCTAAAATTTCACATCAAATCTGAATGCATTGACAAAATGTATCAAGCGACCTATTTTAAAGCTTACCAAATACAATTTTGCATGAAAATATAATATCTTTTCATTTTTATCAACAAATTCCCCTTTTGATGTGACTGGTCACAATTTATTACTTACTGCATGTGGTAGTTAAGTCTTCATCAGCGCCGTCTGTACAATCTGCCTCCCCATCACATTTCCAGCTAGGTGGTATACAAGCACCATTGCTACAACGGAAAGAATCTTCTGGACACTGCCGACCCTCTAAAAAATAAAATTAGGCAAAGTAAAGGCCTGACCATACTCCACAAACGCTGCAACGCTTGCACTCTGACACATGCGTATTAGTGCCCATAACAAACCTAAACAACGCCCGATCAGGAAAGCGTTTCCGATAATTCGATCAGCCTACACTTTTTGGTGAGAGCGGTGAACGCTCAGGCCAACGCTGAAGTTGGATTCAGGTCAAGTTTGTAGCGTTGCCGCTGTCCACGGACCAATCAGCAAGCAGAACACTTGGCAGGACTTTTGACATCACATATTTTTTCTTGAGCTCCCATCTTTGAAAATCCAGCCAAAATAGTCATGTCGCAGGCATTTTTGCTGATGGAATGATATTGTGTATGTCAAGGTATGTTTAAACAGTAGGCCTAAGTAAGCTTGTAACGATGTTGATGCCTGTGATGTGCTAGAAATACAAATTTACGGCATTTTGGGAGGTATTTTGGTCGTCTGTTCTCCAGAACACCATAGGCCCTGTCCACAGCGTTGACGCATTTGCTGATTTGGTCGAGAGATGACCAACGTTAGCGTTCAGCGTAGATTCTCGATGAGCGGCAGAGCGTTGGTACATTTTGTGACAAGCGTAGCGTTGATAACGCTTGCGCTCAGCATTCGAGCGTAGTGGAGTATGGTCAGGCCTTAAGGCAATTGACCGACCCTACCTGAGGTCTGTTTGCCCATAGAAAAGGGGTTTTCCTTGTCATCAAATGGAAAAACATACACACAGCTGACAAATGTCTAAAAGTGAATGCCAATTCATCTCACGGCAGCAGCATCGCTCCAACAGCTGTGCAAGTGCAGCACATCATTGTTTCAAGATGTACGGTCCTGAACACTAGAATGAGGTTACTGACTTCAAGTTTAGACTATTTACATCTAAAAATAATGCCATGCCATAAGAAGAAGGTAACACTCGTTGGTAAAGTGATGTTCTTTTTATATCTAAGAACACATATTGAAGGATATATCTGGTAATTGTTCATTCGAGAAACTTATAATTGGAGTGACTGACTTTAAGAGTACTAATAAGTGGTTTAAGTTTGATAAGATAAATTTGTCCTTCATTTTGTTTTCCTGGATGTCTAAGCACTTCTAATGGAGAATTGACACACCATACATGTGTTCCATACATGTGTTCCTCTTTACAACTGCAACATACAAAGGGTGAAAAGTCCTGTATGTATTGCATGTTAGATCCATGATTAAAAAATATATTTAAGAATTACATTCAAAACTTGCATAACAGAATATTTCCTGTTAATTTGGAAGTGAGATTCAAGAATTGTTAGCTTTTACAGAAAGATGAGATTCAACAAATTGCAAAATATTTTTCGCTTGTAAGATCTAAGAATTTGAAGCAGGTACAAAATGAGGCGATTGAAACACAGCAACAAAGTAGTTCTTGCTTTTTGCATGGGATATCCAAAAATATTCTGAAGGAAATGAAAGATGAGATTCAAAACTTACGACAAAAAAGTTCTTCTTCATCTGAATTATCGCCACAGTCATTGTCTCCATCGCAAGCCCAAGTGTAAAAGATGCACACATTATGGTTTGGACATTGGTGATAATTTGGAGCACAAGTGCTTTCAGCTGTAATAATAAAAAAGATACACACATTTATGGTTTGGACATTGGACATAGCTTGGAGGACATGTGCTTTAAGCTGTAATGATAAAAAAGATACACACATTATGGTTTGGACATTTGACATGAACACAGTGGTTTCAGTTAGTCACTACCATAATGCTATGGAAGAAATTCAAGCTACTTCATGCAAGCGTGTTTTGTTGTTGTTCGCGAAGCTGCGTCCAGATGTATGAAATGCGCGAACAACTATGCATGCATGTGAATGACTATTTTATTATTGACCAATAAGGACGTGCAGTCCCTTTTGAAACACTTCAGGGTTTACACACGAACGCTGGTACGCATGGTTGGAATCAGGGCTGGAACTTCAGATTTAATTCAATCAGCCTGTCAGGCAGGTAACTCACAGGAAATTCCTGGCCATCAGATATTCCACTAGCCAGTGTAACCTACTTACACTGTGAGTTTGAAAAATGTTTACCCGCCAGTCGGGCAGGCACTTTTATATCTTCACCCACCCGACACAAAAGTTACCCGCTATGGGCAGGTGGTATTTCCAGCAGTGGTTAGAATTATGTTCATAGCAACAGAAATTCCACTAGCCAGTGTAACCTACTTACACTGTGAGTTTGAAAATGTTTACCCGCCAGTCGGGCAGGCACTTTTATATCTTCACCCGCCCGACACAAAAGTTACCCGCTATGGGCAGGTGGTATTTCCAGCAGTGGTTGGAATTATGTTCATAGCATTATGACGCTCACTATAGTATGCAAATTTGCCACTTGCATCCTATAAAAAGAACTATGTGGTGTTTTTTTTATCAACCACAAGGAGCTCAAGGTCTGTTGAAAAGTAAGAAATTTGTAACATAAGCAGATAATCGACTCTATAAAACAGTGTCAAAAATAATTGTTGAAAGTCACTGTCATAATGCTATAGACGAAATTCAGGCTATTGTTCATACATATCAAGTTCAAACATCGCATTTGCGCTCTTGTGCAAATTCCTGTTTTTTTCATAAATATAATTCCTCATTAGCAAACAGTATTATTTATTCACAACTAAACATTTTGACGGTAAAAGTGGGTTTTTTCGAAGACTACAACATATTCACATGAATGATTCATTACAGCTGGTTAATAGCTCCAAATATTCTTGTGTTAACAAGATCAAATTAAAAAATCACATTTATATCATTACATAATAACTCATAGTTATTATTATTATTATTTGGATGTCGGAGACTTAAAGACAGCAATGCAGGACAGGAAGGTGTGGAGAGCCATTGTAGATCGAGAACACAACTCGAATTAAGCAAGTAAGCAAGTTAGCCTCATTAAAGGATAATCGCAAATAAATGATTGAGCCCACACAACAGCACTTTCAATTCTGTTCTAATGTAATAATACCATGGACAAAATTTGATGAAGCTCACACAAGCGCCGGTGATTAAATTTGTATGGGCGCTTGGAATTCATTTTGAATTCATTGTATCCGTAAAAAACTTCCAGGTTCACTAAGCATACATATGATTGCCAATTTGAATTGTTCTAAGCAGTATGACATCAGTTATCATCGATTTGGTCCATTTACATATATAAAACAACTTACGGCAATTTCTTTCATCTGTCGAGTTTCCATCCCCGCAATCGTCTTCTCCATCGCATAAGTATACCAGGGGTATACACCGGGAGTTTGGACATGTGAAATCACCAGGGTTGCATGTTGGGTGTCCTGGAGAAAACAAAGCGAACAACAAAGATTATGAGATTGCTTGTGTTTTATTTGCGATAACTTCTGAACCCTGCAAGATTCTGGCCTCACTTTTAAAGGTCATTTGTCAACCATGTTAAACAACTATTATTTATGGATAATTCAAATGACACTCAGCTTTCACCCTATTTGCTACACAGTAAACTTACCCCAATTCATTGATTTCCTTAAAAGTTTTGACATTTTTGGACAAAATATACAAAAATCCACACATTTCTGCAGATGGAAGTTTAAAAAAAAAGGGTTGGTCAGGCAATGGCCTCGATGGCCTTGGTGAAATTTGAGCCCTGGTGTAGAGTGTGTACTCAATGAAATATAAAAAAATAATGAAGCGCTTATTCACATGCTTGTATAATATTTTACTAATATAGTAATATGTTCCGATGGGCAGTTTCATGACGAATTCAATATTATTATCGGGGTAGGTATAAACAAAATGAATCTTAATTAATAGAAAATAAGGTAAATCTGCTATGTTTCTTAACATTGCAAATCACAACGTTCATCATAGCACTAGGTCTTACCCACATTTCAATGGCATATTTTGATTCCTCACACAATTTAAATGTACATTATACTTTTTATTTGGATAGAGCAAACAGTTATGATAATATGCTATTCTGAGCTAAAATAGGGTAAATTTTGCAATGCTTTAATAGTTAGGGTGGCAAGTTCAAAGTAGATGTATTAGCCTCATATTGTGCTTTTTGTTGTTAAAATCCGCACAAATGGATACTCAATACTGGGACAAATGTTATGATTGATCGTAATATTTCACTTTTTTCATTATAAAGAGAAAATGATATTTAGTCCACAAAAATAATTGTTGGCTTATTATGACTTTTAAGAAACTGAATGAGGAAGTGACTATTAAAATAGTGTTGTCAAATGGGGTCTGCAAGTAATTTATAATAGGTATGTATGGAGATACGAGACCGAATTTCTACAGGGTGAATCAAAAAGGGTTATACTCATTTTTAAATTGTTTCTATAGCTATGCATGTTCTCTCAACTGCAATTGTATTTATGCCATGGTTTAAGCATGATTTGTTTACATCATATTATACTGACATTTAGAAACTTATTGCTGAATTTTCCTTTGGTGGAGAGGGAAAAAAAATCAAAATGTACTTTGTGGTGTTACCTTTGAGTAAGCTATCAATAATGTTTCAAACCTTTCGGTCCAAACAGAATGTCATACCACTTGACCAGTTAGACTATCTGTCTGTGCCGAGGTAGCGATTTTATTCCTGCAAAGGAGGTAGGGTAGGTAGCCCATAGTCTGTATGCATTTTACAGAACAAATCTGTATAACTCATACAATAGAAGTCTTTGCACTAGACTAATTTGTGATAGCTTACTCACTCATAGGTAGAACCCAATATTTGGTTGTCACACAAGTGTGTTAATTAATTTGTTCAATAAAAAAGGAAGAAAAAAACCCTGGAAAAAATGCCAAAACAAGCTGAAGAAAATCATATTATTATTATTCAAATGCAGACTGAAGTGAAGAAAATCAACATGGAAATATAAGAATATAAAATTATAATATAAAACTCCCACAGGACTGCGTCATAACGTTTTCATAAGGAACGCACCATTAGATACTCGGGGTGGGGGGGGGGGGGGGGTGGAAGTTTTCTGAAGAAAAAACCACCTTGCCCACTATCCAGGAAAAAAAACCAAACTTTGCCCACCAACCAGGAAAAAAAGAAAAAGTTGACCCACTGCTGATTTAAAAAAAAAATCTGACTCACCCAACTCAACGTAAAGAAAAACATTCAAACCTTAAAAAAAACCTTTACCGCCTTTGCCAATTGAAAACAAAAAAAAACCGTGCTGCCTTTGGTAGAAAAAAACAAAAAAATCTGCCCAACCCCACCCAACTTCCATGCCCCCGCTGAAAATAAAATGGTGCGTCCCTTAACACAAATAAGACTACAACATGTATATTGATCTTTAAAAAGTCAAGGTTGTTTTATTATTTTTTGTTACGTTACACTTGATTTCTTCCACATTTCTATGAATATTATGCAGCGGGTCATATGTTTTTTTGGGGAAACCAGGTGTTTTCAGGTGTAAATTTCAACAAGAAATAATATATATAATAAAAGTACTACATGTATACAGTTGAAGCAATGTAAATCTTTAAATCTAACCTTACATAATATGCATGAATACTGAAACTATATACGTACTAACTGGATGAATAACAAAATGAGTGACCATGACGTGTGCATTGAACTATACAATTATTTATGTTTGTATGAAGTGTACCTAGGTAATCTAGTTCATCTTCTGAAATATGAGAGAATCAACTGTAAAATTAAGCAAAATGTGGCAAGTTTTGTAACCTGACCCCTTTTTCACCATTCCAATGGGATTTACACAGTTAAGACATCACTGTTTGGCACAAAGGATGGTAAAAAGAGTAAAATATTTTTCAAACATTAGTAGATTTTATCCTGTTTAGTTTCAATACCTTTTAAACCATTTTTAGTTATCCAAAATAAGGTTGTGAACATTTGGGGGAAATCCTGAGTTATTTGAAAGATAAGAAAGATATTCCACTCATCGCAATCATGCTACCCACCCAGATTAATTAGTTAATGAATTGTTGGAAATAATTTGCTATTTCCTCTGCAAGCATGATAATTAACCATTGTAATAATTAACTATTGAACAAAAAACACCAAATACAGCTCTGTCTTTATACAGCAAGACAAAATAAGCGAGTGTGGAGACACCTACCACAAACAAGAGACTTTTTTATGTCATTTCATGACATTTTCTGTGTTTGGTGCCAAATTTATCAATACTTTTAGCAAAATTTGATATAATTTAGTTATCCACATGTTTATTTTAATCACTAGACACCTTTATGGTGAAATCTGAAATAAAACTGGTAACTTGGATACTACACCACTGCAGAAAACAGCTATTATACCATATCAATTATATCTATACTTTTTATACTGAGACCACAGCAAAGATAAGTCTTTACTCTACCTATTTGAGGATTTTCGGATGATTTTTGAAATGTTTTTCTTTATTATTTTGTAAAAATGACCCACATTTTCACCTTCTTGAATTTCAGTAGACAAGAGGGAAAGTGATATGACCCATGACACTTTGGGAATTGATTTATAAGCATATTATCTAAATTCGCTTGTGGGTTTTCGCAGATACAGTGTTAACTTTTTGATATATTTTTTCAATATCTATTTTAGGGATAGGGAAAAAACCAATGAGATATTTTCTTAATTTAATTACCTTTTATATGACACCTTGTTTGTATGAATTGAACATGTACTATTTTTTGAGGAAATTCATACTTTGGCAATATAGTTTTTGTAGAAAATAGTGGAAAAGTACTAATATTCCCATTGAAAATACCATCCATCATCACAGAGTTGTGGAAACAAATTTAATTTGTATAATACCTTGATGTTTTAGCATCAAAATAAAGTAATAATCTTTAGCATAATTATATTGATTTAAAAAGAAAAGGGAAAAAATGTTTAAAATATATGTGTTTTTTTGAAATTTGGCAATATTTGGGAATTTGCCAATGTCTCCCGTAGTAATTCAATGAGGTTTTCAAATAAAATAAATTCTGTAAATCAAATCGGTCACCGTAGCCGAGTTCTAAGACATTGCAACATACATGTTAATCAGATTCAATCTCTGAAAAATGCATTATGACTTGAAGTTATTTAGTGGCAAACTAACTATCGTTTCATCCACAATGACAATGCAAATACAAATTATGATAACCTTGAATTGCGCAAACAAATTTCAAGGTAGATCTTATCAGATTGAAATTTTGATTTGGGGGTTAAATTGGTTTGCTCTGTCCAGTTCAGGGGCGTAGCGTGGTAGTTGTGATTGGGGGGGCACCAGGCGCGGATCAAAAAAATTGAATTGATCATGTACCATCCCTCCGAGCTCTGCTCAGACAGGGGGGAGTCTGAGGGGGGATGTGCCCCCCTCAGAAGTAGAAAAAAATTCAATTTTGGAACTCATTTGGTGCGATCTGGTGTATACTTTTGACCAAAATGTTATCGAAAAGCCACCTCTTCATTTCCAATAAATATTTTGTTTTTTATCAATGCACGAAAGAAGCAAGAGCATAATTATACTGATATACGGTATTCTTGATTTAAGTCTACATGTAGATGGTTTAAAAGCTCAAACAGGGGGGAGTCTGAGGGGATGTGCCCCCCTCAGAAATGGAAACATTTTCAATTTTCGAATTCATTTGGTGCGATCTGGTGTATACTTTTGACCAACATTTTATTGAAAAGCCGCACTTCGTTTCCAATCAATATTTTGGTTTTTATCAATCATGTCAAAATGCTAGATAACTATTTTGTTATGTAAGAAAGAATTTGTGCATAATATACAGATATTTTCTTGATTTAATTAAGTATAGGGCCTAGATGGTTGAAATTGTTATGTTGACAACATAAAACAGGTTCCCCATTTATCAAGGCAAAGATTCAGCATTCTGAAGCAAGAAGATTTAGGGTGGTTCGAGACCCAATATATTGTTGAAACCTGTAGAAAAAACGCGACAATTTTCAGTTTCTAAACTAAAATGGTTCAGAAATTTGCCTGAAGCCACCTTGTTTTAAGCTTATATTTTGTAATATTGAAACTAATACGCGCGAAGGGGGGGGGGGGGGGGTGAGGGGCATGGCCTGCTGGGCCATCCCCTGGATACGCCACTGGCTCTCTCCCCCTCTCCCTTTTCTCTCTGTCTCCCTTTCACTTTTTTGTCACATTAATTACGTTGTTCAATTAAACATTAGAATTTAATTTATCATGTTTATAGGCCTACTTCACAAATGTTTTATGGCACTGAAATAAAATTGCAAATAATACGTATTTTTAAGAAACACCGCGGCGGATCCCGGGATTTTCGTGTTGCCGATGTGTTCGCAAGATACCAGGGCACGGGTCTTGCAACTATGATTTCGCGCGCCGTGCCATCATCTGGATCCAGCCTTGAGTACCCCTCCCCTTCAGGCCGCGCCTAATGATTCCCGATCCGAATTAAACACCGTCCTGACGATAAACGATTCTTTCGTTCCACTTTCTTTCCCCTTCCTTTTTCTTTTCTACCCTCCTCTTCCTTTCTCTTTTCTTCCCTTTCTTTTCCCTTCCCCTTTCTTTTCCCTTCCTTTTTTTCCCTCCGAAAATCATTGGGGGGGCCCGTGCCCCCCCGTGCCCCTATGACGCTACGCCACTGGTCCAGTTTATCCATTTCTTCAAGGAAAACATTATTATTAGTATTAATTCTTTAGATCATCCATCCACAAGGGTACAACCATGTCAGGTTATTGGCCTCGAAAGTTATTGGCCTTTTGAGCTTTTAAATTTGGCTTGGTTTTATGTAAAAAATGTAAAATGTTTGACATTTTTTAAATGGTTCACAAAAATGTTTGACATGAAAATTGAAGAACATTTTGGGAAAAGAACACAAAATGACCAATTGACCAACCCTAAGGGGTCAATCTGCAGAACGAATACATTTTGTTTGCCTTATTGAAATAATCTACAGCCAGATCTTGTAGCTGTGTTATACTCAGTGTAAGAAGCCTATTCATTGAATGAAATACTCAAAGCTGATCAATCTGAAAAGTCATAATTATTGTCACGTTTGAGTAATTTGAGGATAACAATGACGATAACAATAAATCATTCTGATATGCACTATAAATTGAGCAAATTAAGCCAAATTGATTTACACGTGACATGTACTTTTGAATTGAAAGAACTTCTACTTGAGAGAATATGATTGTTAAAAAGAAGGGTTTTTTTCGGCGGCAATGTCTCAAACAACAAATATTGCTTGTTGCCGGTCATAATTATGCACACAAACAAGCAATATCAGAACAAGGTGCTTGAATGTACTTTTCACTATTCAATCACAGCTATATATATATTTTTTGGTATATAAAGAGCAAATGTGAACAATAGCCCACCAGACATTAACAACGTTAATGAACTGAGTGATTACAAATCAAACGGGTAACTCTCAACAGAGAGCTCTGATGGGCCAATCAAATATGTCGTTGTTTTTGTTTTGTTTTTTACAAGAAAGAAAGCCAAGTATTTTGTATGAGTATTTTAAGTACACTCAGAGCAAGGATACAAAGCATGCGAGACAAATGAGTGTAACAATAACCACCTTCACTTGTGTCCTTGGTATCATTGAAGTGTATCGACGTGTAAACCATTGTTACAACATGATGATATTTTTATAATCTTGGTGATCTATGAGTTCATGAACTGATATAATGATTAGGTGAACAAATTGCACGACTGATCATTCATGTATAAAAGGCACACAAACATGTATTTGTGCTTAGTGTGGACTAAAAATGTGCTATAAATGTATTTATATATAATATCCATTTTGAATATAACTTGGTAAACATTTATTTGATGTTGACTTAATGCACGATTCATTGCATATAGCAAACACAATTTTTTATATTTGGGTTATGCACTTGTTTGGATGCATAATTCCAACGTGTGTCGGCCTTCTTTTGAGTCATTTTAAGCAAGGTTGTGCCAACCATGTTATTTAACACAACCACTAACAATAACGATGCTTCAGTGCATACCACAATATGTGGGCATATAGTTGAGATAGAAATCTATTTCAAGCAAACATGTCTGAATGATTTGATGGTTAGAGTACCAGCAAAGAGTTTCAACACAGAGGTTACTTAAAAATGTCATTCATTTGATAAAGGTAAATAAATGGATATTGAGATTGCAGGCAAATGTCTTGTCCATATTTTGTCTCTTCTTTCAAGGTGCATTCAGCATAATTGTTCATGTTTCTAACTTTCTTTATATTTCTCAGTGGCAGTGCCAAGGGGGGGGGGGGGGGGGGGGGGGGGGTATGAGGGGAAATGCACCACCAGTAACTATCCTTGCACCCCCAATTTCCCCCTGTCAGCTCAATCTCTACCTCAGTTTGCCCCCCTCCACAGATAAAAAATTTAACAAGTCAAAACCAAAAATAGGGACAGCGGTCCCAAATAGGTCGTCCGTTTATATGGGTAGTTTGGTTGCAATTGTACTTCATCTGTTTAAATGTAATCAATTTTACATATGCAGCCAATTTTACATCTTAACCTCAGTTGACCTTTGACCTTGGTATGTGACCTTTGACCTCATTAACATATGAAGGTTTCCATGTTGCATCTATGACCGAGGTTTGGTTGCAATTGGTCATTGTATGGAAAAGAAATGGACGATACAAAAAGTGTGTACTAAATGTTGACCTCAGATGACCTTTGACCTTGGTATGTGACCTTTGACCTCATTTACATATGAAGGTTTCCATGTTGCATCTATGCCAGAGGTTTGGTTGCAATTGGTCATTGTATGGAAAAGAAATGGACAATACAAAAAAAAAGTGTGTACTAAATTTTACATCTTGACCTCAGATGACCTTTGACCTTGGTATGTGACCTTTGACCTCATAAACATATGAAGGTTTCCATGTTGCATCTATGACCGAAGTTTGGTTACAATTGGTTGTTGTATGGAAAAGAAATGGACAATACAAAAAGTGTGTACTAAATTTTACATCTTGACCTCAGATGACCTTTGACCTTGGTATGTGACCTTTGACCTCATTAACATATGAATGTTTCCATGTTGCATCTATGACCGAAGTTTGGTTGTAATTGGTCGTTGTATGGAAAAGAAATGGACAATACAAAAAGTGTGTACTAAATTTTACATCTTGACCTCAGATGACCTTTGACCTTGGTATGTGACCTTTGACCTCATTAACATATGAAGGTTTCCATGTTGCATCTATGACCGAAGTTTGGTTGCAATTGGTCATTGTATGGAAAAGAAATGGACAATACAAAAAAATGTGTACTGAATTTTATATCTTGACCTCAGATGACCTTTGACCTTGGTATGTGACCTTTGACCTCATTAACATATGAAGGTTTCCATGATGCATCTATGACCGAAGTTTGATTGCAATTGGTTATTGTATGGAGGAGAAATGGACAAAACAAAAAGTGTATACCAAATTGTTGACACACACACTGACAGACACACAGACAGACTACACACGAAGGATGCTGCCATAAGGTCTCTTCCTACGGACGACCTAAAAATGAGCTTAATTGACTTGATTTTTTTATTTGATTTTTTGAATTTTGTGAGTGCTGTAATTATTGAACTATTAATCAGATGCATATAAAAGTATACATTTTTAAAAAGGAAATGGATCAGAGAATCCAAATTTGGCGTCAATTTTTTTGAGAAAATCAAATTTATTTTATGTGACCCAATTTTTGTTGAACAAAGCTAACCAAAATGATTTTGAGTACAAAAATTCCCAAATCGCTTGATTAGGATGTTAAGACACTAACTTAGGGACAAATTTCTCAATTTTTACCAAAAAGTGAAAATAAAATGGAAACTGTTTTTTGGGCACTTTTTAAAAAATCAACATTTTTGGTCAAAAATTGATGCCAAATTTGGATTCTCTGATCCATTTTTTCCCCAAAAATGTATACTTTTATATACATTTGAGTCATAGTTCAATAATTACAGCACTCACAAAATTCAAAAAGTGACTTCCTTGAGTCCCCCCCCCCCTTAAAAAGGCACAATTATTGATGCAGGGGCTTCCGTTGATATTTCTAAAAAATGTGAATAAATTCATAGCACTTACCACAATCTGCTTGTTCGTCTGAATTGTCCCTGCAATCATTCTCATAATCACATACATAATTGGATGGTATACAATTGCCATTGGCGCAGGCAAACTGACTGCTTAAACACGTATGTGTAGCTGTAAAATAATCAAAGACAACACTCAAATACCGAGGATCAAAATGCAGTGCCGAGGTTGTAAAACTACTGTCCACATGAATGAAATGAAATATTGACTTATGGTTAAGGGAGACAGTGCAACCATGACTGATCAACATGTTTGGTTTTGCAAACTCCTCAAAAAGAAATTCAGTTTTCTTAGATGTTTTGTGATATATTCATGTTGCGTTACATATCAATGAAAAGCTGATGTGTTCCTCTTTCCAACAATACCACGGAGCAATCACTTGATAATGCTCAGCCACTTGCTTTAGAATGTGGGGAGGTTTCAAAATATGTGTGCCAAATTCACCACTCTTCTGATAACGTTTATGAATAAGGAGAGTTCCTCTAGTATACCGTAACACTGCAGGTCTTCAATCGGGAATTTGAAAGAACAACCCATATAGACGGGGTGACAGCAATGTTTATCAACAAACGCAACGGTCGAAGGGACTGGACTGTCGATACATGCTTGAGTGAACAGCATATAACCACAACACTGTCCGCTATGCCTTATTGCCCTTTACATTGCTTTGGCGCAAGTTTTAAAAGCACGGGTCCTAAACAAAACAGGATGCGTGCGCAAACCGCCGGGCAAAGAACAATGGTAACTGCTGGCCAAACGCCTGGTGTGACGTCACCTGTCACCCCATCTATACACTTACACTGTGAGGAAAAATAATAATTGGTTGGTTCGTTCCTGTCATGACTGACAGCTTGTGACCTTGCAGATACTGCGCCACAGATGACGATCAGCAAAGGACTAACAATCAGTAATCGATCTTATTTGATCAAACAATAATATTTATAAATACAAGGCGGTTCTCGAACGGCGCGTCTCGCCTGTTCATCAAAAGTGACTTGAAAGAAATGATGATGAAACATATAATACAATGTAGCACTGTCACAGAGGTATGCATTGTAGTTAATGCAAGGGATGTAATGCAAGGGATGTAATGCCTTGAAAAATTTAATCAACAAAAAGAACACACCAACCCCCTTCCCTACACCAAATCACATCAAGATAGGCCTTACAGATCTTATTTGACCCCAGATGACCTCTGATGACCTTGAAAATTTAATCAGCAAAAAGAACACACCAACCCCCTTCCCTCCACCAAATCACATCAAGATAGGCCTTACGGATCTTATTTGACCCCAGATGACCTCTGATGACCTCGACAAATTAATCAACAAAAAGAACACACCATCCCTCTTCCGTCCACCAAATCCCATCAAGATAGGCCTTACGGATCTTATTTGACCCCAGATGACCTTATATGACCTCCGATGACCTTGAAAATGTTTTCAGCAAAAAGAATACACCACCCCCTTCCCTCCACCAAATCCCATCAAGATAGGCCTTACTGATCTATTTGACCCCATATTTGACCCCTGATGACCCCGAAAAAGTAATCAACCAAAAGAACACACCACCCCCCTTCCCTCCACCAAATCCCATCAAGATAGGCCTTACTGATCTATTTGACCCCCGATGACCCCAAAAAATTAATCAACAAAAAGAACACACCATCCCTCTTCCGTCCACCAAATCCCATCAAGATAGGCCTTACGGATCTTATTTGACCCCAGATAACCTTGAATGACCTCCGATGACCTTGAAAATTTATTCAGCAAAAAGAATACACCACCCCCCTTCCCTCCACCAAATCCCATCAAGATAGGCCTTACTGATCTATTTGACCCCCAATGACCCCGAAAAATTAATCAACAAAAAGAACACACCATCCCTCTTCCTTCCACCAAATCCCATCAAGATAGGCCTTACTGATCTATTTGACCCCATATTTGACCCCCGATGACCCCGAAAAATTAATCAACAAAAAGAACACACCATCCCTCTTCCGTCCACCAAATCCCATCAAGATAGGCCTTACTTATCTATTTGACCCCATATTTGACCCCCAATGACCCCGAAAAATTAATCAACAAAAAGAACACACCATCCCTCTTCCGTCCACCAAATCCCATCAAGATAGGCCTTACTGATCTATTTGACCCCATATTTGACCCCCGATGACCCCGAAAAAATAATCAACAAAAAGAACACCCCATCCCTCTTCCGTCCACCAAATCCCATCAAGATAGGCCTTACTGATCTATTTGACCCCATATTTGACCCCCGATGACCCCGAAAAATTAATCAACAAAAAGAACACACCACCCCCCTTCCCTCCACCAAATCCCACCAAGATAGGCCTTACTGATCTATTTGACCCCATATTTGACCCCCGATGACCCCGAAAAATTAATCAACAAAAAGAACACACCACCCCTCTTCCGTCCACCAAATCCCATCAAGATAGGCCTTACTGATCTATTTGACCCCATATTTGACCCCCGATGACCCCAAAAAATTAATCAACAAAAAGAACACACCATCCCTCTTCTGTCCACCAAATCCCATCAAGATAGGCCTTACTGATCTATTTGACCCCATATTTGACCCCCGATGACCCCGAAAAAATAATCAACAAAAAGAACACCCCATCCCTCTTCCGTCCACCAAATCCCATCAAGATAGGCCTTACTGATCTATTTGACCCCATATTTGACCCCAATGACCCCGAAAAATTAATCAACAAAAAGAACACACCATCCCTCTTCCGTCCACCAAATCCCATCAAGATAGGCCTTACTGATCTATTTGACCCCATATTTGACCCCCGATGACCCCGAAAAATTAATCAACAAAAAGAACACACCACCCCCTTCCCTCCACCAAATCCCATCAAGATAGGCCTTACTGATCTATTTGACCCCCAATGACCCCGAAAAATTAATCAACAAAAAGAACACACCACCCCCCTTTCCTCCACCAAATCCCATCAAGATAGGCCTTACTGATCTATTTGACCCCCAATGACCCCGAAAAATTAATCAACAAAAGAACACACCATCCCTCTTCCGTCCACCAAATCCCATCAAGATAGGCCTTACTGATCTATTTGACCCCATATTTGACCCCCGATGACCCCGAAAAATTAAGAACAAAAAGAACACACCATCCCCCTTCCCTCCACCAAATCCAATCAAGATAGGCCTTATGGATCTTATTTGACCCCTGATGACCTTGAATGACCTCTGATGACCTTGAAAATTTATTCAGCAAAAAGAACACACCACTCCCCTTCCCTCCACCAAATCTCATCAATATGGGCCTTACTGATCTATTTGACCCCATATTTGACCCCGATGACCTCTGGTGACCTTGAAAATTTAATCAACAAAAAGAACACACCATCCCTCTTCCCTCCACCAAATCCCATCAAGATAGGCCTTACTGATCTATTTGACCCCCAATGACCCCGAAAAATTAATCAACAAAAAGAACACACCATCCCTCTTCCGTCCACCAAATCCCATCAAGATAGGCCTTACTGATCTATTTGACCCCATATTTGACCCCCGATGACCCCGAAAAATTAAGAACAAAAAGAACACACCATCCCCCTTCCCTCCACCAAATCCAATCAAGATAGGCCTTATGGATCTTATTTGACCCCTGATGACCTTGAATGACCTCTGATGACCTTGAAAATTTATTCAGCAAAAAGAACACACCACTCCCCTTCCCTCCACCAAATCTCATCAAGATAGGCCTTACTGATCTATTTGACCCCATATTTGACCCCCGATGACCTTGAATGACCTCCGATGACCTTGAAAATTTAATCAGCAAAAAGGACACACCACCCCCTTCCCTCCACCAAATCCCATCAAGATCGGCCTTACGGATCTTATTTGACCGCATATTTGACCCCGATGACCTTGAATGACCTCCAATGACCTTGAAAATCTAATCAGCAAAAGAACACCCCACCCCCTTCCCTGACATCAAGTCCCATCAAGATAGGCCTTACGGATCTCTAGATATCGCGTCACAACGCGTCTCAAAAGTTTTAAGCATATTTGACCCCAATGACCTTGTATGACCCCCGATGACCTTGAAAAATCAATCAGCAACAGAACGCACCACCCCCCTTCCCTCCACCAAGTCCCATCACGATAGGCCTTACGGATCTCCAGATATCGCGTCACAAAGGTATTTCTTAGCACACGGCGGACGGCATACGGCATACGGCGGACGGCGGACGCCGGACAGAAATAGTGATAACATAGTCTCTTTCTGATTACATCAGGCGAGACAAAAAGTAGGGTATTCTAAATCAATTGAAAAATACTTACAACAGTAATTTACGCCTTCATCCGTGTTATCTCCACAATCGTTATCTAGATCACACTTCCAATTCCAGTCGATGCACATTCCATTGGCACAAGAGAACTCACTGCTCAAACAATTTACACTAGATGCTGCAGTAAAATATCAAAATGGAATTAACAAAAGGTTGATAAACTGGAATATATATTGATCAACTGGATTATTATACGAGGGTAATTCAATAAGTTCTACCTCCTACCTCACAACTTTGCTATTACTGTAAAACCAGAAAGGTTTGCGAGTTTAAAATGTCGCGAATCAGCAATACTGGCCTAATTCACAGCATGAACATTTCACAAATCTAAACTTTGCAATGCACTGCTACAAGGTAGACGGGAAATATTTGCGACATGACATTTTTGAGAGCAACTGCTCCTCGCGAAATTAAAATGCATGCAAACATTTCTGGTTTTACAGTATATTACCCAGTCTTATGAAATATTCCACAAATGCAGGTTTGAATCTCAGCTGAGAATTCGTAGTAAATTGATCTGAATACTGGTTGTAATTTTTTTGGAGATGTATTTCAAACCCAATGTCCATATTGTGTGACTGGAACAGATGGAAAAAAGCAAAATATCTTCCAAGTGCTGATCATTTAACTAATTCTAAGAGACAAAACATACATATCAGTCAAGTATAGCCATTCTAAATTTCAGATATCTCTTTAACAGACTATAAACAAAAAAATGTGAATGATTTGTTAGGCAAAAACCAGATCAGGATGAACATTATATCCTAGGAAACGCTATTATAAGAGTCATATTTGCTTTTCATAAGAACTGAGAGATCTTCAATATACAGGACTGAATGGAGGGATTCCAAATCTCTCCAAGATATGATTTTCTACTTTTTTTATTCTGATTGACTATTCTGAAAGTTGCGCATAAGAAAAATCATAAATTGATGACTAAGATGTTAAAGATTAAACATTTCGAGGCATCACTGTGGCATGACTTAGAACAACTAATTTGACTGATTAGCAGTATTCCAGTACTGTAAAAGTGGACATTTTCGCGCGTAGAAATTGTTGCGCTTCGAACAGTTTGAACAATTGTGCTTGTTTTTACTTTCGCGATTTTGAGCTTCTGTAAATAGACCTACATATAAAATGAATATATTCGCGCATTTTTATTTTTGCACTTGCTGAATTTAGTGCGAAAATAAATGTAGTGCAAAAATTTCCACTTTTACAGTATGCCAAAGGAAAAGCAATACATCTGTGTTGATAACATACCATTTGCATGTATGGCATGCATGCAATTAGATCTTTCAATGCACTCTGCGTATTCTATTTAGCAAATTGGCTCGTCAACTTTTTTCATGGTGTCAGGTTTTCTAAGTCATGTCTATGACCCACTGATCACCGTAACAGCGCCCTCAACCGGAAGCAGCATGGGTCTAGAGTAGGCCTAGTCTAGAGGTGCTCATGAAGTATGTAGACCATTACACATGAAACTGTCAATCATGAGTCAAATGTATTGGTTTTGAAATATGAAAATCTCAATTATTTGGTTCCACAAACCTGATGAATTTATTCGAATATTGATGTCTGTACCCAATAATGTGTGCATTAGCATTTTTTTGCTCTGAATGATTTATTAGTTTATCCAGAATTCAAAGCTTGATTTGTATATAAAAATAAGATAAAATAATAATTAATAAGGACCAGCAAGCCGCTGTTTATCCTGTGTGTAATGTCCTTTATATTATCAGCGGAGCAATTCAATACATAATGTAAGTGGCTGTTGGTTATTTAATCATCTAAACGCTAAGTACTTGACAATGCTTGGTAATTGCATTTGGCCAATTGATATCGTATGAATAGCTAATACCAGTTCCCAATCTAGTTAAACATGTATGTGGAAATTGGATCCTGAACAAAATGAATGATTAATTTAGCCTCATCCTGATTAACAATTCCATATGCTTTGTATGAATAGAGGCACTTGACTCTGGATTTAGTGCCAAGCTACTTCACTCTTGGAATAAGTAGAATGAGTTCTACTTATTCCAAGCTTCACTTGACCAATATTAATGGCACATACCTCCAAGTGGAGAATTCAGGAAGCTCAAAAATGTACAGAAACTTGGCATTTTGAAGGGATACTTTAGTTGTGCAAACAAAGAAGTATACAACATAATTTAGGAAAAGTTCAAATTCTGATGTGAAATTAATGATTTTCTTCCAGTTATTTTTTCAGGTCTTGTGGTTGCAGAAGCGTATTAAGTCGGTCGCTAAATTCTGTTCTCTGTAATCTACATAATTTGTTCCTGGGATAAATGAAATAAAATGTTTCTTATTGCATGAAAATATATGTTGGATAAATGCTCATATAAATTGCATGCAATTCACAGTGGTAGGCAAAATTGTGGGAATCAATGACAAAGTATGCTTTTTCTTAACCAAAATTATGTTAATAAATGCACATTTAAATCACATGTTTTTTTGTGCAACAAAGCTAAATAATATGTTGAACCCTGATTTTTAACTTAAAACAGCTCATACAAATAGCAGCTATAGCATATGAGGCCTTTTTGCACTTACTCCTCAGTTATACGAAAAGGTCATATCTACAATAGCTACCATGTGTTGTAGGCCTAAATTGTTGGCGCTAAATGAAGGGCCTTTTGGATAACACAATCTTACTAATGGCAGCCATTGTAGATTGGGCTTGCACCTTACCCTCCAAATTACAAATCTACAATACATGCTGGATAGATTTGCTTCTTACAATATTAATTGCATGTGGGAAATTTGCATTGGTGGCTGTGTGATAAAAGTAACTTTCTTTTAAACATTGACTTGTTATGACCCTGGCCTAGAAAGCCAGAATTAGTTCTTCATTCTAATTCGGGAAAATCTCTCCATGAGGTGTTTTTTTGTGAATTAATGTCCTCAAATGTGGAAGACACATATTTGGATGAATTGCATATTCATAGCTAATGAATACAAGATCTGTATCACATTTCTTATCCCCCAGATCACATTAACAATGTGATCTACTTGTTTTTCTGGTGGCCTCGATGGAACCAACCAACACAGTGGGGGAAAAGGAAAAACTAAGTTCAATATCACATCAAAAAGTCAATGATTTGGTTGGATATGGATTTTTCTTCTTCAATATCTCCATTTGAATTTAGGTTGGTTACATCTTTTGATAAAATTCGTAATAAAAAAAAGCATATTTTATGTTATTAAAATATTAAACCTAACCCTCTCAGTCACAGAGTAGGGACAGAATGACAAGTTACCTCCTAAGTATGAATAAGTATTAATTTATTTGCCACTTTTTGTGTGTTTTTGCTGAAATACTTACGAACACATATTTTGTTATCATTAACAAGTTTCATATTAGCTGGGCATGAGCATTCCGGGGCTCCTCCAGGACCGGGTGTACATATATGGCTACATCCACCATTGAAACCATTACCACAGGGGCTGGTAAAACCTGATGAAAGAGAAGAGAAACAACAGAAAATGACAATTATTGGTTTGTTTATATCATATATGATGTTAGGACTATTTTATCTGATCCCAAAAATCTATGAATTACTCCCATTCAGATAAAAACCGCTGTCAACCTGAGACAATTCAGTGTTTCTATAATGTAATATTAGTAATTTCCAAGATTTTTGTTCAAATAACAGCCTTACTTGGGCTACTGAATATCAATACCATTGATTATTTTGTTAAGCACTGTGGTACGTACCATTGTATAATGTGTGAGAGCGCTATATAAATGCTCATTGTTATGTTATGTTATTATTTAATTACTATTATCCATCTAGCACAAAATGCCATACATGTATAATTGATACAAATGCAACACGATTACTTAACAGTTTATAGATTATATGTATTTCTAAGCCAGCATGGGATTGCAGCGAAATAGACCCCGTACACACTACAAAATCGCTTCATTCGATGAAGTTTGAGAGCGTACACATTACAACTAACGAAGATAGAGATGCGTACACATTAGCAAATATTAACGAAGATCGTTGATGACGTTCTTTCTTGTCACGTGTGTAATTGGTTTACTACTTCCGGTTCCCATATTTAATTTATCTTCAGTTTAACATACATATCCCCAACTCAAAACTAAATCACCATTATTGTAACCCTCAAAATAATAAACATAGCATTTGTTTTTAATGCTAAAATATTATCTCTTCCGCGCTATCAGTTTATACTGGGAGTTTATATCATGACCTCTTCCTATTTGACCTTACGTAAATTCATCTATTACGATCGAGTCCCGCATCGAATTGACTACAATACAGCCATATGGGTAAATGAACTGGTGTCGAGGGTCGAGAGTACTCGTGTAGCGTAATCCTGGCGTATCAAAACTGTCAAAACATGGCAAAGTTTGGGGCCATCTTCATTGTGTTTAGTGAATTTGTATACTACTAAAGAAATGTTTGGTAAAATGGTAAAATTACAGACATTTCAGAGGAATTTATTGAACGGTGTTGCTCCGTGCAGCGTGTGTGAAAGAAAAGACAAGATCACTGTGTGATGAGATCGTCCTCTGTGTGTTTATTTGTTTGGTTGCGACGCGACACCGGAAATTGATTTCTGGCAATGTCATTCGTTCCGCATGACTCCCTTCATTCGACGAAGTGAGCGTACACATTACACATTCGCTTCATCGAATGAACATTTATCTTCGTCGAAAGAACCTCCCGAGCTTCATCGAATGAAGCTGATTTAATCTTCGTTCGATGAAGGGCGGAGCGTACACACTATGCACCTTCATTAGTTGATCTTCATTAGCGCTTCATCGAATGAAGGGATTTTTGCTAGTGTGTACGGGGTCATAGTCTGCATCTGTGCATGATGACATAGGCAAAATATGACACACATGTGTGACACATCACACCATAAGGTTTTCATCAGCAAAGACTCCTTTTAATAATGTATATAGTATAGGGCACAATAGCTTGTAAAATATGGAATAATTGTATCATTTATGCATCTGTCAGTTGCAATCCCGGCCCCCCCCCCCCTACCCGGGCATAGCGGGGACTTGACCGGGGCTGTAATATTGATATTTGTAACGGCCCGGGTACAGCCCGGGTACCGCCCGGCAGGGCGGGGGACATTGTTTTGTTACGGCCCTGGTCAAGTCCCCGCCCCTTGACCCCGGGCACAACGCATGAGTCCCCGCTGAGTCCCCGGGTACGCCCGGCCCTGGTTGGCGATAGGACTACGCTGTACTTTAAGAAGAAAAATTTAGCCACGACACTGTTTAAGCAAATGTTTTATGAGCCAGGAATTCATCCATACGTTACCTAGAATTTTAGTTCGCCGAGTAAAACTTGAATTCGAGCTTTTCATGTCATTGCGAAGTGATTTCCGCCGGCCCTATGACCAAATCATGCTAAACGGGGCACATAGACACGAGGACCATGTTCACACATGATTCTTTCAGATTTTTTTACCTTACATTCTCAAATTTTTGCTACCAGCAAGACCAAGAAACAGTGTTCGAATTATTGTTTATTTACCATTTTAATATTCCCAACACGTGGATGATCACGATGACATCGTCGCAATTTCATTAACTCCGTAGAGGCACAGTTCAAAACATGCATATATGACTGGGCATGAAAGCACGAAGCAACGTTCATGGGACGTGGTTAAATTGGTAAAACACGTGTTGATGAGTGACGTCATTAATTAATAATTTATGACATCATCGCAATCTCGTTAACGTTTTCAAAGGCACAGTTTGAGACACGCATACGGCGGGACACTAAAGCACGAAGCAGCGTGCTTGGGACGTGGTTAAATTGGTAAACACGTGGTTGACGATAGTGACGTCATCAATTTATGACATTATCATCGCAATCTCGTTAATGTTTTCAGAGGCACAGTTCGAGACATGCATACGAAGGGGCACGAAGCAACGTACATGGGACGTGGTTAAATAACACAGTAACCGGCCCAAGGCGAGGGCTAATGTAATACGATTTGAACGCTGGTTTTATAGATCGAGCCGGAACTACGTACGTGGAGATGGGATCATTCAATCATGGATGCCTTGCGGCTTGCGCTACTGCGAGATGGAGTCGAATTCAGTGGAAGTTGTAACGTAGTTTAGTGAAGTTTTAAAGTTGCCGTTTTAAATGATGGATAATTGATCGGGAAAATTGTTTTTTCCAATTTTTTAAAGACAGTTTTGATCAGGAATTGGACAAAGTCTGTCAAATACAGTATTATACATAAAAAAATATGGGCGTCTGTCGGAAAACCTGCTTGGAATTTTTGGTTTTCCGACGCCCGGATTACGCGAGTTGAAAAAATGACGAATGCAAAGCTTAAGCTTTCACTCACGGCGTTTCCCTCGCAAAGTCCCCGGGTAGTTTTCCCGGCCCATTTTAGCGTCAACATGTCCCCGGGTACGCCTCGGGTATACCCCGGGTATCCCCCGCATAGTCCCCGGGTAGTTTTCCCGGCCCATTTTAGCGTCAAAATGGCCCCGGGTACGCCCCGGGTATGCGGGGACATGAATTTTGTCAATCCCGGGTCAAGTCCCCGCTACATCCCGGCTATTGCCCGGGTAGGGGGGGGGGGGGGGGGGGGGGGGGGCGGGATTGCAACTGACAGACGCATTACTCTTTGCACTGTAGGATGAGGATGTACAGAATACAGCGCATTGTTACACAATTTGTAGAGGGATTCCACAATTGTGCTGCAGATAAGAAAAGACCCCATATTATTAGGTAAGGGTTAAGGAATACAATTATGTATAAAAGGTGTAAGCATCCTTTTGTGAATCCCAGAAACCACCCTTAGCAAGGATTGTCAAGTAAGTCAAACAGTGACCCCTAACAAGGATTTTATTAACAAGAACACTTTTAAAATGGTTTAAAAACATACATGAACAAGGACTGGTAAGAAGTGTGCCCCTAGATATGGAAAAGCTAGTCCAAAAGGTTTTTGAAGGATGCGACTACATTTGTCCTGTAATGCAATTTGTAATGCTGTTTCATGCGTGATCATAGTGGTTGTCTCAAGCTACCCTTAGCGTGCATGGATTCATATTGGTAAAAAAGACAGTGTTATTCTCAGATATTGGGTGATTTTGATACCCTTAGGCCTTAGCGTGGGTCTGTGTTGTCCTCCAAATAAACACCTTTATTTTGCGTTTTAATACATTCACACGGATCATGCATGGATGATTACACTTTTAGTCTGAGTGACCCATGGTGTGAAAAGGGTTATTTTTGGAAGAATTTCTTCAAAATTATAAGGGTTATTTTTGGAAGAATTTCAAAATGATAAAAAGGGGTCGTTTTGAAATGCCATTAACTTGGGGTGTACTTCAATATCGTAGAACGATTATGTGTTACCGCTACAAATACAAATAGAAACCAGTGGGCTCACTCCAACCTGACCAACCACAAAGCCAACGTAAATACTCTACACCCCCGCTCACTACTACATCATTATTTGTTCTAATATTCATAAAGGCCTCCCTCACACCCCCACACAAGACCATGGTATGCCTATGTTACCAGACCTGCATTATACTCCCCCCCCCCCCCCCCCCCCACCCCTAAAATGTTTGGTTGGACTCTGCCTCTATCTCTTGAAAGGAGATAGATAAAGGAGACAGTACATGTAGGTCAGTCAATCAGACACAACAAACAACAAAATATGGGTTCTTACTAAACTATATTCTTGAAGTCACAAACCTATTGATGAAATGCATTTGTTTAAATATTATTTTAAACGTTATGTTTAGTTCATTTGAAGAAACATTTTGTGGGTAAGAAAACCCCGAAAACAGCCTTCTATGGCCTTTCATGTCTATTAGTGAATTTCACTATTAATCCATAGAAATTTAAGATGTGAGCACAAAAATAGAGCTTCATTATTATTATGATCATTTAAAAAACCTAACCAAATGAAATCTGACTTTAAGTTTCATTGAAATCAAATGTCACCAAATATATCATGTAACCCTAAACAATGAAAAATGCAATTGAATTTTACAAACAAAATATTTCAGTCAGATTTGGTGAGAATAGAATGTATTGGTCTAATAATATTTTTTAAATAAATGCTTATTTGCTTGTGATGAGGGCTTGGGTTTCACAGATACTTTTGTATTAACTTTGACATAAATCTTCTTAAAATTAGACTATACAATATTTAAATCAAATTGTCAGAATGATCAACTTCACAGTTAGTCTATACATGCATGTACAGTACATGTATACCACAAACCAAATTTAAGGTTTTTTGTATGGCATTGTGTAGTGTCAAGATTAAAGCCTATTTTGTATTGACAATTAAGTTGCTATAGACACATAACCTTTACTTATGTTTTATAAATATTTAACACTTTGGTAGGAGGTGATGGTCTAGTGCATCAAAACTATTGTAACAAGTTTGGTGACTAGCACACGTAGGTAGGTGCCATCGCACAGTCAAGGTGTAGGTGTCATTCAGATGCCAAAGACAGAAGGTTTAGAGCAGTCATTGAATAGGTTTTCTTCCATTGAGGTGCGAAATTACATTTCACTTTTCAAGTTGAGGCCTTTGGGGGGGGGGGGGGTGGTACTTAGTACTTATTGGATATGAGGTAACGGGCATGTTCTGCCAAATAGGGTCCCATTTTTCACCCTCGGGTAACTGGGTGATCCCTTTTCAAAGCCATTTTTGGTAAATTTATGGGTCTAAAATCCTTAATTTTGCTGGGTTTCCCCCCGAAATTTTAGCAAAATCTGTAAAATATATAGGAAAATGATGGGCTTATGGTAAACATATGGGTCCATTTCCCCTAAAAAATTGATAAATATTTGGGTCAATTATCATTTTGCTGGCGGCACATCCCTACCAAAAAGAAATCCGAGTACCCCCACCGAGGGTTGAGGCGCATTCACTCCTTTTCATGGGGTGCAATGTATCAGCACCATTTTGAACTATGAAATATTGTTGTGCAATTTTGCACCAGACTTTGAAATTCATATCAAAATGGACAATTTTGGGGTGACGCGATATTAGGAATGTTAATTCTTTGCAGTGTGGCAAATCAAAAAACATCCAACTTTTTATACACAACCTGCAATTGACCTATGTTATATGTTCAGTTGACCATGTTCATACAAATAGCAATCCACATGCCACCAAATAAAGCAGGTCTTGCATGTATTCTATTTCATATTTTAAGGCATGTAGACAACAAAGCAAATCAAACACTTGCCCCTGGAACTGTCTCGTGATTTGGTATCACAGATAAATATTAAAATATTGATCAAAGTAAATTCTAACTCTCTGTAGGGTATTCTATTGACGTGGATTTTTATGACTTCAGTACTGCATTCTTCAACAAATATTAAAAATAATTGTTTCATTCCGGGTGTAAACAATGTTAACTTATTTCATAACACTGTTTGCCTTTGAACTAAAACTCTTTTCTTTTAGATCTTTAAAACACAGTGGGAGCCATTGCCATTAACAGCTTTCTCATACGTGCGTGTGAGAGTTTTAGTGTACACAATTATTTCAATGGTTTTAGAGTTTCAACCCACATTAACCAGTTCCACGCTCATCCTGTTAAAGAACGGGATAAGCCATGTACATCAGCCCTGTGCGTATCCCGTCAATAAATGGGATAAAGCATTGAAAATACCTGCATTGGTATATCTCGCCGCATATGACTCCACAAACACTAATATGGACAACCGCATATCAAAACTTACCTTAGGCCAAACAAAGAAGAAGGTCCGTCTCAGAAGCCCGCCCGCATTGGTATGTGAAATGAGCTACTGCGCGTAGGTCTATGCGCTGGGGGCTAAAAAACTTTTTTTGGGGGATTTTTTTTTCCTTCTTTTTTTTGTGTGGATTTTTTTGTTGGATTTTTGTTGGATTTTTAAAAAAAAAGTTTAAAAAAGTTCTCCGTAAGCTTGGATAAACAAAAAAAAATTTTTAAAAATAGCAAATCGCATACCTCATAGCCTATTTTCTAAAAAAAATAAATCAAAAAAAATAAATTGCACAGCACTTAGCTTTTTTGCACAATGTTGCTGAGACAGACCTTCTTTGTTTGGCCTTAAAAGAATATTTGCCTACTGATGGAGCTATTATCTATGATGTGAGACTATCAACCTTGTTGTTTACCATTAAAGTTCAGCTATAAATATTGACAAAGAACGGCAAATATGGCAGCACGACGGCTGCTGGCTGCATGGTCCCCCCCCCCACCCCCATTTGATAGGGGTTCCTACACTTAACTAAGCGTGTAACAAAAATAAACCAGTAAACTGTGTGGTATAAATAAAACCCAAAAACGATGACGATGCGGTTTTTCGGTTACAATTCAGGCTATTTCTTCAAGATTTTGGAATAAATTATGTTTTGACTTCAATTCTAGTTTGAAATATAACTGTTATGTTACTTGAAAATTGAAATCATATATCAGAGTATCATTTCACCAGAATATGTTGTCTAAAATCATCCCAAACCGTGAAGAATGCAGTAGTAGTTCTACGTTTATGACAGTGCATGAATAGTTCTTTAGCACACACAGTTGTTACGGCAAGTCAGTATAGCGCGTTGAAGTGAATAATAGCACATACACAGCCAATCCAGAATTCCACAAATTTCACTTATCGTACAGCTTCAGAATGCTGTAAATTTGACATCGTAAATAACCTGATTAATTACAGCGCTGTAATTATTACCCAACTTGGTGTGTGTGTGTTTAATAGTAGATGATTGTCTAAGACCCCGTACACACTACAAAATCGCTTCATTCGATGATGATTAGTTGATCTTCATTAGTTAATTAAGAGAGCGTACACATTACAACTAACGAAGATAGAGTTGCGTACACATTGCATGGTAATTTATTAACGAAGATCGAATGTTTACATGTGTTCAGGTCACGTCATGACCTCGCAGGGAAAACAAAATAATTCACATACAGTAACTTATTAAAAAACGTAATATGAAAAATATTAAAAAAATGTTTTTTGGGCTATATTTGTAAAAATGGTTGCGCAAAACAGCTTTATTATTAATTTCAACATTGTACAAAACATTTTGTCTGCATTTAGTACGAAAAATATAGGTTTCATTACTAATTTCATGCAAACTTTCTAACAAAATGTGTACATCAAAACGAAGCAGAAAGGGCGCCTAGGCCGCTGGAAATTGGTTGTTACGATAGCTTTTTCTAATGCCTAAAAATAATATGACCGCGCAGTTTTTCTTGAAATCTCAATAATCATGGTAAAACACGGTATTCACAAAATCTGCCCACTGTTTTCACCTAAAATATCACGGGAAATCCTGAACCTTATAAATGGGGGAGAATCTCCCAGAACTTATTGTTCTTGGGACTCCCCTGTCGAAGCCTGCTTACCGTTGTTCGATGTTTTGATCTGACTAATTTGCATCTTCCCCGGAGATGCGGGCATTCCAAACTGAAGTATTTCTAATATTTCAAACTAGAAACACGGGTCGCACCGACGTGACGTCACCCCATGTCACGCGCCAGCCCGTCACCCAAATTTCGCTTGGACTACCTCGGAATAATCCAAACTACTTCTGCTTTTTGTCGCAGGGGGCTTAGGGCGGCCGGGCGATCAAAACATCGAACAACGGTAAGCAGGCTTCGACAGGGGAGTCCCAAGAACAATAAGTTCTGGGAGAGACTCCCCTGTCGAACTGCTTTCCGGTTCGATGTTTTGATCTGACTAATTTGCATCAACCCAGTTTAGCACAGAACCTGGAGGAGGTGCGATAAAAAGCCAAACACCGTGTACAGTATTTATTATTTTAAGATCAGATCATTAAACCCACATCGCCATGATGTCAAGGTCAAATCGAATCAAGGTAAGCTTAGTCTCAATTTCGCGTTTATCAAAACCGAAAAGACTTAGCTCAACCTCAAAATAAATAACTGATAAACCAACTCACCTAATTTCTTGGCTGTCTGCCCGACGGTCTAGCTAGGACCGTACGGGCGAACTGTCCCCTGAACGAGTTCCCGCCAAAAGCCCTGTAATAGGCGGCGGAAAATGTCGTCGTGGATTTCCAAGAAACGGCCTCATAGATCTCCTTCACGGACAACCCCCAGTGGTATGTCCATGAAGTTGCAATACTACGTGTCGAGTGCGCGGAGGCACGATCGTCATAAGTAATTGCCTATGAGTCTCTAACTATCTGAACTAGTCAGCGTGAAATAGTACTTTTCGTCGCTGGGCTGAGTGGCTCAGAGTGTGTTAAAAAGAGCTGATCAAAGTATTTTTACCACGTACTCCGGACGTCTTACCTGAGTAATACCTCAGACAGCGAACGGGGCACCATAACCCGTCATCGTGTACGAACGAATTCGAACTCAGAGAGGGTAGGTAAAGGGTGGAAAACGAGTGCGTACTTGTTTCGTTCTACGCCAGAAACCCTGGTATAAAACAAAGTGTAGCGCCCGCGCGAGAAAGAGTCATTGGCGAAAAAGACAATGCGAGTACAGAACACCTTTGCGCAGAGTCAAAGGCTACGAGAATTACTGTTTTCAGAGCTTATCCTGAGGGTCGACGCCTTCGCCGTAAGGCTCGAATGGCGGACCCTTGAGATAGTTGAGAACAGTATTAAGCTCCCAAGCAGGTACGATCTTCCTGGTTGGAGGCCTCTCGTTGAACATCTCCTTCAATAGAAGACTGATCTCTCCGTCGTCCTTGACAGAAGATCCGTCCTCAAAACCTACATGGACTGACATGATTGCGGACTATAATTCCGGACAGTAGCTGCCTGGGGTCCTGAATCAAACTTCTCGGTTAAAAAATAGCGAAAACGCTATTTACATCTGCTCGAGTGGGAGAGATATCTCTCTCAGTACACCACTCATAGTAGGGAGCCAAACGCTTAGAGTAAGTCTTGAGCGTGGATTGGCGTCGACCTGAGGCGACCAAGCCTGCAGACCTTCGAGAAAAGCCTTTCTCCTGGCATCGTTGCCGGATAATGGCCAAACAGTCAACCGTAGGTGCTCGTTCGGTAGGAATTCGCCGTGAACTCCCTGCCTGAGCAAGTCCTGAAGTGGAGGTAGCAACATGGGGCGACCCACAAGAAGATCTACCATCGGTCGAAACCACACGTGTTTCGGCCAGAAAGGGGCTATGAGCAGGACGTAACAGTCGTCTCTTGCCACCTTTTCTACCACTTTTGGAAGCAGCGAGATTGGAGGGAAGGCATAAGCCGACAGTCCCTTCCAATCCACTGACAGAGCGTCTGCGACGTACGCCCTCGGGTCGCGAGTCCGAGAGCAATACACCGGTAGCTGTTTGTTCTGGTACGAAGCAAACAGGTCGATCGCTGGGTGACAAAATCGTACAAAGATTGTCTGTGCTATCTGAGGTGCTAACGACATTTCCGTAGGGCCGGACGTTCGTCCCCTGGAAAGATCGTCTGCAAGGATGTTCGTGACACCCGCGATGTGAATCGCCCGCAGTATGATCTGGTGATCTCGACACCATGTGATGAGTCTCATGGTGAGGTAACAGAGGGTGGGAGATCTTGTCCCGCCCTCCCCGTTCAGGTAAGCTACCACTGTCGAGTTGTCCGTCTGGACAAGGACACTGTGTCCCTGTAGATCGGATTCGAACCATAGGAGAGTCTTCTCCACTGCCCAAGTTCGAGCAGATTGATGTGTACCTGAGCCTCTATGCTCGACCACCGGTCAAAGGCCCGGTTGTCTAGCTAATGGCCTCCCCATCCCGACAGTGACGCGTCTGTCGTGATGACACGACTCGTCGGTGGGGATGGAAAAACCATCCCCACTGTCAGGTTGGTAGGTTGGTACCACCAGTGGAGTTCCTCCTTGATCAGGTCTTAGATAGGAACCATCCTGGACACTGAGTGAACACTTGGCTTGTAGTGCGCCAGCAGGTGAATCTGAATTACCCTCAAGGAACCGACAAAGCGGAATCAGATCTACCATGCTGGCCACAAGGCCCAAAACTTTGAGCCACGCTACCGCCGGCGCTACACTCGCTTCCGCTAGGATGCGAGCGCAAGCAGCCATGTTGTTTACTCGAGCCAGGGAAGGCATAACCCGACCCTTCGACAGGTCTAGTCGTGCCCCGAGGTATATCGGAGACTGAGTCGGAACGAGATAGGACTTCTTGTAGCTCACTACAAAGCCCAGTCGCGTAATCACCTGGATGACTAGCTGTATGTGGTGCGCTGTCTCTTCTCGAGACTTCGCATACACCAGCCAGTCGTCCAGATACTGACATATGTTGACGCCCCGGCGTCTCAAGTATGCTCCCACCTCTCTCACTACCCGGGTAAACACCCTGGGCGCAGTGGAGAGGCCGAAGGGCAGACATGTGAACATGTACGCCTGGTCTTGTACGTAACCATTTCTGGTCTCAGGGAGCAAACGGAACGTGAAGGTAGGCATCCTTGAGGTCCAAGGAGGCTGCCCAACACTACCTCGTTCACGAGGAGTGATCGAAGTACTCTGTCGGCAGGCAAATGCGTTCGCCTGCGACGCGAGTGCGGTGGCGGGGTGAGAGTAAACTCGATCTTGTAACCCCGCTCGACCGTCTCCAGTAGCCAGTTGGACGGCGAAATGGTGATCCATTCCGCGCTGAACTGCAGCAAGCGCCCGCCCACCGGTGGATACAAGTCCACCGGTGACACCACCGTCTGCAGAGGAGCTAAGAGCTCCCCGGACGGGTGGATGGCAGGCGCCGTACCCTCAGGAAGAAGGCTTCTTACCAGAGGTCCTCGGGCGTTTACTGCCCTTGGACGCTGTCGGCTTAGAAGACTTCCCCGGCCACCACGGCGTCTCTTCCCAGAGGAAGGAGCCGAAGCGGCTGCGGGCAAGGCTACCGAAGGAACCGCACCTGAAGAACCTGAAGTGGAAGGCTTCGTCGAAGATTTCCGTTTACTGGATTTCTTCGACTTCTTCTTCCTCTTCTGGGACTTCAACGCCGCCTCCGTATCTACCAGTGACTTCTCATCGACTACCTCTCTCGCTCGCTGTTCCACCAGCTCGCAGAAGCGGTTACCGAAGAGAAATCCCTGAGTAGAGAGCTCGACCTTATTGAGCGAGTCAGCGAACTGCTGCCCATAGGTCGAGCTCAGGAGGGAGAGTGCGTTCGATTGGCGTAGGGATGTAAGGCGGTGAGCCGCAGACATCGAAGATTGCAAAGATTTGTGAGAGAGATCTGACAACAGATACGCCTCACGCGCAATCTCCGACGCCGAGCCTGATCCCGCAGCAGTTAACCTTGTAAGGTGTTCCGCTACAGTAGAACTGAATGCAGAAAGCCGGATAGCCGCCCGTAGGCGACTGTCAACGGATTTCAAACACTCCTCCCAATACGGGGAGTACGTTCCATGATCAACCTTTCCCTCAACCGGAAGGCGTTTATGTATCTCTGAGTCCATGGTAGGCACCTTGAGATACTGGTTAAAATCATCGTCCGTCACTAGACAGCCCTTCATGTAGGCCTTCTTAGACGGAGGAGACTTTGCCGCCTCCCAGACAGACGCCAAGTCTGCAGGAAGTGTCAGCGCTGGCTCAACTGAGTCCGAGAGTAATGGGTACGTAGCGCTAAAAAACACTAGGTGTAACCGCTGGACGACGCGACTCGTAGGCAATGCCTAAGTCCTGCGCAACGCGGGACAAAATCGAGTGCGTGTCTAACGGAAAGCCATTAACTCTCTCCTCAGCTGGTAGCGGGAGAAGAGGCACAGACTCGTCGGAATCCGACTCGTCATCCTCTCCCGACCCCTTTCCCTCGCCCGAAGAGTCAGACGAACCCGACTCGGATTCATCCTCACTCTCTGGACGGGCATCATCCGCACACAAATCCATGTCCACCGCGCCGGCAACCGGCACGGGGGCTTGGACGAGTACTGATGAAGAGGGGGTACTCCCGCCGAGATCCGGGTGAACGGGGTTCACCGTGGGATTCCCAGCACTAACTACCGACGGAACTTGAGGAGGCGGCACGCTCTGCGCCTGAGAGGCGAGCTGCATGCCGGCTGGCTGTCCAGACTGCCACGGGTAAACCATACCCGGTGGCTGTCCGTACTGCCAACCTCCTACACCGTACGGATAAGCGGGAGGGCTAGCAGCCTGCGTAAGCAAAAGGTTGTACGACCCTTGCCATGCTGGTGCTTGCGCCCAAGGTTGATATGCTTGGTACTGGGCCCAGGGCCCTGCACTCGGCATACCGCCTGCCGCTGTTGCGTAACCACTCACTCCCCCCCTTGCTGCAACAAAGCCTGTTGCTGCATAGGAGCGTTAGAGTAGAACGCATGAGTATTATCCGCAGCCACCGAAGCGGTTGGAATGGTACTCATCATGGGATAAGCCTGTCCTAATCCTCGATCACCGTGACCGGGAGGATAATGACTGGCAAATCCACTAGACATAATACCACCATTCGGCGTGGACGAGTGAGCACTCAATCCTGCCTGAATAGGGCGATTATGACTAATCCCTCCCTGGTTATCAACCGTGGCTAATCGTAAGCCGACAGGAAAACCGGGGGCGGGGGTAGATCTCGGAGAGTTCTACTAGCGGAACAAACAACGGCAGGCTCAGGGCCGCCCGCCATCGTTGTTACCACCGACTGGCTGGTAGGTGTACCCATACTACCCGAGGTAGCTAGGGCAACTCCCACCGCCAGCGAGCCAGTTACTAGTGCGGGGGCGAACCCCACACTCTCACTGGCAGAAAGCGCCGTAGCTGCGGGCACCGATTCTCTCGGACCGCTGCTACTGGCACCCGGCGTGAAAGGTACTAACTCAGGGGTCGACATAACCCCCGAGCTTTCGCCTAGCTCGCCTGACGGAGTAGTGTACTTAACGGGGACCAGTCCCGCCTTTCCACCACTCACGCCGACCGTTTCTACATGCCGAACAGGCCGAGCCTGATCGTTAGCCGAAACAGCCACGGAAGCTCCGGTAACAGAGCTTCCCTCCCCCGTGAGAAGGAGGCCGTCGGACGAACCGACGGACTTTCTACCTACAACATTAACATTAATACTGCGAGTGCGTAATCCCTTAACAAAGCCTTTCTCCAGTGCATGAAATGGACAGCAGACAGACCTACACAAAAGGAATCACACTGATCGGTGCGTGAGCACGATTGGTGGTGCAAGACATAACCTATGTGAATCCCAAATAGGAATAAGAACAGGGCACTCAGTACAATGGTGCGACATGACTATGGTACGCAGATGCTAGTATAAGTTATAACACAGATAGGTAGGATTAATCAAGCGCTAGCGGCGAAAAGTACAAGGCTGCTGGCTGATTGAGAAATGTAGTAAGACGAATTTAGTAATCGATCTATTGCAACGTGAATAAAGATATAAACTCAGTCAAACGCGTATAATAAACACAGGTAATCAACCACTGAAGGGGATTATCCGTGAATCTGACTATATATATGTCACTGAGGGCTTTCTGTCAAAAGCTGTATAGGATACATAATATAGGGTATACACGTTAATAACTACATTACACAGACTACATCGATTTATATAAAGATACATCACCAAGATCCATAAACGATATTGTCCGTCATAAATAATAATAATCCCAGCGATTCCAATACGAGTTCAATAAAGATCCAAAGCGTATCCGGACTTGCGGAAAAATATTATAACAAAAACAAAGAGCCGCCATATTGCATACGTCACAAGTAAAATGGCGGACTCCTCGGAAAATTTTAGAATTTTACGTTCAGTTTTAAATTGAATTTGGTACTCTAAAAGGTCCGAAATGAACCAAAACGGTCCGATTTAATAGCGTAGAAAATCCAGAAAAACCGCCCACACGAATTATGCACGCCAGTGTCAAAATTCTCAACTCAAGGATCCGTAAATCCAGAATACAGGGAGCTCCGCGAAAACACAACTTGCGAGGTGTCCAAGCGAAATTTAGGTGACGGGCTGGCGCGTGACATGGGGTGACGTCACGTCGGTGCGACCCGTGTTTCTAGTTTGAAATATTAGAAATACTTCAGTTTGGAATGCCCGCATCTCCGGGGAAGATGCAAATTAGTCAGATCAAAACATCGAACCGGAAAGCAGTTCGACAGGGGAGTCCACACCACCCCCTTCCCTCCACCAAATCCCATCAAGATAGGCCTTACTGATCTATTTGACCCCATATTTGACCCCTGATGACCCCGAAAAAGTAATCAACCAAAAGAACACACCACCCCCTTCCCTCCACCAAATCCCATCAAGATAGGCCTTACTGATCTATTTGACCCCCGATGACCCCGAAAAATTAATCAACAAAAAGAACACACCATCCCTCTTCCATCCACCAAATCCCATCAAGATAGGCCTTACTGATCTATTTGACCCCATATTTGACCCCCGATGACCCCGAAAAATTAATCAACAAAAAGAACACACCACCCCCCTCCCTCCACCAAATCCCATCAAGATAGGCCTTACTGATCTATTTGACCCCGATGACCCCGAAAAATTAATCAACAAAAAGAACACACCATCCCTCTTCCGTCCACCAAATCCCATCAAGATAGGCCTTACTGATCTATTTGACCCCATATTTGACCCCCGATGACCCCGAAAAATTAATCAACAAAAAGAACAAATCACCCCCTTCCCTCCACCAAATCCCATCAAGATAGGCCTTACTGATCTATTTGACCCCATATTTGACCCCCGATGACCCCGAAAAATTAATCAACAAAAAGAACACACCACCCCTCTTCCCTCCACCAAATCCCATCAAGATAGGCCTTACTGATCTATTTGACCCCATATTTGACCCCGATGACCTCTGGTGACCTTGAAAATTTAATCAACAAAAAGAACACACCATCCCTCTTCCCTCCACCAAATCCCATCAAGATAGGCCTTACTGATCTATTTGACCCCATATTTGACCCCCGATGACCTTGAATGACCTCCGATGACCTTGAAAATTTGATCAGCAAAAAAAGAACACACCACCCCCTTCCCTCCACCAAATCCCATCAAGATCGGCCTTACGGATCTTATTTGACCGCATATTTGACCCCGATGACCTTGAATGACCTCCAATGACCTTGAAAATCTAATCAGCAAAAGAACACCCCACCCCCTTCCCTGACATCAAGTCCCATCAAGATAGGCCTTACGGATCTCTAGATATCGCGTCACAACGCGTCTCAAAAGTTGTAAGCATATTTGACCCCGATGACCTTGTATGACCCCGATGACCTTGAAAAATCAATCAGCAACAGAACGCACCACCCCCCTTCCCTCCACCAAGTCCCATCACAATAGGCCTTACGGATCTCCAGATATCGCGTCACAAAGGTATTTCTTAGCACACGGCGGACGGCATACGGCGGACGGCATACGGCGGACGGCATACGGCGGACGGCATACGGCGGACGGCATACGGCGGACGGCGGACAGAAATAGTGATAACATAGTCTCTTTCTGATTACATCAGGCGAGACAAAAACTGTAATAATCGGCTTGTTGGACAATTACCGCAGATGAAATGGCATTTTTGCAATTTTACGGTACAATTTCCTAAATCCGTGATCAAGTATGAAATCCGTGAATTACGCCGCGAAATCCGTGTTCACTGATTCTCCCGAACCCTATTAATTAGCAAACACTGGACAACTTGTGGCCAATATGTTGGCAAATAGGCTGTTGAAACTATATTCAGTAAAAAGTGGATTTTCTTTGCATTCAGATTTGTTTACAAATTAATGCAAAACCGAACATACATGATTTGTCAATTATCACACTTGCCCAGTTTCTTCAAATAGGATCATATAACATTTCATGACTTCTGAATTTTGTGAAAAATGTCCATTTGTAAAATTGGCAAAAATAAAACCTTCATGAAGATAACCAGTTCTATAGCAACAATGTTGGTGTTCTACAGGAAGCTGCCATCTCACACTGTGATAAATCATTAGAATAAAGTGCTAAAATTACACAAGCTTATTTATAACATGCTTTTAACAACAGTGTTTGCCTCGCACATTTTGTACATGTAACTTGTCATACTCATTGTTCATGCACTAGTCACAGATCTGGTGTTTGAATTTCACCACAAACATCTCTCAGCACATATTAAAAATAAATGGACCATGGAAGAAAAAAAAACTTTGAGTAATTGATGAACACATTGATATCAAGGTCATACCGTTATAATACACTAGTGCACCTGTAACACATAGGTTGCTTCCTGGTCTCGTGCCTTGTATACTATCTACAGTAGATAGCAAAATCTGTTAATATGAAAATTTTGTTTTTAGTAAAATATGTTTGTATATAAATGCTCAACAATGGAAATGACTAAGAGCTATTCATCACACTTTCCACCTTTTATCCAAATTAATTTGAGACAAACTTTTCAGGATGAAATCAGACATAATTTGATAACCTTTTAGTGTTTACAAATGTACCTTAAAAAACATTTGTTACATGTGTCTTCAGCTATTTTTTTGCATATATAACATTCATTTACTGAGAGAGAGAGAGAGAGTAACAATTTGATATAAAGACTTTTCTTTACACACACACACACACTAGTTAACCAAGGAAAAAATATGTTTCTCATACTCTAAAATTGTGATAGTGATAGACAATTTCTTATTAGGTTTGCAAATACTTCTATATTGTGTACATAGTAAATTAATATGCAAACAGAATGTGTAAGTTTGTGTGTGATGCATGATTGTAACACTGCATACAAGAAGCTGAGAAAAGCTATAATTAGATTATTATGTATGATGATCACATGTGTTCATTTTGTGCCAAAAGCAGCGAGAATCTGATGTGGAATAGAAATGGCGACAGATGACACAATAAATTAGTTTTGCCAAATATAAACATTACACACATATTGTATTAGTATTGTGATTTAGATGTGTACCCATTATCACACAAAGTTTTCAATTCTGAAGGACATGTAATCATAGAAAATATGAAATAAGTAATAAAACATAGTTTGTCGAGAGATATCAAGTGCCTAGGACCAGTGTAAAGATACTGGTGTTTCATTTGGATGCTACAATGTAGGAGGGCAAATATTAGGGCATTCTTACCTCCAATTAAATGTGGTTGTTATTTTCACTATAGCTGCTTCGAGCACCAAAATATATGTAGCGCGAAAATTTAAACTTTTACAGTACTGTAAAACAACTTAATTTCACGGCAACTTGATTTCACTAATTTGTATAATTTCTCTATAAACATTATACACCTATCAGTTGTAAGACGCACTATACGACCCCCGGGAGTGGTGCGTCACTTTACCGAGGTGCGTCAACTTCTCATGTACCATGACGCACCCTGTGTAAAAAAAAAGACGGACCATTGCCATCCAAATACGCACCCTCAGTCAACTATCAGCCCATTCGCACCCATGTAAAGTGACGGACCTTTACGCACCCTCCGTCATTTTTTTGACGGACCAAAGGCTGCCACTGACGTACCCTCCGTCAAGAATTATTGGTAAACGATGCACCTCTTCCGGGGGTCGTATAGTGCGTCTTACAACTGATAGGTGTATTACTGTAAAAGCCAATATTTTCGCGTAAAGATATTTTTGCGCATTTTGATATCATAGACATTTCGTGAATTGTTTTTTTCGCGGGCGACCTTCTGGATGCATGCACTGCATGAATGTTGAAAACAATATTTTCGCGTGTTATAATTTTCGCGGAAAAATATTTTGCGCGAAAAGCGCGAAAATGAAACCTCCGCGAAAATTTCAGCTTTTACAGTATATAAATATTATAATTGGTGGCAAATTTAATTTGGCGAATTGGATTTCCTATTCCTAGCAAAATTAAATTACTAGCGAAATTAAGTTGTTTAACAGTATTCAAAAGTATAGCAGTTGCTAAAATTACAAACCAACACATTTTGGAATATGACTGACTGATGATGTGCCTTCATTACTTTAGAATAGTAAAGTTGCCCCTTAAAATTGACTCTTCCAATTTTTTTTAAAATAATGAAGCCACCGCAAGCAAAAGCTGCAAATTTATCTGATATTTATTATTTCATTATATTACGATTAGTCTACTTATTTATTTTTTTGCCAATTTAAAATCCCAATGATATGATTATTATCTCAACACCATTTATTCTCTCCTATTCTTTCTCTAATTTAAAATTTGATTGTTTTCATTGACCTCGGCCCATATTTATCATATTGATGGGTGAATTTTGAACTTGGTCATAATAAAGATAATACTAAGAGCTTTCTATGATTTAGAGATCGCCTAGGAATTAAAAATAGTTTACATTTTACCATATGTGATTTTTAAAATATACCCATGCAAAAATGGGTTTTAATTAGGTCCCTCTAAAACCTAGCCACACTCATCTTCAAGAGGGTGTAGCTTCCAAGGTATGATACAAATCCAAGATGTTACCATGTGAGTAGGGATGTGTTGAGACATGATTATGACCTACATGTACTAGTATTTTGTAGTCGTCTTCTTTGTAGTACTTTTAAGAAACTATCATATTTATCATGAAATTATCAGGGTGACCAATATACTTCGAGCTGTGCTCCTTTTGGTTTTCCCTACCTTTGTTTTCTAATAATTTGGTTGTATGATGTATTATATACTATGGTGAAAATAAAACTGAAACTGAAACTGAAACTGAAGTATTGGTATAACGAAAATGTAATAACCAAACATGTACCATGAAATCTGTTGTATTTTCTTTGATACAAAATTGAATTTGAATTCAAACCTGTTTTAGTTATAAAGTTTCATTCTTGATTTGTCAAGAATAGGAATTATTATTAATTATTAATTACTAATAATGTTGTTAATATTTCAGACAAAATAGAAAATGGCACAGATCTGATTTAATATATTTTTTAAATGTGAAAATATATTTAAATGTTGGTACACCTCTTCTTCTTCTTCTTCTTGAATACTTCGCAACATTCCTAGTGGAATAACACGCGAAGGGGGCTTGAACACACAGGACGTGTTAACTGTGCAACCCCTGCCCTGTGACCTAGGTCTAATGTGTGTACAGCCACAGACCGGGATGATCCCCTACTCTTTACGAAGGAGTCTGTGACCTTTTAACGTGCTCGGATTTTGCTCTTCCGATACACGAGACCACCATTTCTACGTGACTTCTGAACCACGAGGCAATTGAGACTAAGTACCTTGCCCAAGGATACAAACATGTTGGCCGTAATGGGGCTCGAACTCACAACCTTTGTATCGTGAGACCTGCGATCTACCCACAAGACCACACACGCTCTCACCTTGGAGAGTGTAGGTTGACACATTTTCCTGCTGTTTCCAGGAATTCAGATTTGTGGTGTGTTACTTAGCCCTCAATTGCGAAAAATCTATAATTATTTTACGGTCGATGGCAAATACAAACATAATTCTATTTTTAGTATTTCCTGCATGTTTTTAAAAATGTAAACCAGTTTTAAATGATGGATAATATAAAAGATATCCATATTAAGTTAGGTCACATTTAGAAAATACACTTGATGCTGATGTGTAGTGTATCAAGCTTCTATTTTTAGTATAAAAATATCAAGGTCTAGATCAAGAATAAAAATATATCTTAAATTTATTTCAAAAATGACTGCTGCAAACACATCAATCCTTCAATTATTTTGAATGGTACCACATTTGTACACGTTACTGGGAATCTGGTAAAAGAACTTGACCACATAAACCAGGACATGATTTAATTTAGACTTACGGTTTCTCCTTACAAAAAAATCAACAACAAAAACATCAGCAGACAGAATGAATCCTTACAATCAGTGATAATTTACAGATAATTAAATTTGTAGACACTTACTAGACGTAGTCGTAGGTTTTTGAGTAGGCGCTTCAACCGGCGGCATAGGAGTAGTCGCCTGGACCGGCGGAATAGGAGTAGTCGCTTGAACCGGCGGCATAGGAGTAGTATTCATCCCACTCTGTGATAATACTGGCATTATGTTGCATAGTAACATGCATAGCAGTGCTGCGGGTACCAAGTGCCTTACGTCTGCTGCCATGTTGAATTGTGTAAGCCGTACGTTAAGCACAACTGCTATTAGTATTACAATTACTATAAATATTTCCTTCACCACTATCCTACAATGTACCAAAAATTGATTTTAATAAACACTCATCAGTTGTGACCCAATGGTTTAAATCCTGTATGTTGTTAGCTATTAGTGGAAAGCTATCTGTGTGTGTGTGATGTAAAAAGTGTACAGCCTCTAGCCGTACATTGTGCACTGTGGCAGGCAAGGGATATGAATAATGCATTGATGAGGTTGGCTAGCCTATTGTAATGGATTCTATATAAATGCATCTATTGTGGTGTAATCCAATAGATTTACCTAATTCCACACTCAGGAGGTCAACATTTGTATTGAAATAAAGGGTCTATTTGTGAAAGAGTTTACTGGATTGGAAAATATTATTTCATGTTCAAATGTCATGAAATAATTCAAACTGATACTCCAGTATTTGGTAGTGTTTGGTATTGGTAATGTGAATGGGAGTATAATTTCACACACACACACACAAACAAAAAAATAATAATAATAATAATAAATTAAAAAATTAAAAAATAAATTTAAAAAAATAAAAAAATAAAAAAATAAAATAAAAAAAATATATAAAAAATAAAAATAAAAAAATAAAATAAAAATAAGAAATAAAATCTATAAAATAAGGAAAATTGATATAATTAGATCTCATGTCTCTCAAACATGATTTGATTGATTGATTGATTGATTGGTTGATTGATTGATTGATTGATTGATTGATTAAATAATTAAATGCTAGAATGGCTGATTGATGGATTGAATGACTATTTGAAATAATTGATTGAGTTCATGATTATTTATTCAGATAATTTGTGTCAAAAAGTTTACAACTAATTTACATTTATTGGAAATGTAAAACATTTAGGCCTACTGTAAATGGGGTTGTTTTTTAGTGTTACATTTTTGCACTCCAAACTGAACCGATTTATTGTGTTTGTATTATCTTATTTTATAAACCTCTGCAAATATTTGCAGCAAAGACCTTAATATTAACACATTTTAATTTTTTGAGGGGGATGTAAATGGTGTACTTCATGAAATAATCATTAACATTGGCTAGAATACAGAAACAAGGATATATTTGGTTTGACAAGTGTGTGAAATGTGTCTACAATTTACAAGTATTTACAAAATAATATCTATAAAATATAACAAGTATGTGACAATAGTTTACAGTGTTGCCAAACAACATTGCTTTACATGAGTGATAAATTGGGCTAATTTTGACTCTAGAAGTTACAAATCAATCACTAAATTTGGCAAATATCTCCACTGTCAAGCCACAAAAAGGTATTTTGTTACAAATAGGCTTTGCTTTTTCAACCACTAATCCATGTTATGATGGTTGAACTTAAAGGGACACTAAGAGATGTGTTGGAGGCAGCGCCCTCAATTATGATAAAAACTGAGATTAGTTTATTTTTATAATTGTATTACATATGAACTTACACCTATAAGGATTAAGAAAAATCAGCTCTCTTTGTACAAGAAAACGTCGATTCAAAAAATGCTTATCCCGCGGGACCAGCATTTTACGTCCGACAGTATCCCCGTGCAGTACGCGTGATACATAACGCGAACCATATATGCATAGAGGGCGTTTTTCAATAAATAGCGATGATATTGTTTTAATCTAGTTTTGCTGTGTTTTTTGTTAGTAGAAACAACAATAATGGCGATTTTTAATGTTCATCTTGAATTCTGAAGTAAATTTTTAAACATTTAAACTTTTCAACACCACTTAATGTCCCTTTAATGTGAAAGTTCATACAAAGTTGATTTTACATTTTACACACATATTTTGTGGTTACCATGTACATTTTTCTTCATTTATTCATACTTTTGGACTTACACCTGAGGTTATTGAGGTATATTCAATCAACAACCAAGGAGATGAGGGATACAATGCAGGGTTATGCATTTAAATACATTCGTATTAATATGAAATACTAAATTACAGAAAAACAGAAAAAGTCCCCATAAGGCGACCAAAAAAGAAGTTCCTCATGTGCAATTGACTACTAGAATTGGGTTTATCCTTCATGTTATTCTGCACGGAATTAGCCGAGCACAAAACCTGTGTTAAACCGTGTTAAAGGATTAGACAGCTTTATTCAGTAATAGAGTCTCAACACCATTATAACTCATTAATGAATTACACCAAGGATACACCTAGAATTGGCCAAATCAGAGATTTCTTTTTTAAGTGTGATCTTTTTAAATTTGACAATTTTTTGTTTGTTTGTATATTCAAAATTAAATAAATAAATAAATAAATAAATAAATAAATAAATAAATAAATAAATAAATAAATAAATAAATAAATAAATAAATAAATAAATAAATAAATAAATAAATAAATAAATAAATAAATAAATAAATAAATAAATAAACAACTAAATAGATAAATAGATAAATAGATAAATAAATAAATAAAAAGGTGAATGAATGAAGAAAAAAAGAAAAAGAGGTACAGAATGGGAAAAATACAAGCTAATAATAATATTCATTATTTTATAAAATATAGAGACAAACAAAATAAAGATGTGTTAATTCACTAGGGAGAGGCCTTGCAAATAGTATACAAATGGGTACAATAAAAAGGGGTTAATTACAGCAAAATCAGCCCAAAGCCTCATCAATGGTTTTATCAAAATCAGATTTGAATTGAACAATAAGTGTACTAAATGTTTGACACAGACACACCCATCTCATAGTCCAACCGGAGAGTCCAATGGACACACACACACAAACATCTCTTGCTTTTAAAATCAGAGGCTGTATGGGGGGAGGGGGGCGGGGGGGGGGGGGGGGGGGTGGCTCACCAGACTTACAATCAGATTAAGTACCATACAGTATTAAAATCATGGTATTTATGTTTTGGTATTGTGTACCTGTACACACTTTACAATATTCTAATTTAAGCTTCCCAAGAATGTAAAAGGAAAGTAATTTAGATAAAAACACTAAATATTTTCCATTACAAGTTTGAGGTTTGTTCAGATTTAATCAGATTTAAGCAGGGGTATGTGAGTTGGGAGGGGTGCCAAATAGGGACCCATTTTCAGTTGTCAGGTAAACACATGATCTCCTTTAATACCTATTTTAGGTAAATTGATGCATCAAAACAGTGTTGTCTAAATTTACTGAACGTGAAGATTTGATTAAAGAACATGATTTATTAATAGATGGAGTTTCTTGCTATCCTATGATGCCTGTTCACTGTTACCCTGTATGACCTTAACACATAGGGTCATCCTCCCATGAGTCCAATAATATACCAATGTGATTATCAGTCCCAGTCATCATATGGTGTCATCAATTAATTAGGGTCTTGTTTCAAGATCAGATGCTGCAGATTAGGATGTTGAAGAATGCCGCTGCTTGGTTAAGGGGATTAGGTATCTCTTTTGATCTTGCACAACTAAATGCCTACCAGGCAAATCTTGTACTAACTACACAGGGGAGTTACTCACAGTTAATGGCAACTCTACAAAAAATGGACCTCTGGCATATTAATGGATTATATCACATAAAATAAAAATATTGCAGAAATGCATTTAAGGGTTTTCGTTGGTATATTTTGTGAAAATAAAAATACACTTCAAGGCTAAGTGGATAAAATCCTGTTCTACACAAGTGGAACTGTGTACTTCTTTTAAATGTCTCAGGATGATTATTTTTGATCTGATTACCTTGAAATACATTCAATATTTGTTATTATGATTTACAATAAAAAATAATGATATAAGGATCATTTACATATCATCGAGACATTTGCAAGGCAACAGAGTCATGTTAGTTACCTAAGGAATTTTTTGAGGGTTTTATTTTTGCTAATTTTGGGAACTGACATTTTCTGTGAAATTAACAATTCACAAAATGTCATATAATAAATATGGAGTCTATATGAATAAACTGAGCAAGTGCAATGATAACCAAATCACATACTGGTAGTGGTAGTTGTTTTTTGCTTTAATTTGTGAAAATATTGTGTGCGAATGTGGGTCATAGGCTGGTCATCTATTGTTAACATACTCTATGTATAGGCTTAGGCCTAAAAAAAGAGGTTTGATTGGCCTAACCCATCGACCCTAAGTACATCGCCGACCCTGAATATTTTTTATTATTTTGAGGGAGGAAAAAAAAGATTTTTTTAAATTTTTTTTTTTAAAGATTTAAAAATAAAATAAAAATTGAACAAAGTATTTAAGTTTCTGACTATTTGCTTTCATTTTCGGCTATTTTAAGACCCTATTGTATTTGTCATGTTAGGCCAATCAAATCATTTTTCTTATGGCCTTATTTTATTTCATAGATATTTAAATTGGCAAATTTAGATATTTTGAGAGGTATTTAATTACTGAAAACTGAGCTCTATTCAAAACTAGCGAAATTAAATTCCTTGGAAAATAATATGGAGTGTAAAAACTGCATAACTAAATTTCTTTTTTGCATACAGACATTTTCATGAAATTTATGGACAGTACGCAATTTATTAATTTCACACATGCGCATTACATTTTGTGAGTTGTTATTTTCACAAACAATTTTCATTCATAAAATTCACAAAAAAACCTTGCGAAAATAACCACTTACGATGACAGCTATGTTTTGCATGGCTTTTATGCATGGAAATATTTGTGTGTAGGTAGACATCTAAAATTTGCAATTAAGGCAACAACAAAAACCCACCTGTTCTATGGGCCCGCCTGACCCACACCCCCTCCCACATTTTGGATTTTCTTTTAGGCTAATGGAAGTTGATTCCTAGTTTCCTGTTGCCCTCCCGACCCTAATTGTCAGTTATACCAAAACATTCATTATTTGTGTAAAAATTACATTTTCAGACAAACTTGAATACAAATCTAAATTTGTAGTGGCTCTAAATACCAGGCATTTCTTCCTGTTGATTTTAAGGGATTTTATTGGCAGTGGTGTCATGGTATATGGTTTAATAATGAAAATGTTTGCATTACCTACTCAAATTTCAAATGTAATTGACATTGACATTGCAATATTTCAGACACATTTTTGACATTTTCAACAACTAAAAATTCTTCCTTAATTGTGTTATGGGGGACTCAAGGAAGTCACTTTTTGAATTTTGTGAGTGCTGTAATTATTGAACTATGACTTACATGTATATAAGTGTATACATTTTTGGAAAGGAAATGGATCAGAGAATCCAAATTTTGCGTCAATTTTGACCAAAAATGTTGATTTTTTGAGAAAATAACAACAAAATCACTTTTTTGAAAGCTAACAACAATAATTTTGAGTAAAAAAGACACTAACTTAGGGATGATTGTTTTTTTTAAAAACCAAATCTAATATTTTTTTGAAATTTTGACCAAAAAGCTCCAAAAAAGTGAAAAAAATGAAAAAACCTTTTTTGGCGCTTTTTGGTCAAAATTTAAAAAATTTATTGGATTAGGTTTTTAAAAACAAGGCGGTTCTCGAACGGCGCGTCTCGCCTGTTCATCAAAAGTGACTTGAAACAAATGATGATGAAACATATGATACAAATGATGATGAAACATATGATACAATGTAGCACTGTCACAGAGGTATGCATTGTAGTTAATGCAAGGGATGTAATACCTTGAAAAATTTAATCAACAAAAAGAACACACCAACCCCCTTCCCTACACCAAATCACATCAAGATAGGCCTTACAGATCTTATTTGACCCTAGATGACCTCTGATGACCTTGAAAATTTAATCAGCAAAAAGAACACACCATCCCTCTTCCGTCCACCAAATCCCATCAAGATAGGCCTTACTGATCTATTTGACCCCATATTTGACCCCCAATGACCCCGAAAAATTAATCAACAAAAAGAACACACCATCCCTCTTCCGTCCACCAAATCCCATCAAGATAGGCCTTACTGATCTATTTGACCCCATATTTGACCCCCGATGACCCCGAAAAATTAATCAACAAAAAGAACACACCACCCCCCCTTCCCTCCACCAAATCCCATCAAGATATGCCTTACAGATCTATTTGACCCCATATTTGACCCCCAATGACCCCGAAAAATTAATCAACAAAAAGAACACACCATCCCTCTTCCGTCCACCAAATCCCATCAAGATAGGCCTTACTGATCTATTTGACCCCATATTTGACCCCGATGACCCCGAAAAATTAATCAACAAAAAGAACACACCATCCCTCTTCCGTCCACCAAATCCCATCAAAATAGGCCTTACTGATCTATTTGACCCCATATTTGACCCCCGATGACCCCGAAAAATTAATCAACAAAAAGAACACACCATCCCTCTTCCGTCCACCAAATCCCATCAAGATAGGCCTTACTGATCTATTTGACCCCATATTTGACCCCAGATGACCCCGAAAAAATAATCAACAAAAAGAACACCCCATCCCTCTTCCGTCCACCAAATCCCATCAAGATAGGCCTTACTGATCTATTTGACCCCATATTTGACCCCCGATGACCCCGAAAAATTAATCAACAAAAAGAACACACCATCCCTCTTCCGTCCACCAAATCCCATCAAGATAGGCCTTACTGATCTATTTGACCCCATATTTGACCCCCGATGACCCCGAAAAATTAATCAACAAAATGAACACACCACCCCACTTCCCTCCACCAAATCCCATCAAGATAGGCCTTACTGATCTATTTGACCCCATATTTGACCCCAAAAAATTAATCAACAAAAAGAACACACCACCCCCCTTCCCTCCACCAAATCCCATCAAGATAGGCCTTACTGATCTATTTGACCCCATATTTGACCCCCAATGACCCCAAAAAATTAATCAACAAAAAGAACACACCATCCCCCTTCCCTCCACCAAATCCAATCAAGATAGGCCTTATGGATCTTATTTGACCCCCGATGACCTTGAATGACCTCTGATGACCTTGAAAATTTATTCAGCAAAAAGAACACACCACTCCCCTTCCCTCCACCAAATCTCATCAATATGGGCTTTACTGATCTATTTGACCCCATATTTGACCCCGATGACCTCTGGTGACCTTGAAAATTTATTCAGCAAAAAGAACACACCACCCCCCTTCCCTCCACCAAATCCCATCAAGATAGGCCTTACTGATCTATTGGACCCCATATTTGACCCCCGATGACCTTGAATGACCTCCGATGACCTTGAAAATTTAATCAGCAAAAAGAACACACCACCCCCTTCCCTCCACCAAATCCCATCAAGATCGGCCTTACGGATCTTATTTGACCGCATATTTGACCCCGATGACCTTGAATGACCTCCAATGACCTTGAAAATCTAATCAGCAAAAGAACACCCCACCCCCTTCCCTGACATCAAGTCCCATCAAGATAGGCCTTACGGATCTCTAGATATCGCGTCACAACGCGTCTCAAAAGTTTTAAGCATATTTGACCCCGATGACCTTGTATGACCCCCGATGACCTTGAAAAATCAATCAGCAACAGAACGCAACAGAACGCACCACCCCCCTTCCATCCACCAAGTCCCATCACGATAGGCCTTACGGATCTCCAGATATCGCGTCACAAAGGTATTTCTTAGCACACGGCATACGGCATACGGCATACGGCATACGGCGGACGCCGGACAGAAATAGTGATAACATAGTCTCTTTCTGATTACATCAGGCGAGACAAAAAATCGTCCTAAGTTAGTGTCTATATATCATAATTTGGGAATTTGGGAATTTTTTACTCAAAATTATATTTGTTAGCCTTGTTGAACTTTTTGGGGTCAAAAAAGTAATTTGTTGTGATTTTTTCAACAACAAAAAATCAACATTTTTGGTCAAAATTGACGCAAAATTTGGATTCTGTGATCCATTTCCTTTCCAAAAATGTATACTCTTATATGCATTTGATTAATAGTTCAATAATTACAGCACTCACAAAATTCCAAAAATCAAGTCAAAAACTTCCTCGAGTCCCCCTTAAAAGAGTTAATTCAGGTGTAATATTCAAATCAATGGGCAGCAAGTAGTTAACACTGCTTTGTATAGTGGAGGTACCTTGAATTCTATTCGGAAACCTAATTTAATAATGACTAATGAAAAAAATCTAAATAATGAATAATGAAATCTGACCTCCTCACCGTTTAAAGATTTTGAACAGGAAACTATGAATCCATTTCCATTTCCATCGATTTTCAAAAATAACTCATTTTCGAATAAAAAACACAAATGAAAATATCGAAATTTTTTGAAAATTCACCAACATTTTGAAAAACAAACCACAAAAACCCCACCTATGCCAATCGACAGACCTACCAGAGAGCTTTGTTTGCCCTTACAACAGGGATTTTTTCGTCGCCTAACACTGATTCATGAAAGTTTGAATACGCTATCGTTTCCTAGATAACTAAACAAAAAGACATCATAAAAATAAACAAAACAATCTTTACAAAACCGATAAAAAGACTCCATCCTAGTTACTTCTGAAAGGTAACATAAAACTCATTTTACACAAGGAAGTTCTATGCTCACATATATGATTTTATTCCTTTCACTGAAACAAAGAATGCAATTGTATACCTTTATTTTATTTATGATCTGTATTGTTGGTGTAATATTTTTACAATTTTGAAATGAAGTAGACTTGACACATTCATTCAATATTCAATACAAGTTTGAGCTAAATAGATGAGTTGTGTAAATTGGGGGGGGGGGGGGTACTCGCCTAATACGGGGATGTGCCGCTCTAATGGGTCTATTTTTGCAAAAATTCCCTAAACATGGGGGTATGATTTTGTGCTGGAAAAGCCCTAATAAAGGGTCACTTTTAAATTTTCGCGAAAATGTGGTCAATTTTCACGAACATTTGGCTAATTTTCACGATAATTGCAAAAATTGGGTCTACAATGAAGCAAAATCCTTAGAAATGGGTACCATTTTCCCCAAAATCACCCTTAGAAACGAGTAGGGTTTTGAATCTCCAGCCGCACACCCCCGACCAAACCAAATCATGTCATTGATTGTTCTCCATCGGCTGCTTGCTGTTGGGTTTGAAGTATACCATTCAATTTCCTTCCAAATTTCCACACAAAAAGTACCATTCATTTGAAATATTTCACACTAACAGGTAACTAATGTACCATGCCAATGGGAAAAACAAAACCACACAATAACAAACAAACAAAACAAAACAAACAAACAAATTTATTTTAAGGAATCCAGCCCAGCAGTCATATCATGCATGCCTACTGCATAAGTGGAGTTTTTGGCGTACACACATATTATAAAGGACAGTTTGTAATTTTTTATTTTCACATAACCAGTTTTCTCACAAGAGTATCTGCGCACTACGTTACACTTTGGGAGTCATTTAAAATGTTGCTGAAAAAAATCCATTTGCAAAATTCCCATCCCCCCCAAAAAAACCCACACCCAATGCAAAAGCATATTTCTTCAGCAATTGATTGAAGTTCACTGAACTTAACGCAGTAATTTTTAGTCCTAAATGCATCTGCTTAGCTATTTATCTACTGCTCTGACATCCAGTGGATTTAGCAAAGGGTTAGCACTAACATTTATATCATCTCATCAAACCCCATAAGAGTCTTTGATCTCGTTAAGACTAAAAATAGCCCACACATATCAGATGTACTGGTGAATGAAGAGGTGGAAATGACAGCCTTGTCAGCTATCATATGGTTTCAAACACCCCTGGGCAGTTCAGACACAGTAATCGTGGACATCTTTTTGTGCTGCAATAAGTTTTGAGGGATTTTTCATTCACCACACTTATTATACAATAAAGGGACGTATGTATTAAAAGTGAGATAAAAAAATGAGATTTTGGTATCGAAAGAATGCCCATATTTCTCTCATTTCCAATGCAGAATATAATTAGATCTGAGAGTTGTTTCCTTTATTTCTAAGTGAGAAATAAGTGAATTACCTCTAAATTGGTATACTATACGAGAAGTTTGAATACTATTCAATTGGCAAATATGAAGTGTATTTTTGCTTCTTTCATAAAAGTCATTACGGAATTGCACTGAAATGTTGGTATGTGACCGCATTTATGAAGCATTCTCATGTAAAAACCATGTGAAAAAATTAGCCAAAATCGGGTCACTCACCTTTAAATATGCAAAGTGCATCATGCAAAGAACATCAAAGTTATGAATATCACTCCAAGGGAGCTTGTTTATAAATTTAAAAGGGTGTATACAAAAAAAATAGTGTGTACAAATAATCACTCATAAACTTATACAGTACATCTGAACTATTGCACTTCCATCATCATGAACACCACTGTGTTTACTATCTACTGCTGATAGCAATATGGCAATATGTCATGAGGCACATGTTAACTATTTACATATGGTGTTTAGTTCAAGTTCACAAAATACAATTCATGAACTCAAGTACTGTCCTTGTGTTTGTGTGTGGTGGGTGAGGGGGTTGTGATGGAAAGGGAGGAGCTTAAGTTAAAAAAGAGGGGGTGTCCGGGGAGGGGGAAGTCATTGTAATCAATACAGGAATTGAGTCAATCAATTATTGTGATTGGGAAGCCCATAATCCTTCCAATTTTTTTCCTCATGACTATTTCAACATAAAGTGTTGGATTTGGTATCATTCGTTTCATACATTTGTTAACTACTTGGTCATTGCTTTTTCAGTGTTGCCAATTTAACCTGTTTTGTTATGGTACCATTAAAATGGGAGAAATTATAATAAAATATCAATTATTTATATTTTACGGAATTTTGATGTTTTAACAAAAGCTACAACCCCCCAACTTGATTTATATTTTTAATAATTAAAATACATGTTCCTGTTTTTTCTGGGTGGGGTGATTTTGGGCACAATGTGAGCAGCTCATTATATTACAAATTTGCATAAACCTGTTATATAGGTGTTTAAATATCATTATAGTCATTTTTGTTATTTTTAAAATTACTATGGATTGTCAAATAATGGGTAAAGCAAAACATTATGTTATTTCACTATTTTTACTGAATAAATCTGTTAAAAGTGACCAAAATTGTTGACAATTGCCAAGCCAGAATTTTGTTTTTCTGGAAATGTTGGAAAATTAATTCTTTTGTACAGTAAACACCACACCCCACCAAAATGTTGAAAATTAGTGGCAGTCGTGGAAGACAACCAAACCACCTTGACTTGCCTTACTGCTATTATTATTAAAGGGGCATTAAGAGATGTGGTGGAGGCAACACCCTCAATTACAAAAATATATGATAAAAACTGGGATTTGTATATTTTTACAATTGTGTTACATGTATGAACTTACACCTATAAGGATTAAGAAAAAGCAGCCCTCTTTGTACAACAAAACGTCGATTCAAAAATGCTGGTAGAGCCGCAACCAGCATTTTACATGGTTAAGGGTGGTATTCCAACATATTTAAAACATTGTTTTAATCAAGTTTTGCTGGTGTTTTTTTAGTAAAAACAACAATAATGGCAATTTTTAATGTTCATCTTGAATTTTGAAGTAAATTAATCAAAATTTAACAAATTCAACATGACATTGTGTCCCTTTAAGGTAACTTACCATGACATGATGTATGACTTGGATTAAATCTAATGCTAGTTTATCTTGGTGTAAAGACTAAGAAATAATTAGTCTCGCATGAAATCCTCTATTACCGAATTAAAGGCTTATACAAGGCTTTATTCCTAATTGAGTTTTGACACTCTGTCTAATCAAGGCATTGGTCTAATCATTCTCATCATCTATCAAGGATATACAGGGTAAATTAATGAAGAGCTCTGTGCTGGAATATTAACCAGTGGGAGGGGTGGGGGAATCTGGAAGGATCATTCCTGGTAAATCCCGGTGGGGGCACTCAACTTTTTTTGGGGTAGGGGTGTGCCGCCCAGGGTCTCAAAAAGGGGGGCTACAGAACTGAACTGAGTGGATTTTATGATGAAAAATAGGGTCTTAGGAACTTAATTTTTCTAAAAGTGGGTCTTGAGAACTGGCCTATAGTTCAATTTTGATTAGCAAGAATGCAAATTTTCGCTCAAAAGGGGGTCGTAAGAGCTAGCAGCAGAGGGTGAAAAGGGGGTCTTCAGCGCGGCACATACCTATACCCTTTTTTAATGTCAGTGCCCCCCCCCCCCCCCCCCCCCGGGTAAATTTTGGCATTTGGATGAACATTTTGGCTTTGGAGGGACATTTTTGCAATTGAGAGAGATATTTTGCTGTTTTGTACATACAAATATGTTATGTAAGAAATTGCCGAAAAATGTACTATATTTTCCTGGAAATAAACAAACAAAAATTCTAGCCCTGGAAATCAACACAGGCTCTATGAAATAAGCTAATTGTGTGCACAGATTATATTGAATTGATAATGATATTAAAAGCTATTATCCAGAAATGAAAGTAATGAGAAAAGGCAATTATTAGGATATGATAATAAAAGCCAAAGGCTATGAAAGCTACTAATGTACACAAGGTGTCTCAAAAATAAAGTAACATAGGACAACATTAAAGAATACCATTATTAAATTTGATTAAAATGTTTAAAGATTTATACATTGATTTGGGAACAATATTATTATGCTTAGATTTGCTTTAATCTTAATAGGTAGGTGAAAATATATAATAAATTTGACAAAATAAAAAACACCATGAAAATGTCCAGTAATGTCACAAAATCTGCAACATTTTTAAACATTGACTTTACTGGTGTCTGCAAGCCTGCTCTCTCTGCTGCAGAGCCTAGAGTTTACTATATCATTTTTATCTTATGATCCGAGTTCTAGAAACACCAATTCAGTCAACTATCTACTACTGTAAACGCTGAAATATTCATGGTGGTTTTATTTCACGCTTTTCCACGAAAATTATGACACACAAAAATAATGTTTTCAACATTTATGCAGTGCATCCAGAAGGTCACCCGCGAAAAAGCAATTCACGAAATGTCTATGATATCTAAATGCGCAAAAATATTTGTACGCGAAAATATTGGCTTTTACAGTATACTGTCTCTAATGAAGTCACTCTACCAACTTGTGTGTGTGCTGTAAATGTCCCCATACCAGTGTGGGTTGTAGTATGACTAGCCAACGTTCGTTCGCCTGGTCACTGGTAATTTGAGCCATTTGCCTCTCACTGGTCAATAACTAATTTGAGTTTGATCTATATAGACATCGGCTGAGGATCATTCATATACTCTTAGTAGTGTTAAACCAATCAGAAAGCAAGAAACTTAAATACGTAGAGTGCATTGAAAGTGTCTAATGCATCTTCACTGCGGGTGTTAGCAAACTTGTAACATGTTTTTATTTGTTTTTACATAGATCAAAATTATGCTTAAATTGTCGTGTCGTGTATGAATTAGGTTGCGCCAGATGTTGATATGCTCACAATAGCACTCCCCCTGCGGGTTGTGCCATTATTCACACATCAACATCAGCGCGCGTGCATTGATTTGTCTAATTTCTCTCGAAACAACACATACACATTTATTGACCTATAAGTGTAGGGCTGAAGAGGATTGAAGAGGGCTTTAATGTGCATCTTGAAACCTATCATTCTCTATGTTAGTCAAAGATTAGATGCCTAATCTTTGCCTATATATTTTTGAAGTGGTGAATCTTGAACTAATTTATATTATGGAAAAGTGAATCTGTTGGCATTACACAATAATAAAAGTCCTATATTTTTTATTAACAAAGTCATTTATGTGCAAAACGACTCAACATTAGATACTTTTCATCTGGCTATGAGTTTTTACATAAGAAAGCATTACAAAAAGCACAAGACCCCAGGTTTTTTATTAATTTAAGAAAAATGAGAATACCAAATGACTGGTTGTAGCGTTATAGATAATCCTTAGGCATGGCAAGTCAATCCAATTTTGACATCCAATGATCAAATTTAGAACATATTGTTGAATTTTGTATTCAATTTATTATGCTTGTGTCTATTAGTCTGTATTAACCCTAACCGTGGAGGGGAACAAAGTATGCATTTTTTAACCAACAAAACCCCGGATTCGACCTCCTGGACCCATTGTTTTTTGCTGTAGTGAATCGTAGATTCAAGGAAGATAAGGGTTAAGGCGGATTTTGAATTGATTTGGTTTCAGTGATTTTGAAAGCATAGTTTAACTGAATCCATACCTGACAATAGCCCGGATTCCACATTTAGTTATTGACAGAAAGGGTAAATGTCAGGAAAGATTGATTATTTGAATTATAATATGTTTCATATCTAAAAAAAAGAACTATAACTGGCATGAAACTTTTCTGAAATCATAATGAATAAAGGGTATATACTGTTTTGTTCCAAACAATAATCTCACCAAGTGGTTATATTTGTATACAAAGTTGGTATTTTATATTAACATTTTGTGAAATATATTACAATATATTTGGCTTAAGTTACGATTTTCATCAATTTTAATTGTAAAATGGGTTTTCCCATTTATTTTAAAACATCATAGTGCAGTTATTGTCAACTGTTCTATACGCCGTGCACACAACGTCCACCATAGAAGCGTGACCTCACACAAAACGCTCGGTCACACAACGGTATAGGTATAGGCAATATCTGTCAAATGCCGTTGTGGAAAAACTATTTACTTTTTTGTTAAAGTAGTGGGTCAGATTTAAGATAATATATTCATCTGTAACATATCCAAATTTCATTGCAAATGAACAAAAGGGTCGGGGTTGTCCGCCTATTTTTACACGGCGTGTTTTGAGCAAATTGTTGGCCGTCTTCTGTGTGTGAGTGTACGGTGCCGTGCAATCGTAATGGCCAAAAACTAGCGAGAACCCCGGCGCCGTGTCATTTTTTGAAACAGCGCCACCACTTAAGTTGTCAGTGGAACATCAAAGTAGTGGGTCCAAATGAAGACAATCTATTTCTATATATGGTCATCTAATTTTGATTGACATGCGACCATGGACAGAGGGTTGTCCTTCACTTCTAAGAGCGGCCCTTCGACCAATCAGCGATCAAAACTTAACCCAAGTTATCTAGCCATCGGCACATTTCCCACGCTCTGTCTTCGTGTTTGGTGATGAATGGGATATCGACCCATCAACTCCTTGGTAATTGGATCGTACCATTTTGTTAAGAGGGGAAACAGTCAGTTATTTCGGTCTGAAGCAGAATACAAGCGTCACAGAATACAGTGACCGGGTTTAGCTTTATTTCCGTAACTTTTGCCTTTACACCGATGCCGTTTTAGGTGGCACCTATTTGTATATTATATTATACATGTATGTTCTTTAAATCTTCATTCAACTTTGGTCAAAGCATTGTGGAATTAAACTTCTTTTATTTATCATTATCAAAGAAAAAGAAAAGAAAACAACAACTATAAACAGACGTACACTCAAGATATTCTTCTTTTTGACAATTTATTAATACTGATACTGATAGGAATCATTAGAAAACACAGCCGCACTTCCCGTTACAACATTTATTTGTTTAAACATGAATAAATAATAGATAACAAATACACACTAGAAAATAATGAGAGGGAGGGATACGCTTTTCATGTTTGATGAAGCTCATATTAACCTGAAATGAGATTTAAAAAAATTAAAACCTAGTTTATTACGAGACTCTTTATCGCTTCCTAAAATCCCGCCTAAAATTAATCAATTGACGTTTTGGTTTGTCTCAGTTTTCCAGTTTTATCAAATGTTTTTACTAAGCAAAGATGTTGTCTCTTTATCAAATTTGAGTATTTTGTTGGTAAAATCCGGGGGTAAATCCATCAATAGTGTTCATGAATGGAGATCATTATTCACAGGAGAAAGAACTGTATTTTAAACATCGTCACGTTGCATGTCACAATACGCCGTGATACATAATTTAAACTGACCAGCAGTTTTCTATATTCTAAAACAATTGCACAAAACATTCATTTGATCACCATACCAATCCGACCCCTCCGATTATTCATACATTCAAACTAGATGTTTAACCATAAACAATGGTTTAACAGACTTCCAGCACAAAGTCTGTTGAACTATTTCAAAATATTTCATGATTCTCATTTTAGGAACGCGTTTTCATGTAAATAATACAAATTTCAATTCGATGATTGCAAAGAGAGTCGATGGATGATGTTTTCAAACTTAAAATATTACTGTTACAAGACTTTTAACACCAATATATCCCGATACCAACACCCCCACCCCTATATTATACACACACCAACATTGACATTAATTATATTTAAAAACTAAACTACAAGCGATCAATTTGATTTAACCACATACAACATTATCATTTAATTCCTTTTGATAAAGTCATGGTACTTCATTAGCTTATATAATGAATAACAATTAAGATTAAAGCAAAATACTGCGACAATCATTGACATATTGATTGATTGATTTTATTTGCTTTATACTATCACGTCCACTTGGGCGTATAACACGCATCACGTCCCTATTCTACAAAGCGCCAACAACAGCTTTATTCACCATGTTCCAGTTCATGTCACCCAATTTGGGCGCGGTAATTAAGCAAACCATTCATGATATTACACGTTTATATACACACGTCACTTTACGTTACCAAAGGTTTTGGATCACACTCAAATTCAATTAATTAAAATACCAATCATTTGGCACATTAGATACCATTGACATACATGTGGCCATTAAAATGATTACAATATTTTATAGACAAAGAAATTGAACTAGTATTACTCAGTATTGTATTAGTATTGGTATAAAAATAGTGTTCAGCGATCGATTAAGATGCACCAAATAAATAACTATGGCGAGTCTTTTGGCGCATTATTTTGAACAGACACTGGGGAACAATTCGTGTTTACACTTTCCACGCGGCTATTTAATATTAGTTTGACCATTATAAAACTTTTGTTCAGAAACCTTTTTATAACTTTCATGGTCTATCTCGAGCATTACTGAACCAATACTAGGCATGTTTGTACTTATCTTAATGCATTTCTCAAATTCTCACGGTGATTCCAATAGAATGAAATTAAATAATTCTAACATTTGAAAAGTGGAAGTTTGGCATGTCGTCTGCAGACGACGCGTGGAAAGTGTTAATAAAAAATCGTTTGATAAAGTCTATAAAAAGACAGCATCTATAATATACATATTACGCCATTTCTATATTTCTATATTTACACACCCTTCTATCATGGCCCTTTTCCAAGCATTGGCTGCATGTTCGCGCTCGCTTTTGAAGAGTAATGTGCTTTCGCATGAGATACAACTTGCGATTATATTTCCGTGCTAACTGACTCAAGGATTCTACGCCATTTTCACCTCGTCGATGGTTTGTAGACTTGAAAAAATCAACCTTGATCACATGATTTTTTTGTTCTAGTCCTTGTGAACTAAACAAGTGGACGCTTCCATGATTAGCGACGATATCTGCCATATGATCTACCAAGAGATGCATATATGGAGTTATGTGGCGGGAGGTGAAAATATCAATGTACATGGACAGCCAATGCTTGGAAAGCTGGGAAAACTGTTCTACACCACCACCAGTCGTATGTCCTAAATCGCTGCGCAATAAATTATACAAGGCGAAAAATTCCCGCCATACCGACATGATATGTGTCACCTCTTCTGGAGACCTGTGATTGCACATTTCCAAGAGGCCCTCTACCTTATCTAAATTCGCGAATAACTTCAACTTTTCAGGTCCTGTTAGGTCTCTTGGCCTGATGCCTCCACTGTCACTAGTATGAAACCTAACCCCATTAATTCCACTGGCAATCAACATATCCTCATAAGCAGCCATATGGGGAAATTTAGACCTATCAAAAATCTTAGTCTGACTACTCAAATTGTCAGCAACTTCGCAATCACGTATCAACCGATCTGTCAGTCTGTCGGAAATTCTCAAAAAGGCATGAAGTGTATCTATGATTACTCGGGTTAATGGAATGGAAGGAAAGATTGGTAAGCGCTTACAACAATATTTTGTTTTTGAGTTGTCGGGCTTTTGCGAGCATTCAATGATTTCTTCAATTGTTCTAAGCTCGCCGACTACTGTGCTGTCGTGATAATGCGCTTTTGATTTCTTACAATATATACAAGAAAAGTTTGAGTTAGCCGCTCCTAACCCCAGCACCTCCAACAAAAACTTGTAATCCCCTCCCAAGAAATATACTATATTGTACTCTACATCATTATAAATATATTTGGTGAAACTATCTACAGAATGTACAACATTTACAAGGTGAGCTTTCAATACATCATATTTTTCTGAGCCATCAATTATAACTACCGGCTCATGTCCAGCTGCAGAGTTGGCTGTCTTGGTGTCATTCAATATGGTACACGCGATATTTACAAAGTGATTGGTCTTCCCCACAACTGTCCCATCCCCGCTTATCTTTACTCGTATCTCATTGTTAACCCTCCCAACTATTCCATCTTCGGCTAACCTTTCTATCTGGTGCGCTAAAATCTCTCCCAAATCCCTCTCAATCCCTGGCTCTTCTCCCGGTGTTTTTTTGAATTGCACAAACCCGTTCGCCTTGTCCATCTCTTTCTTTATTGCATAGAGAGTTGGGAGGTCTGATATACTCGCTATGCCACTGTACGCTCTATCAGATATATTATACTCATCTTTGATTAACATCAAGAGTTGTATTACTTTTAACTTCTCACGAGAAAGACCAACGCGCCCCCCTTCATCTCCATTTTCAGCGTTACTTTCACGTTCGGGTGCATCGTCAATAAGGGTTATAGTTTCAAATTTATTTGTTGTACGATTCTTAACTGTAACATCGTGTACCTCATAATTAGCAAGTCCTAAACATGATAATGCAAGGCGACATTTGTCTTTAACTGAAGTACGCAATGAATGCTTCCAAAAGCGCGAGTAGGCACTGAAGGATTTAGGGTCATTCTTCTTCTTTGCCTGGCGAATGACACACATACTTATTTTCTTCTGCAAAGTCTTTAGGCGCGCGAGTTTGGATTTGCGATCTTTGCTACGTTTTTTGTACTTTTTCGCGCATGCCTTGTGAGTTGATATTTGTTGTCTAAGATTTGAATTTTCAAGTAGCAATGCATCGCGCTGGCTTTGAATTGTCGCCACTACATATTCATCTGTTACAACTTTACACGGCCAAATCTCAGAGTCAAGCTTCTTCCTTAGTGCCTTCCTTTGACTAACCGTTTTCTTTTTTTTCAACAGGTTAAGGACACTATTCGCATAATATTTAATTTGATTTGCCAAACGATCAGTGTAGATTAAATCAACGCCCCTATACTGACAAATTGCATCAAAGATTTTCTTAGTCAAAACTATGATCTGAAGCGGTTTTGAAGCAGGATCCAATACAATATCAAAGACAAAACTTTTACGAATAGCTAAGTTTTCCATCATACAAGTGGCGTTGATTCATTCATTAAATCTATAGAAGTGGTGTCTGAGAAATGACCGAATATATACATAAACTATTACTACTATTTGATATGAAATATGGCTTCAAATACATATACAATGTCTCAATAAATAAACTATATATGATTATTATATTTACACAAATATGTACTAAACTTGTCTACTAATTTAGGAGACTGTGTGTGCGCGCGGCGATAAATACAGGACTGGTGGTGATAGAACTTACCCAGCAACAATTACATGATCAATGACATACTTACATATTTATACTTTGTATATATCTGTACAAACATATATATCATATATTTACACTACTTTCAGTTAATAATCTTTGGCAATTTCATGGCCGTTCCCTCCATCCGTACAAATCTGAATGTTAGACTGTGACCCGCAGCGTGGCAAATTTTGTTTAGATTTCCCGCCGAATCGATGGTATATTCCTGTATGCAACGGTTTCTATAATGGGACACGTACACGCTGCTTTCGATTGCGTAACAAAAGTCTTTCCTCTCATTGACGATACGCAGATGCCAATTTTGCCCAAGAATTGTTGACAAGTCTGAAATACTGAAGTATAGCCGTCGACCTCGTTTGTCATGTGGCAAGTCTAAAAAAGACTTGAAGTCCTCTATACTGCATGCGGTCCTTATCTTTACTTCAGTACTGTCGGATGGTCCTATCAATAGTTTTCGCTTTATTTCCTGTTGGAGATGGCTCAGAAATGATGGACTCTTTGACGTTTCAGGGCGGGTTTCAGGGACCGCGGGCTCCACCTCGTCTTCTTTTTTGATCCAAGAATCATACGATGCCGACCAACCAACCCAGTGGACTTTGTATCGTGATTCGGTTTCCTCAAGCACCTAATAATTATAAAAGAAACACATATTAAGGAAATTAAATAATTATGAATAACTTTATGTAATTGTAAGACACACACGAGACCTAACGAATTTTAACATCAAATATAAAAGTTTTAATATTTAATTCATCAAACGCCGAAACGGTACGTAATTGTATAAGCTCGGGTGATCATCCTTATTTGTTATTTGTAATTTGGTGTTTTATTAAATAATTAATATCATATTTATTAAGAAATAGACAAATTGGCACCAATATAAAAACACAAAAAATCAAAAATTGGGCCCACAAAGTAGTCGTAAACGAGATATTCTGCCATTTGATTGGCTAATAAAGAAAGTGTATACCCAGTTGCCAATTTAATTAATATTGGGCGAACAACAGAACATCAATTTTAAAGACGAATCTTGAATTCTATTGTAACGCATCCATGGACATTCATCGCACTGCACATAATTGTGTTGTAAAACCAAGAGAAAACGGTTCGTTTGAATCAAATTTACTGCAAAATAAAAATGTGATTTTTCACTTTTAACTTAACAATAGCCAACAATGGCAAATGATATTCAAAATTACCGTAATTAGTATTACTATCAATATCATGGTTCGCGTGCCAATATTTTACAAATTTGAGAGGCGCAATATTTTAACACCCGTTTTTGTTTTGAGCTCTATATTAAATATATAGGCCTATTATATTATACAAAATTTGTCCGAGTCTAAATTTTACTAACATTCATAACATTATATAAACCAATCGTGAATTAGTTAGTTGCCCCTATCAAAAGACATGCATCATAAAATCAATAAAAGAAAATACACGATTGGGCCCACTTGAAAGAAACTCGCTGCCGTTTCTTTTGTCATGTGATTAGCATGTATAAAGACGCGTACCCAATTGCCAATTTAGCCGCGAACAATACATAGTGCTGGCGTTGAGCTCCGTTGTTTGTTGGTCGCCAACGACAACAACGAAACATCGGAGAAACTTGCTTATTTGGTGATTACCAACGATAACATCAAAACACTGTGAAAACGAGAAATTACGTCTATAATTTGCTTCCAAATAAAAGTTCAAAATAATTACCATTTTCAAGACAAATGCGAAATCATTGTTGGACTTATTTAGTTATTACTTTTATTTTATTTAATCAAGTTTAATAACAAAACTAATGTGTTCCTTGTTATTAATACACATTAATTAACATTCATTTTTACAACACCGAAAATGCTGTTACGTCGGAGTATCTTAAAATTCAAAGTACAATTTATTTCATATCAGCACAAAACCGATCCTAAAAGTAAAGCCAAACCCACTTTTCTCAGTCTCATTCAGCATATAAAATACGCCTTTCCGACTTTATCTTTGTATTATAAACTTGAATGATCAAACACCCCTACTTACTTATTTTCGATCATTCCGATAGTTAATATATTTGGGTGGTGCCCTTTGAATAGTACCCGGTCATACAAAATCCACGCTAGAGCTATCTCACGGACGAGGACATTACACATCAATCATCTTACGCAAAATTTTACAAGAAATCTACGACTGAGACTTACCTGGACTGTGAAAATGTCAGTTTTCTTCCAAGTTCTGGTCTTTTTTCTTTCCTTTCTTATATCCAAGGTGCTTTTTACAAGATTCCTATAAAATCCTTTGGCTTTGCGATCTCTCGCCATCAAAACAATTCCGAAAATCGTTGGTAAAAGTAAACTCGAGAAACTTTAAAACACGTCTCTCAGCGTTGGTCAAGTAGGCGTCACTATGCAAATATATGAACCCGTCGTGACCCGCTGCCTCGCTCAAGCGGCTTGGGAAATCAACCGTGGCAGGTAACCATGGTTGAGCGTGATCGCTGATTGGCTGAGTGCATCGAAGTGTAGATGCTTTACTCAGGTTAACTGTGAGTGTAATACTAATCGCTAGTTTAATGACGCTATAAACGGGTTGGATGCTATAAAGGTCGTGGCTCGTTTTCCCTGTTGTGTAACTGCAAGATGTTTGTTATACACATTAGTCAACAGCTTATAAATTAGTCCTAAATATATGTTTGTCAATGTCATGCATTTCTAAAATTCAATTTAGTCTTAGCTATATTTATTTTAAACATATTGTAATTTTTGATGGTTGATTGAGTACTATAATTCCTAGAGTAGCAAAATCATACATTTGGTATTTCAACGACCCACCTCCTTTTCACTGCAAAGTTTGGTATTTACATGGGCCATTTTTAAAAAGATTTCTAACATACACCCTCAACATGTCTCAAAATCCTGTTTCTGAACACTGTTTGTTAACAATTTGCAGACATTTTATACCCCATAAATGTCTTTATACCCAATAAAAAAATGCAGAAATGTTATACCCATTAAACACAATTTCTTTTGCTTGATAGGATGTCTGATAATGATCTACACTGTATTTGAACTCCCCACCCCCTCAAATAAAATAAGAATATAGCAACACAACAGTGTGTGCAGGTGTTTACCTTAACATTTCCTTCTTATTCTGTTGATTTCATCAAAATATTTGATTTGTTCCAGTGTGGAATATGACAATATGAATATCGTTGACAACCTGTTTTTCATTTCCAGCCCATTCCAGATGATAAACCACACATAAATGTTCGAAACTAAAAAAAGGTAGTATACAGTCACTCAAACTGCCAATTCCTTAACACCATACAAAGTATTGTTTCTTAAACATCACACGTAGTCAATAGATTTCATCTTTTCAGTGGATATTGAAACATTTAGAAATTTTACAAAATATAATTGTTTCAGAAACACCCAATTAGTAAAATGTAATAACTAAGAAAGCGATATGAAGAGCTTTATAGCAAAAGGGCCTACAGACCATTTTTTTTTTGTTACTCATTTTGTATTAGTGAATTTTCATTGACAAGTCCATGGAATTAAGTCCAGTCCATGTTTCTATGACTTGGATTAGTGCATCCATGCATGCCAATTGAGGCACCAACAATACAAGCCACATTCCACATAATGAATAGCCAGCCATCCATTCAATAATGCAAAATGAGTAACATGCAGAAGTGGATGTAAGCCCTTTTGCAAAACAGCTCTTCATATGTCAAAGCGTGAATCAAGAACACGATCAATTATGGACTATAACAGTATTATATCATAAATTCAACTTGTTACGTATGGTTCACTCTGGGACAACCAGTGTTTATTTCTAACCTACTTTTCCAGGTTTGTTTTGTCTCTGAACCACTTGATATACCTGTTATCAGTAAACATGTTGAAATACAGCTATTCTTCCCATTCCAGATTTTTACCTAATCTAATATTTTTGGAAGTTTTTACTAAAAAGTGCCAACAAAAAAAAAATCATTTTTTTAAAAACTTTTGGTCAAATTTTCAAAAAATATTAGATTAAGTTTAAAAAAACCGTCCCTAAGCCAGTGTTTTTACATCAACATTAAGCGATTTTGGCATTTTTTACTCAAAATTATTTTTGTTAGCTTTGTTCAAAAAAGTGAATTTTGTGATTATCTCAAAAAAATCAACATTTTTGGTCAAAATTGACGCCACATTTGGATTCTCTGATCCATTTCCTTTCCAAAAATGTATACTTTTATTGGCATTTGATTAATAGTTCAATAATTACAGCACTCACAAAATTCAAAAAATCAAATCAAAAACTTTCTTGAGTCCCCACCCCCCTTAATAGCGACTATGTGTTTCAGTTCAAACACTTTTCTTCAAAGACATTTTAACTATCAACTCCTAAGGTATGATATTATATCAGTAAATGATAAATAAACTCAGTGATATCAGAAAACTAGCCCAGTTATGATATTTGCACTCTTAGAACACTGACCCTTGCCATGCTGCTTGTACTAAAACATGTACACTAAAACATGTACACTTATTTGAGTCACATGAAAATAGACACTTGTTTATGATAGCCTCTAACATTGTAGTACAACATTTTTTGCAATTGTTGGTTTACATGGTGTAAGTAGCAGAAGGTAGCCTGGTCCATTTAGACTTGTATAAATCGTGTTTATCTGATGAGATAAAACTTGAGATTCTAAGGTGGATGAACATGGTTGGCCACTTTTTTTAAAATATATTTTTTGGGGACGAGTTAACTCGGACCCCTTAGTTCAAATGAAAGGTCACGTGGTCATTATTATTGTTTCAATTAGCTAGTGGTGACGTGAAACGTTACAATTATTGTGTTTACTAAATATAGAAATTGTATTATACATAAAGGAAGAAGTATTGATAGGACAACGAACCTTATCTGTGGTTTCAGGCAATTTGAGGTCTTTAAATACAGTAGGTATTGTTTGGTATAAAAATGCGCAAATATCGCCAAATTCAGATTTTCAGTGCGAAATTAGTATTTTAATGATATTTTATATTAAATGTGTCTATTACCGTAAATAAAATGGTGCTTTAATGGACAATATGTAGTTTAAATATCACATTTTAATTTTCGATAACCTTGTAACGACACTATATGTAATTAAAAAACATTGCAACATTCAGAATGTCTCGTGGCGCAATGGATTAGCGCGTTGGACTTTTACTGCCTCCATCGCAAATGGCATTCAAAGTTCTGGGTTCGAGTCTCGGCGGGGATGATGTTTTTTGTGTCATCTAACATTAACTTTTTTTACTCTCAAATTAAATAGACATATTAATAACACTCTTGATTCCACATTTCATATTCTTTTTTTTAATACAGATCATTTAAAAATATTTTTTGGATAAAATGGTTTTAATTTTCGATTTAGCAGTATAGTTTATTGAGTGGATAAACCATTTGCATGTACGTTGCTTTCAGACAACTCTTGTTCATAGCGAAACGGTCCCCATCCCAGTGCGCGCCCCAGGAAATCCAAGTTATCTTGTTGCACTTTTAAATTTTGTCATAAATTACGTTTTTCTCGTAATTAAACATTGGAATTTAAATTAAATTATAAATAATGATATTTTTTCTTTCAATTCTTTTTCTTCCATAACTTCACCACATATAGCTCACATAACGTCTCAGTGATTTCCTTCCAGAAACAACACTAGTGATCCTCTTGCCAACTTCCACAAAATTCAACAGATCCATTCCAAGTCTTCTCATCCTTTTGCCACCTTAAACCAGGGAGGTGTAACACCTCCCTGCTTAAACACTCGTCCCCCAGTTTTTTAGAAGACCTTGTTTGGAAAGATTGGAAGTTTATAAAATGTTCAAAGATTAAAAAAATAAAAATAAAAATAAGTGTCTGTCAGGCATTTTTCCACCAAAATGTCAGAAGTGTTCAAACAATTTCACAAAGTAAAAAACAACAAAAACTAAAAAAGCAATTTTGACAATTAAGAGTTGATCAGGCCCATAAAACATTTTTTTCCAACTTCCTTACTTACCCATACTCTGAGTTAGCAGCCAGTTTTATGATATTACTCAACCGCATTTGTAAACTTTCATTAATCAGGTCAAATTCTCAAAATATTGTATTTTGTATCAGTACGTACCTGTTCTGTCATGACATTTTTTTAGAATTATATCATTTTTTCCGCATTAAAGAGACCAGGAAATGCAAATATAATTGGTGTGATTTGAGTCAAGTCTACGAGGAGGGACCAGAAAGCATTCAATATTTGTGCTAGTTGATGATGACATCATTTGTGGAACTATTGATAGCTCAGTGAGTACTATGAAAAGAAAATTCCAGGTGACTGGTTTGAATCTATTCATGATACTCACTGATATTCAATATACCACAAATGATGTCATTTGTGGTGTGTTCATTTTTCTGGCCCTGTTTATTGCAATGGAATGTCCCACAAAGACTTGGAGCAGGATTATCATCCCATTTCCTGGTACCTTTAAGAACTTCAAAGCTAAAAATAACCCATCTGCATATTACAGTCATCCATGCATGAAGCTCAAATTAACCAGACACATTACAGCATATATTTCAAACATGCTATCATTACTAGTGACAAATTATAGTGATCAATCATCATGTCTCACATAGGTGACCTGAAAACCTAAATGCTTAATGCATTTTTAAAATTTGTATCTAAATAAAAAATCAATTTGTGTAATACTATACTGGCACCTTTTTACTATCACTTAATGAATTCCTAAAAACACATTGAAATTCATGTCTTAAACAAAAAGTTCTTTTAAAGATTTGCTTTTAGCTCACTATTTACTCTAAACATTGGTATTTCAAATATTTTGATACGGACTTCTCACTTTTCTTAAACTGGCACATGTTTTGGTTTAATGTGTTGAAAATAGTGAGTTCTCCATTACTCAACATGGTTACAAACAGATAATAGATTTGTGTAACCCTATGCACCTTTTTTACTTATTTTTGTAATTTATGAGATGTGGTTAAAGCATATATGTGACCCGCTCCCACAAAACCAGACATAAGTGTTGAAATATTTTTCTTCTGATTTGTTGATGTTGAACATGCTGACAGAACCAGCTTTAAAATGATGTATCACTTGTCATAATTGCTCAAACTTTTGTCCATTCAAAATCAATATTTCTCTTGAAAAATTCTTTGTTTTCTATTAATTTGTGACAACTTTATTGACCTGTATTTTCATAAGTGTTCTGGCGACTTATGTCGGGTTTTGTGGGAGCAGGTCACATATGTATCACCTGCTTCAATCACCCAACTTCAAATGTTCGACTTTTTAGCATTATCATTAATTCAGACAGTCTTTGTTGGTAAAAACCAAGTAATTTTGGTCCACAAATAGCATAGCAGAGGTATTTTCAAAGTAAAAAACAAAATGTGGCTAAAATTGCTCTAAAATGAAATACACATGGCCTACAGGAAAGGTGTTATATCAAATCAACTATATAGATGATTCAGGTGTGTATCAATGGTGGGGGGGGGGGGGGGGGGGGGAGGCTTTGGGGGCTCAATCCCGGTTCCCCATAATAAATAAAATGTGTAATAGGGGAAATATACCACTCCTCCCCCCCCCCCCCCCCACCCCAAGCAGGGCTGGAAAAATGTTTATTTCCTGGGAAGCAAGCAACATTTCCCAGAAAGAAAGCGAGATTTCCATCCATTTCCTTATGTATTTCTTTATTTGGAAAAGCAACATTTCCCTCGAAATACCAAAATTTCCCGGGAAGGAGCTTCCTGAATTCCACATATTTTCCAGGCCTGCCCCCAAGTTTCTCACACAGCAGCACTATATTAGTTTTGCACCAACACTCTTGGAAAATACACCCCCAAGCTTTTAAAATATGACACAACCCCCCCCCCCACCCCCGTTTAAATCACCGAATCAACATTTCAATTTAATTTCCATTATCTTTACTGAAATAGTGCAGGCCACTTACATGATGTCTATCAAAATACACTAGTTGTTGTTAGGCCTACAAAATTTACACCAATATCAGAGAATTATTGGCAGCTATTGAGCTACTATCTGAGAAAAACATGTGTTTGAACACAGACCCTAATTGACATGCATTTTGTACCAAACCATGCACACTATTTGTTGTCAAGTGAAAATAGAAACTTGTTTTGGTAGCCTGAAGAATCTACTTCTTCATATCCCTTCCCTATTCCTCACTGATCAATGTTGTGCTGATAGTGGACACATTGTGGGTTTCAACATTGATCAGAGGGTGAAGGGTGAACACTTCACATTACAGCTACGAAGTGTTCGAACAATATTTTTTAACATTGTAGTCTCATACTGATAAATTTGTTGACAAAAACAAAAATAAAATACAAGCTTAAAAAAATACATTTTTTTGCTGCAATACCTTGCTTGACACCTAGAGCATGAACAACTTACAATTGTTGTATTACTGTAAACAATAATACATCAATGTCACTAAAGCATGATTTCAAATCCTATACATACTGATGTCCTTGACTGTGTATATTACAGTTATCAATGGAATGATATACATAAATGACCAAACTGAAAGGGTGCATTAAGAAAAACCAACAATTGTTATTGCTGTATAAACATTGTCTATTGTTTGCCTTTTGTTAAAAATGTAATATATCATGCAGGGAAAATAGCAACTCATCAGAAAGAGAATACATCTTATATAAACTGTGAATATTTGCAATCAATTTTTCCCTTCCAAAAGATAGGAGGATTGTTGGTTAGTTTACGCCCCTGGATACTATTTTAAAGATTTTTTTTACAATTTTATCATCCTGAAACATAGTTGAAATGAACTTTGGGGGCTACCTGGTTTTGCCACTAATTCAAAATGGCAGGAAAAATCTAAAATTGCTACCAGTTACACTCAGAATTTTTTTACTAATTTTGTAACCCCAAATCTGTATATCCTTCAAATTAGGCCAAAACAAAAAATTGTTAGTATGTCAACGTCCAACCGAACGTGAACCTTAGTGCCGACTGTATTCTTTTTTATTCTTCTGTTTTTTTATTTCACTTTTTGAGCAATTTTAATGGACAAACTGACCGTTTTATACATTCGTACTGACACGTGTATATTCCCACCCTTTTTTACCCAAAACTCTATGTGAATTTAAGGGGTTGGGACTTAAATCGGGCGCCCTTGTGTGCATGAAAATAAAAAGCCTGATTTATAGCTTTGAAAACATTGAATAACTGGTCGCAAATTTGTAGGCTTTCAATAAAATAATACACCAAGTTTTCAATCAAACTTTCTTCATTTACTTACAAAGTTACAATGTTAAAATCAAACAGATAATGATGCATGTGTGGCCGATCGACCGTGTGTCAATCCCCCGGAGAAAGCCAACAACAAAATGTCAATAATAACGGCGGTAGCTTTTGCTTATGTTCACAAAATAAATAAATAAAACAAAGTCGCTTGTGGCATTTCATTCATAAAAAATGAACCTCGCTATCAGAGACCGCAATTTTGGCTATGAAAGGCTTAATGCAAATCTTTTGAACCGCGCCTTTACCGACAAGGGACCATCTCGCAAGATCTCGCGAAATATCATCGTAGTAACGCATGTGGTGATCGAATTATTATCATGACATCATTTTCTTGTGTTCAGGAAACGATCAGAAAAGTCGAGAGAAAAAATTATGAATGATAAATTGTAAATACCTTTCTCACATTGTCACAACGCATGCGTAATAATGATTTAGGTCAATAAAGATGGTGGTAAACAACATTTGCTACTACGAAAAGTATGTCTCAACATTAACAACATGACATTGTTAGTTGAACAGTTGTTAGTATTAAAATAAAATGCGCACAAACTCATGAAAAAGAGTTCAATACTGTGTCAAAGTTATGTATATTCCTAAATACAATATCAGTAAAAAAGAAGAAACAAATCCGACCTACCGACCCTACCTTTTGAGGGCCCTCAATGGACAAACAAACAATTTATTATTTTTGGCCTTAGACTCTGTAGCCCAATAGTTTGCTCTTAAAGGCCCTGTCACACCATAGCGTATGGCCTGAACGTGGCCTGAACGTATGCCGTCGTATTCAAAAAATAGCTCGAAAATTCAAGAACGTCCAACTTCCCAACGAATTGCGTAGGAAAAGTCGATATCGGTGATGGAATGGACGTATCCATAGCGTATCCATAGCGTATTAAACGTATACATAGCGTATGACTAACGTATTGATAGCGTATCACTAACTTATAACAAACTTATGACAGCGTATCACAGCGTATGCGATCGGCGAGCGTATACCAACGTATGCTTAACGTATTCGAAACGTATGTCTGCCGTGTTCGACGTATCCTCAGCATATCCTCGGCGTACAACGAACACGTGACTTATGCCACTGCAGAAATTGAGTTTCGTACACGGCGGGACAAGTGTTGCCAGTTCAAGTAAACGCAGCCTAGATGATAACTATTAAAATATCTAGAAGGGTAAATCTATAGGTCCAACCTATAACTTACGACGAGTAACGTACCTCTAACGTATGTCAGCGTATGTCAACGTATGTCAGCGTTTGTAAACGTATGTCTAACGTACCACGAACCTATCGGGAACTTATGCAGAACGTAAGTTAAGCACGCGTTGAGTACGTCGAGAAATTTTGAACATGCTCAATAATTTTTCGCGGGCTCGACGTGTTCCAAATTTTCACAACGTATCACAGCGTGCTCTTAACGTAAACGACGTATCCCCAACTTACCCCTAACTTGTATCAGCGTACACCAACGTACGCCAACGTATTTTTCGATATTTCGCATACGTTGTCATACGTTCAGGCGATACGCCATGGTGTGACAGGGCTACCGTACAGCTAGCGTATGTACCATACAGCTAGCGAGCATTCGGCGTTTTGGGAACTTATGGAGGGTTTGAGTATATAAATGGGTCCCTTGAGTATCTCATCCTCACTTGTCATGCTGAACACATCAACCCATCATCATACGCTACGAATACGCTACGCTACGTTAAGTATACGTTAAGCATACGTTAGTCATACGCTCGCATACGCCGTGATACGCTGTCATAAGTATGTTATAAGTTAGTGATACGCTATCAATACGTTAGTCATACGCTATGTATACGTTCAATACGCTATGGATACGTGACAGGGCCTTACACGATCGCCCGGCATAAGGTGAATACGTGAGAATACGTCGAAACTCGTTGGAAATACGTCAGGCATACGTTAGACATACGGCACATATACGTTATCAACTCGTTATCACTACGTTGGCTGTACGTTTCCCCGTCAGCCTAAGTTCATCAACGTATACCAACTTACGAGTAATGTACGAGTAACGTACCACTAACGTATGTCAGCGTATGTCAACGTATATTTAACGTACCACAAACTTACCGGGAACTTATGCAGAACGTATTAAGCACACGTTGAGTACGTCGAGAAATTTTGAGCATGCTAAATATTTTTTCGCGGGCTCGACGTGTTCCAAATTGTCACAGCGTATCACAGCGTGCTCTTAACGTAAACGACGTATCCCCAACGTACCCCTAACTTATATCAGCGTACACCAACGTACACCAACGTATTTTTCTATATTTCGCATACGTTGTCATACGTTGAGGCGATACGTTATGGTGTGACAGGGACTTAAGGGAGGAGTCCTTTTATGATGACATTTATCAAGAGCTTTAACTTTTGAACTACTTAAGTGATGTACATAAAAGTATACATTTTTGGAAATGAAATGAGTCAGTGAATCCATTTTTGGTATCAAATTTTACTACAAATGCTTATTTTTAAAATTTTTGACCAACAAATCACTTTATTGGTTTAATTTTTTTCAGACCATGTATTAACAAAATCAGTTTTTAGTAAAAATTGCAGAAATTGCTCAAAAATCATCTGAGGACACTTTTCAAGGATCGTGGTTTTTTTACATAAAAAATGCAAAAAATGTGAGCAAAAAATGTGAGCAAAAAAAGTGATTTTTTTTGGTCAAAAAATTAAAAAACAGCATTTTCAGTACCAAAAATGAATTCTGTGTTCCAAAAATGTATACTTTCAATATCACATTAATAGTTCAAATGTTACAGCGCTTGATAAATTTAATAATAAAAGGGTTGACACCTCCCTTTTAAGTCAACAATGCTTGCCAAAATAACCAAGTAAGATTTATGCTATGATATGGACAATTACCCATAAGTGAATACTTACACATGCACAACAACTCAAACTGAAGTTCCTCTTTGCAAGTGGCAACCACAGCAATGAATACTGGCAGAAGTACATGAGAGGCTTTTCAATTTGTAAGAGTCTAGCACAATATTTGCTTCATCAATAAGAATTACTATAGTTTGATCAGCTCCAAATTGGCGAAGCCTCCTTACAGCAGGGAATGAATACAGAAAAATGCGGGGACAAATGCAGGCAACAAGCGCAATGTGTTCGTGCGACCCAAACCGAGTGCGTGTGGCCATAATCTTACGCGTACGCTTGGATACATTTGCATGCGGAGAGATAGAAAACGAATATTTCTTGCCAAATTTGGAACTGATTAAACTATAGATTACTTTTACCGGCTATGTCTATATGAGGGCAGCATTCAATATTTCCTGTTTGATGACAGCATTTAGAATGGATTGAGCTCAATTAGTTGAGAGTGCTGGTTGTATTGGTGTAACATTTGAGTGAAAATACAGAAATGAAGCACAGTCAGTTTGGTATGAGCTGAGGCTGATTTATGATACATTATACACTGCCCCTCCAACCTCTTTAGACTTGTCTGCTATATTCTTTTCAGCAGATCATGTATTCATTGTAGCCAATTGAATGGTAAGTCCTTATTGCACAATCAGTGATTGCTGATTTTGTCTGTTTTTATCGGCTGGAATTGTATTTGCCAATCACTCTCCACATGTCCCCTCACCCCAAATATTACCTTCAGTGTTGGTATAATGAGACCAATCCCTCATTATGTTTATTTGACTCCTCTAGAAGTAATTATCCTGATATTAAGATAACACATGTTAACATCCCATCTGAAGATCCCTCATAGATCAACATTGACAAATGGGGAGGGGCTCAGTCCAAATATGGGAAGAAGGTGTGCCACAATCATAGGAAACATAACCAGCCAAAATCTGGGGTTGCAGAAAACTCATTTGTCAATACAACAAATGACAATGTAGAAATTTGATAACAAACTGATGCAATTTTAGCAAATTTTAGCTAAAATGAGTCCATTGGTATTGCTTTGCAAACATCTTTTCTTAGAAATCTTGTTCTACATGGGTACTACTTCAACACATTTTCTGGCCAGTATCCCTACTCAAATAAACATTGAGCGCCCCTCAGACAAATATGACAAAATAAAAATTATTTAAGGATAATCGTAATATTTTCTTCTTATATCCGAATAGGTACTTACATTGTTGCCTGTCCTTGTGATACACATGTATATCCATAGGCCTTGGTCCGTTAGCGTTGCGCCACATAGTCACTTGATTGGCACCAGTGTGTTTCTCCATTCGTATTACAGCCTTTAATGTCCAGTCCGTGTAGTAGATGTAATTACCAAACAGCGTCATTGCAAAAGGTCCAGAAGCACGGTCTAGGATTATTTCACGGGATGTGCCATTGAGGTTCACTCTCTCAATGCGCTGACTGAATATATCAGGAAAAAAAATAATATAAGGGATATGTTAAAACTTAGATGTAACTCAAAGAAGAATAAGTATTAGGAAGAAGAAATAGTAGGTCAGAGTCAGTCAAAGGTTTCATTCAGCATATACATTATATCGCATTAAGAACTGGCTACAATATGGTACAAAAAGTGTACTTCTGTCATATGTTCTAATTTTGCAAACATTAAAATAATAATAACATGCCAACAGCTTGCGGTAAATACTGTAAAAAACTATAACTTTATTTCGCATCATGTAAAATTACTGCTATTTAGGAGCCATTTAATTTTGTGAATCTGGAAATTTTACTGTTACTTTCAGTGCAAAAATGCCAGTTTCACAGGTATTTAATTTCACAAAATTCACAAAATTAAAATCCCTCGGGAAATTAAGTGGTTTTACAGTAATGCTTATTTGTTAATTGCATTCAAAAATAAAATAAATAAAACATAGGGACAATGTCCCAGATAGGTCGCCAGTTTATGAGGTAAATACAATTATATCAATATCCACTTATAAGGTAACAGAAATAGAAGATTGAATATGAAAAAAGATAATAATTACTAAAATCATAAACAAAAAAGAATCTAAATGACTTTTGTCCCTATTTTGTGACCTTTAGCCTCTTTAGAATATAAAAGTTCCAATGTTGCATGATCCAAGTTAGGTTGTAATAGATCTTGTAATGAAAATGAAAAAACCCACATATTTGCATGAGCACTATTTTCAGACAACGTTAACACAAACCACTTATTCATCCCTTCCTATATAACTCTATTGCGGTTTTAGATTCTCTACTTACTAGAAACGGTCTGCCCAGTAGATCATTCTCTCTTCAAAATCAATAGTGAGTCCATTGGGCCATCTTACTCCTTGGTCAACAAGAGTCTGGCGCCCTCTACCAGACATGGTAGCCTTCTCTATCTTGGGAACTCGACCCCAATCAGTCCAGTACATCATACTACAATATAAAGAAAATATCACATGTTATTGCTAGGCTTATTACAAGAATATTTATCATTTTTTTCTTGGAATTTTGATTTGAAATTTATCGTAATGGTAAAATCACCAACTACGATCTGACATTTCTTTGCCATGACTTACAAAATCAAACTTATCTTCAAATTTACATAGCGGGTAACAGTTTGATATTGGTTTCTATAACCCTAACTCTACTACGCCACACGGCAACGACATGGAAAAAATGTTTTTATAACACGGCATGCAGGTTTTTGGGCTACAAAATGGACCCAGGCTATATAACGAGGCGAATATACTGAGCCGTGTGTTACTGACTGCCGTGGTGTAGTGGTTTGGATCTGGGCTCTGGTGCTGGATGTCCGTGGTTCAAATCCCGGGGGGTCGGGGTGACCTTTCTGGTGAATTTTTGGGGTCGGAAAACAAATCTGTTGCCGTGTGGTGTAGTAAGGTTAGGGTTAACCAAGTTGTTTGGTTTTAGGTTTTCTCATTTTGAAAGCTACTGCATTCACAATAATCTTCTTATAAAGAAGCATATCAAGCATTGATTGTGGTTATCAATCAAATATAGTGACATGTTTATTTTAAAATGCCTATTTTTCACTCCCCAAGTACCCCACAGTTGAACCCAGCCTTACCCCCACCTATAGCACCCAAGTAGGAGAAAGAAGAAGATGCCTGAAAAAGCATGTGGATTTGGGCTAAAAAGCCTGTAAATGGGCTGAACCCTGCACAAGGGTTCACAACAATTGTTCATGGGGATGTGAGCTGTGAAAAGTGTTATGCTGCCTCTCTACTTAAGTCCAAAAGATTGTACCCTGTTTAAGTATCCCCACCCCTAAGTTGGTCATGATGAAACCTACCCAGCACATGGATCCACGACAATTGCTCTGGGTATGTCAGCTGTTAAGAGTTGTATTCTATCTCCTCCACTGAAGTCTGAGGTAAAGATTCCATCTAGCTGTTGGTCTGTCCAATACAATCTATTGTTCCTCCAGTCTACTGCTATACCTTCAGGATTTTGTACATCTGAGATGGGTTAAAATAAAATTGCAATAATTACATTAAATAAATACATTTCTGATTTCATAACAAATAAAATATCAACCCAATGGGTAAACATTTTCATGGATCATGATCATGGTGCAGGTGCCCTTATCCTAAAGATATTGTTTTTGAAAAGCAAGGATGTTGTGTGATTTTTTATAAATTTTTATATAAAATATTTTTTATAAAACATGTTTTACTTCGAAACCCGAAAATGTCTTTAGATGAGTGTATACATATTCATAAAAGTGCTAGATTTTGAAAAAGAGATACATTTTCAGATCAAATGTTGATGAAATATCTGACACAAAAAAACATTATGCTCCTTACCTTCAGTTACAACATCAACAGGTATACCAGATCCTGTAGAAGAGATGGATTTGATTTTATGCTCTCCAACATCCGTAAAGAAGATGTGCTGCTGATTGTAATCAAAATCTAGCGCCACTGCTGTCTGAAGACCTGTGATTGGCTCGAATGGTTTGGCATGATTTGTCTCGTCTAGGTGAAGACTCTGTATAGTGTCGGTTGCTGCAAACACAAGGTAACTGGAGACATCTACAAGGAGAATACCCAGAACATATTAGAAATTCATAATAAGTGGAGTGTAAGGACAGCTAGAGATAATCACAAATCACAGGTATTAACATCATTTGGAACGGATTACCTTCTTTGTCAGAGTCATTGTTGTTATGCATTCATACACAAACCAATCAGAAAGGAGGGAACAAAAAATAAATTAAGAACATAGTGAATGTCTAATGGAACTCTACGCCCACATATATGGGCATTCTTTGCAATCGTTGTGATATGATATGTAAAATTGTAGACAGGATTTTCCATGTAACTAATTTGAGACTCTTATTCAATATGAAATCAAGAAACATCTTGGTGGTTTAATCTACTTTATATGCAGTATGAAAAACGTATGCAAAACGTTTGGGTAGCTTGGGGGACCAAAATCACTACATTCTAGGCAATAATGTTGGCACACTTTGGTACGCAGTAGGTCAAATACCCCCCCCCCCCCCTCCCTCATACCCCAAATCAATGTTGATTGAAGTTGTTTCTTCAAGAGGACAGGGGAAGGGGAAGGTCTCCGCTATTGTTTGAATGCAGACGCACATATTTTTTCCACTACACCATAAATCTTCCTGTCTCTTCTCAATGTTCACTAAGCTTTTGAACCTGCATAAGTATCTGCTGTACATACAATATGGAGTACCAAATGTAAGAGGTAAAGGGTACCAGTGTAGGATATATTCCATAGGCTCTGTCGTGAATGAGAATCTTGCTGTGTATTCAAGCTAGATGTACCCTCCTTACCTTCACAACTAGTGCCATCTGCAGCAAGTTGTCCATACGCACAGCGACATATACTTTGTGGACTTTCACCATCAGGCATTGCGATACACAGGCCTTCACAGCCGCCATTATCATCTTTACAAGGGTTGTTATCTGTAATATACAAAGGAACAAGTTGCCAATCAGCAGATGGAACCTGTACTTAAAAGGTACTTTTAGTGATTTCAAAACAAGATTTTACATCTTCAAATTTTGTGAAACTGTAACAGAATAGACCTACTCTATGGTCTATTTGGCCATCACGAGACAGTGACGTAAACCGCTTATTCTTCTAACTGCAGCACATAACGTGCGCGCCTACTCGCGGCTCTGGCGTATACACACAAGCGTTGAAAGGTGTTGAAAGATACATACATGTGCGTAAAAGCTGCATCTGTTATGTTACGTCACTTTCCAGAGAAAGCCAAATAGATTATAAGAAATGTACCTATTATTTTTTCTCAAAATAAGTCATAAACATTGGAACTCATCTAATTTTGACAACATTCTGAAAAATGTTCTGAATATTTTCAGAAATTATATCAATGGAAATCTCTCGAGATCAACTTTTTTTGCTGATGTCTGTTAAAGTTGCATGAAATGCATTCAATCATTTGAGTCAAATACAGAATGGTCAGCCTGCTGAAAATGCTCTAGAAACGTCAATGAAGTATGTGGGTATTGAACAATAATAAAAGTCTAGCTACATTTGTATTAACAGTCATTTGCTAAAGGACTCTACACTTTTGGATATGAGTCGTTACATAGGAAAGGTCTAGTGTACCAAATGCATAGGGATTGGATTCAAAACAGTCATTTACAGTTTCAAAATAAATCTTTCAAACATTACCCCAACTCCCTAAGCGTGTTTTTGACAATTAAACTATCAGGGGAGAAAAACAAGTCAAATTTAGGGGAAAGATCACTGTTCCCTCATGCCGGGGATTGAACCCGGGCTGCCAATGTTGAAGGCGGACACCTAACTGATTGCGCTAACAGGGGGAACTAGAAAAATGTAACTTTTTCGAGACCATTTGACGGCTCGCTGGATCATGCCACAATAGAACCGTGAGGCATGCGGTACAGCAGCTATTTGCTGTGGCCTATTGTAAGGTTAGGGTTAATGTGATGGAAAGAAAATAGTATGATAAAAAACTAGAAAATAACCTTCTATAACCTCAGATTTATTGTGTGTTTCAAAAGGATCAGTCAGGCACTTCCCAAAATGCACCTTGAATCAGTAATTCCAGAAAGACTCTTATACATATAAGTGATAAATATCTCTCTTACCCGTGTCTGGTTGTACACGATAGTCATAGATGGCTATGTCTCTCACAAGGCTTATATCCCTCTTCAACACTATTGGGCTTTCAGTGCTGCCAGGTTCTTTGCTGGCTTTGTAAATTATCTCCTCTGTACGGTCTACCCAATAAACCTGAGAAAAACACGAACATACAGGTAAGCATACGGCATTATATAAGTTAAGATTAGAGCGAATTACAGGAAAATGTATGATTTGTGTGCGATTATTTGAAGTTCATTGAATAGACTTATACACAAAAGAAATATATGTTTTAATGTTTGCGGTAGTTGCTTGTGAAAATAATTTAGCGTGAAAATGTCCATATTGACGGAACTGAACCATGGTGGTAACCTTAGAGGCGGATATCTTCTGATGGTTTGTTTGTTAAATTCAAAAATACAATATATACTTAATGAACCAAATTCAAAGCAATGATCTAAAATACCTGAAAGCAACACAATTATTTCTATCCTTGACATTACTGAATCATGACTCCTAATGTATTTACCTACCACCACCATTCATGGCTACTACTTCATTAAGCAACAAAATTTGCTGAACTATTAAAACTTTAAAAACTGTTTTAATTTTATAATGAAAAGGTTGAATGCAATCTGCATATCCACAAAAAAAGCCTGTGTTTACAATGCACTTATCAATTGCAGCCCCGGCCCCGGGGATAGCGGGGATTAGGGCCGGGACGTACAAATTGCCCATTTGACGTCCCGGGTACAATCGTGTACGGTCCCCGCAGGGCCGGGCATCATTTTTTGTACATCCCTGCTATAGTCCCGGCCCCCCTTGGCGGGGACAAATTGTACAGTTCCGGCCACCCATTTCCCAGGACAAAGTATTCACCAGGCTACAGTTCCAAGATCGCTTATTTCTTTCTGCAACCATAACGGAATGCATTTCTATGTGTTCCCTATGTGTTATTAGGCTTATTCTGTCAAGCGCATCGTAACTCTAGCTTAGTTTTAGCAAGCGCCCGGGGTGTACGTTTGTGTACCTTAGCGTACGTCCCCGCTACACGCCCCGGCTAGCGGAGGCACAGTTTGTACGTCCGCGTACACTCCCCCGCATAGCCGGGCATCATGTTTTGTACACTCGTGTACGGTCCCCGCATAGTCCCCGCGTCCCCGGGGGCTGGGCTTGCAATTGATAAGTGCATAAGCAAATGTAATAGGAGAGGGCCTGAGATTTCGATCCTGGCAGAATCTTTATAGAAGGCAAAATATGTGTGCACATACAAAATAAGCTTTTATGGTGACAATATTAATATATTAATTTAATAGTAATATTTAATCATATGTCGCCGCTGTTCTGTTAATAATCTCGTCCGGCCCTGTCAGCATGTATACAGATATGTTTTTGGCCCTTAAACATAATATAGAGCAGATTGCCCAAAGGTTATACATAGGAGGTATTATTTATACATGCTGACGGGCCAGATGGAGATACAAGGATTTTACCAAACGGCAACGATATAATCAATGTAATATTACATAAAAACAAAGGGCAATATTAAAAACAATATACAAATTGTATGAGTTTAATTTTGAATAGCTTCCTTTAGGTAGCCTGAGAAGGCTCTTTTTTTGTGTTAATATCATAATCAAATTATGACACATAAACAAAATTAAAAAAATTAAAAAATGGTTAACCTCATTTAAAAATATTGCAATCCCATGTGGATTGGTGAGCTCTTGTCGTATATACTGCCTGTTGGATCCGTCCCATTCAATACGCTCCAGACTACTGGTCACACTATCCACCCAATAAACACGATGAGTAGACATATCAATGCAGATATCTCGTGGGATGGAGATTCCACTAGTAACCATGTCAGTACGATTGCTGGCGTCGAGGAAGGCTCTGGTGATTTTTGGCTGGACACCATAGTCTGCCCAGTAGATGTATCTAATTGTTTGGGGGAAAAGAACAAAGTTGAACAACAGGATGTTTAAATATTTTACAGACTATGTATCATTAGCATGGTCCTCAATTGAAGTTGTCATTTGAACAACTTTTAACAAGTTCATTGTCAGACTACAATACTGGAAAATTGGTGTTAGTACATTTGAGCTCATTTTTCTGATAATATTTCACATTCTTTGCACCAATTCATAGTTCAAAAGGGGCACCTACTCTTACATCATCAAGTATGGGGCATCCAAAATAATTATTCTTAGGAGACAACAGGCATCAAAATGTCTAACAATTTGGGTCAGACCAAATCTAGAGTGAGTCTTGATGAAAGCTTGACAGTTTCAAACAATTCCAAACTATTCCTATCGCAATCATATGTACAATTTTTATGAATACCCACCACAAAGCGTATCACACAATTTGAAAGTTTTTAAGATCTTAGACAATTTTGGTGAATACCCACCAGAAAGCGTATCACACAATTTGGAAGATTTTAAGATCTTAGAAAATTTTAATTTGTTTATGATAATGATGTGGTAATTAATTCTTAAGAGATAGTTACTTCTGGATTTGGTTATGGGGAAAAAAACACTGTGATATCTATGTTCTTACTTTTTGATAGGGTTGACAGCCATGGTTCTTGGTTTTTGATCTTCCGCTGTTTTCCATAGCACAAGTCTATTGGAACCGTCTAAACGACTCATCTCTAGATAGGTGATGTCCCTAAACACATTGGGCCAATACATGTTACCTGTATGAGGGGAAAAGTCAGATTAGAAAGGCAAGCTAGTAGGTATAAGTGGATCTTGGCTTCTGGTATCTCCTTGAAGTGCCATTTACTGGCTCAGAGATTTATTTTTCTACTTAAAAACTTCAGCTATTCATGTTTAATAATAATAGCCTCTGTCACTTTACCTTGAAAAGACTTGGTGGTCGATATGATGGACAACTATTATTTTATTGATCTGTAAATATCAAAACATAATACAGTGGGCCTTTCCAACATTTCAATACCAATGGAAGATTTATTGCATAATAATGTTTCCTACCTGCAATCCAGTCTACGGCTAATCCTCTAAACCCATGATAACCACTCCCACCCAAGGCCAGATCTTCAAATCCTGAACCGTCTGGTCTCACACGACGTATAGCAGTGAGTTTATCACCACCATAATCGAGGTCAGCAAAGTAGACATAACCTTGGCTTACAACAGGCTCGATATGAACAGTGTGACGGGCTGCAAAATGAAATCAGAAACAGTTATCTTCTTAGAGGTTTCATCAAGATCTGAGGGGTATAGGTCGCCCGGTCATCTGGGTATTTTTGTCATTTGCCATTGACAACAAAACAAAGGTTTTAACACATCCGTTTCTGCACTCTAAACCATACACAAGATCGTTCCTAGTGATCGCGGGAAGCCGTGTAAAAAGACTGTTGTTTACATCAGCAAACGGCATGTGACGTCAATCCGGGCCGACCTATAGGAGTTACGTTTCAACCTTATCATTATGTACAAATAGCAAAGATGGTTTGATAAAGACCCAAGATTTTTCTTTCTTTGTGTTGCATTTCATAATACAACATCTTGTGCACTAAATAATATCTCTACTAATTGTGAAGCACTGTGGGTGATGATAACTTCAAAACCTCATGAATATATGCGATATGTGTGTTCCAATCAAATGCAGTCCTTTACTACTAAGCACAAATAAGCGCAGTTATACCAACAGAAAACCGAGTACTGTGTAAACATTGGCCACTCCTTATTTTATGCTTATCAAGTTCGATTGAGGAAAAAAATTGTGTAATGCCACGAACGGACTGGGTATTTGCTCAACAGAGTTTTCCGCAACATGTGAGTGAAAATTGTAACTTTTTCAATGAATAATTAGGAGTGTAAGTCATGTCCGTATCATTAAATGACAATTTTAATTGACTTGAATCAGGATAATGACTTGATCAGTTGTTTAATCGGTAACGGTGAAGAATCAAATCATTTTACTTTGGGATCTCGGAATTTCCCTCGGGGCACAGTTACCTCTAAACAACTGTTACGCAGTCATTATCCTTTAATTAAAATTACACTTGTCAGCTTTAGTTAAAACAATATGTAATAAACTTGATGTCTTGTAAATAATAATAATATGATGGACATTTATAAAGTGCCGGTATCCGCCTCAAGCCACGCTCACGCCGCTGTTGCCTATATTTATTATTACGCTGCTATAAGGAAATCGTCACAATCATTTCGCGTCACTTATGTGGCAACTGGCTAAGCGCACAACCATATCAACACTTAGATTGTAATATACCCTTTTTAACAGCTACCCAATCTTGCTTGAGTGAACGAGATATATGAGCAACTCAAATATCATAATCTTTTTCCATAATATGTGACAAGTCGCATCAAAAAGGACATGTTGTCGGCAAACACAGTTGTGAGATAGAGGCCAATATATTTGGTGAATTATAAAGAAAATAATAGACAAAAATATGCTTCTTCAAATCATATCTTGTGATTACAAAGTCTGATTACCTTCAACATGGTGTCATTTCAAAGCTTAAAATGTGCTCTTTCAAGCCATACCAATAGCTCAGATTTGACTCGGGCCTCCAACATGTCCATTTTGATGTGACGGGTCACATATTACCATTAGATTTGAATAATTTCCGTATTCTGTTCTAGGATTTAGATTGCATAATACTTCCAAGTAATCATTTATTATTACTTCATCCAGTTTTCCCCCCTGAACTTTGAATTGGTATTTCATACAATATGTACTCAAAACAAGGAAGTGGTCAATGACAATGCACATTATTTAGGTTCACATAAACATCAAAAACAATTGTATCATGTCTGCCAATGACAGTTGGCTATGCGATGCAATGCATGCATTATGGGAACTACAATAATGTGGAGAAACCAATTCTTACCTATGCCTGCACATGGGACCATAGCTTCCTGAAATCCATTATCTAGACCAAATCCTCTGATCACATAATATGATGTTATCACAGCAAATGATGTCACATCTATATAAGAGGGAAGAGAGGATAATAATTATATCATAATATACTCTGGCAGATATAAAAATCAAAATGAAATTGTAACTAAGAAAAGGCTTGAATTCAAGCAATTAAACTTTCATTTCATGAAGTTGTCCTAGTATAAATTAGGAATATAAATGTGAGATTTGACATTTAATATTTAACACTTTCCACGAGGCTATTAGATTTACCATATACAAAACAGATTTTCAGAAACCTCTTCCAACTTTCAAAGTCTATCTCAAGAATTACTGTACCAATACTAGGCATGTTTGTACATGTTATAATGCATTTCTCGTGGTGATTCCAAATATGGGGATGCAAATCAATAAATTTGACATTTTTGAAACATTTTGTGAAATGTTGAAACTGTCGTCTGCAGACGACTGCCATGTGAAAGGTGTTAAGGTTAAAGTTAAAGTCCCAGACTGCGACAACAGATTCACAGATTTAGATGAAAGAAGTATAAATAGATTGGCTTTGGAAAGAAAAAAGAGTTATTCTAGACATGTTTCACATATCAAGAATACTTACTTGAACAAGTAGTGCCATCATCATTCAGTTGGAATCCTGTAGTACAAGCACAACTCTTGGTGTTCACCCCATTGGGTAGGCATAAATGCTGACATTCACCATTATTATTGCTGCAAGCATTACTGCTAGGGCCTTCCCTGGCATACACACGCAGACCCGTTGCCATGGAAGTACGGAATTGACTGTTGTAATCCACCATTGTGACAGGATTCAAACCGGTAGTCTTATCCACCCGTTTTATGGTTTCAGTGCCAGATTCTATGTGCATACGATGGAAGTGTTATGTTAGGTTTTAGCATTTAATAGATAACATCAAGAATGACTAATTAACAAAATAAAAATTATTGTAAATCTCATGACACTTAAATTCCAACATGGGACAATGAATCTCTGGTTATCAACCAGTTTAGTTAATGATCTCCCTTGGATGAGATGATTTCCGAAAGGTAAAATTCATTGAATCGGGTCACAAATCTGCTGATGAAAGGTGCAGCAGCATCTTAAAATTCATATTAATGTTTAAATTATTTGATTATGCTCATTTCATAGATGGAATATGCCAAGTGACTACTACTCTAAGAGCAAAGAGACCTAAACAAGAGACACATTTCCTAGGTCATAAATGCCAACTTTGTTTTTTCTTTATCTGTGAGGCGAAAGGAATCTCACATATTCAATCACATATAATACATACAATTAGCACTTTGCACTTGTTATGCACCTGGCATGAATGATGCTATTTCTGATCAATTTGCAATGTTTATGCTGATTTTGCATTGGTCAAACAATAGCCTTATACTTACCAATGCTGGTTTGTATCCAGGCAGGTAGGCACACTATTGATGGGTTCATGCAAGTAGTCTATGATGCCTTGGTTTGTTGTGTATGGATAGGTAGGTTAAAAGGCTGCAAGGCAGGTATGTTGGTTGGAAGGTTTCAAATATCACACTACACACAATGTATGGCAATGTTAATAACAGTATGATGGATAAGTATTAGTACAGGTTAAATCAGGGGTAGTTTGATATGAATCAAAGCAGCGCAACCGATTTTATTGGCTTGATTCTTACCCTAATCAGTTGAAAACTGTGTTTACTATTCATTTGTACGGTTTGATGGAACAGACTTCAACACCATTGCTGTCATGTATGGCACCTAAAAGTATCCTCTTGGCATGCTCTGGCTGTGTCCAAATAAGTTTGATTACCATCACTGTACACTTCAGATGTGTACAATATCAACAAACTTGAGGGGGGTGGCATTATCTGTCATGATACGACGTAAGTATGTATCTCAATTGTTCGTTCAGGAAACTTTTAAGAGCAATGAAGCTACATATCATCCCATAATTTTCAAACATAAAACTTTGAAAATGTTGAAAGGATACCCCGTTTTAGATGCCATAAAGAAAACTATGGCGGCATAAAGAGATAACAAGTCTGGTTTCTATTATTTGTTTTCTATTTCTCTGGGACAGATGACATATATACTGTGAAGATAATTCCAGCATGCAACATGCAAACATAAATTAGTTTTTCTTTTTTTAATATCAACAGCAAAGCTAAGGGTTTAGCAGTGGTTATCAATTATGATAATGCTGTTGGGGTTGGGCCAAGATATTGATTATCCTCCTTTTTTTAAGGAAGCTGGCCCACTTGCCAATGCCTGGTATTTGATAAGGAAGAGCTTCACATATGCAAATTATGCTGGATCTAGGTGTTTTATCTGCAAGGTCATGGGAATAAATAGAATGGCAGAGACATGCATCTATCTGGGTTCTGCTTAACTGGAAATAAAAGGTTAACCAAACTAAGAAAAATTCATTTGCTATGATAAGATTCTCAAATAATTCACTGACAGTCAAAATCATGTTGTATTTTCATTCATTCTGCAACTTATAAAAAAAATATTCCCAAGTATAAATTAGAATATGTTAGATGATAAGTTAGATGCATGCATATTAATGACACTGTACAGAGGGTATCATGATTTGTTCTTTTTTAATACTGATTATCAAATGATCTGCAATCATTTTTCAAAAAGGTTTGATAAATAAAATAAGGTGCCAATGGTATTTGACCCCTCTTTCTACTAATGAAATGTTTCTACATGTTATGTGCTACTTTACAGGCAAATGATCACGCTGGCACAATGTACCTTTCAATGACAGAATTATAATTAATATGACTCACATTTAACACAAAGATATGCAGGCAATAACATATTGTATATGACGTAGTGTCACATGGAAAAGAGTGTCACCATAAATCGAACCATTTTGCCGAGCCTCAACCTACCTGAATAGTACAGGTAATTCTGATATATTGCCAAACCACGTCCATGTACAACACCCTCTAAAAGGGTTGTGCGTTGGCCTCCGTCAGTATTCATCATTTCAATCTGGTTGTAAAAATAAAGAAATAATTAATACAAGTACTATTTTGAAGAAGAAAAAACATCTACAAGCCCAAATTTAGAAAATAAATAAAATAAAATAACTAAAATAAACATTTCATTTTGAACATTGGTATCCTTTTCGAATCTAAAATTTCATTGAAATTTTTCTGAAATGTTTGAAATACTTTGAAAAAATCATAACTGTTTTTACCAACCTTTTCATATGTGGCATCATTCCAGTACAGTTTTTGTGTTGGAATATCAATAATCATATAATCCACATGGTCTATGTTGTCATCTGCAAGTATAATAATGTCAGTACCATCCATCTTAGCTTTGGCCAGGTGGGGTGGGACGCCAGAATCCCCGTTGTCAGCCCAGTATAGCATACTGTATGGGTTAAGAATCAGTCAAAATGAAATGGCGAGAGAAAGTACCTTTATTTATATTGAGATGAATCAAGGACAGAGTGGAAATTAGAGCGCCACCAAAAATTAAGACGAGGTGCGTGCAATGTCATCCGTCACATGTTTTTGACAATCTTGAATCTTCTCATGTCTGGAGTCAAGAAACAACTGGCAGCAACTCTAAAATCATAGCTAAAACACACTAGCATTAGTGACAAAAAAACCTACCAGGCATGTATGTCTTGAGAAAATCAACATCAGTTACCAAAAAGTACACATTGGATATACTTTTTAAAAGTCTTATAATTTAAACTTCATACCTCACGTTACTTGCAATGAGTTTCAAATAGGACACTTGGTTCAAATATGGCAGTAGATTGAGTTTTAGTTTATAACACTTAACAGAATTTCAAACTTAATTAGTTTTAACCTGATATAATTCCAAAAGACACTTATATTTACTAACTTCTCACATTTATTTTGATTCTTTACAGATTACAATCCACAGTGAACAATCACAACATGTACCAAGCACAACACTTATTTCTTATTTAACTTCAAAGTTACATGATAAAACAAGAGGTGTAATCCACGAAGCTCCAGCTAAGACATATCTTAACACTTTCCATGCGGCAAGCGGCTGCAGATGACATTCCAAAATTTCACAAAATGTTTCGAAAAAGTCAAACTTATTGAATTTCTTCACCATATTTTGAATCACCTTGGGAAATGCATTAAAATAAGTTCAAACATTCCTAGTATTGGTCCAGTAACCCTTTAGATAGACTTTGAAAGTTGGGAATGGTGTCTGAAAAATCTGATTTGGTATGGTAAAAATTATAATAGCCGCGTGGAAAGTATTAAGTGTTGATTTAAACATTAAATCTTCAGTATGAAATGCATCCTAGTTAAAAAATGTCATAAAAAATCAAGTAAAAATACAATAATCCATTGTAAGTAATGAAATGTGTATCTTTAAACAAGGCCTTTGGTTGGACTACACAACACACTCTGTAGATGTACAGCATTGGCATTGGCCGGTATCGGTATTACTGCTATTCAATTTGTCTAGTCTATCGCAAAAAAATGTGATGCAAAAATCTAACCAGATTCATGGTGAAAGTCATAAATCTTACCACATGACATGATCATCACGGCTGATTTCATAATTTACATCGATACGAGGCGCCATTGTTATATGATTCCTTTTGTGATTACGTGTTAAAGCAATGAGCTTTTTAACTTTGACGAAAATAAAATAAAAGCTGCTCGTACTTGTGGATTTATCATACTTTTTTTAGTTTATTTGAAGATGAAACTCAATCTTTGTAGGTTTGGCTTTGATGGTATGTGATCAAGTAGGGAATATTTTTCCATTGCACCTTTTGCTACATATTTGTGCAAAATGCTACACAAAATTTGGGAATTGCTACACAAAATTATCATTGTGTAGCACTTTTTGCTACACAAAAAAAAGCTTATGGACAATGCTGTAGATGTAGACTTGAAGGGTACTTGTAGCAGTCTTCTGAGCCTTCTGAACTTCTCATAAAACTGAGAACCAACTTACAATGAAAATGTATATGAATGAAGAATGAAGCTTTATATTAGCACTGAATTTGTCATAGATTTAAAAAAATATGCATAAAATAGATGTCCTTCACGATTAGTGCAATAAAGTTACCACACAACTTTAAAGATTGATTTCCATACACAATGAGTTAAATAAAGTGCTCTGTGAGACTGAATCACTGGCCTAACAAATATTCTCCCAACTTACCCTTGTCCTGGATCAACACAAAGAGCAACTGGATCCCCCATGACCCTATCCCCATGCCTGCCCTCATTGCCGATCAGTACTTTGCGGTAATTATCTTCACCGTCTATCTGCATCACTTCTATAGTCTCGATACCGGGATTAGTCCAGTATATATTACGCGATACCCAATCAATTGATATTGTCAGAGGTGATCCGGTGAATGCTGATGGTATAAAGGATGTACGGTTCTGTCCATCAAGTTTGATCCTCTGTATGTTGTTCTGTAATGATAGAATTATATTGGACAAATATTTACATAGCATAGCATAGCATAGCATCTAATTTTAACATAAGCAAGGAACTTACAAATCAATGCATAACTATCAAATAATTACAAGATGACATGAACTATGAGTTGCAAACACAAGTGCAGTTCCGTACATGTAAAATATAACATTAATTAGTTCTCAAAACATGAGTGAAATGACCTTAACTGGAATATCCATCTTGAAATCAATATATTGTATCGTTGAGCTCCTTGATATAAACTATCTACATCTTAACAAAATATAGACCTGACATGAACCTTAAAGGTGTATGTTCCGACCATTTTGAGGATGACTTTTCATGTAAAATAGAACACATCGAGGTGAAAATCGGGCCAGCAATCAGAACACTTATCTACCTTTAAATCTCCCATATCCTTGATACTATTTTTGTCTATCCAATAGTTTCCAGTGCAGATCCTGCCTAAATTGCCTGCTGTTTAGATGCACAGGATTACTAATCACAATCATAACAAATTATTGTATTTATTTAAAACAGATTATTACTTATCATTGAGGCACTTTATCCAGGGCAAAATGTCCTTTTAAAGGACATGGCGCAACAACCCATGAGCCACCTAACCCAAGAGCCGCAAAAAACGGATATCTAATAACTTACAGCAGCCCTGTCATTTTGATGTTCATGGTCTCTGGCCTCTGTCCAATAAATGTATCCTTCTTGAATATCAAAATCTATATCATACATGTCTGCTGAACCGGTCACCTGGACCATGTTGGCATTTGAGTCATCCTCGGGGTCAAGATTCCTCCCCTGAATGGTATCCCATGGTGTCTTGAGTGTGTACAGTAAGAATGGACCAATTTCTGCAGTGAACAACAAGAAACACATATAATTATCATGTTATATTATCCTTAAAAACACATTTAATATTGTACATGGTTGAAGATGTTCATCAGGACTGTAAGATTAACATGCAGATTAGATTTATCATGTCTAGTTCAAAGTTTTATAAAACATACCTTAGCGGACATTTTGAGAACAAGCTATTCTCCTAATTGATCAACACTGACGGTGAAGTGACGATCCTGTGCTATTGCTCTTTTTCTGGTTGTTTGGCAACAATGTTGCTAGATGTTTTTGCAATCAGAAGATCATTATGACAACCGGTGTACATCGAGGAGACCGAAAAGGGCATGGAAGAACATAAGTGTGAGGCTAAGAAAGCAGGGGCTATGGTCCACACCAGGGTATTGAAAAGACTGTCACAATCTACAGTAAATAAATCTGCCAATACAGATCATGTGATAGACAAGAATCATGTCATCAGCTGGGATGAGGGAAGGGTCGTAGGCTAAGAGACAGACAAATACAAAAGATGGGTGAAAGAGACCATCAGGAAAAGAGACAAGGGGCAGTTCAACCTAAGTCACGTATAACAATCATCTGGTTGCAAAAACATCTAGCAACACTATTGCCAAGCAACCAGAAAAAGTGCACTCAACACAGAATCGTCACTCCATCATCAGTGTTGCTATAAAAGAGAACACTTTGGTCTTGAAATATCCGCAAAGGTATGTTTTAAATGTGGACTAGATATGATAAATCCAATCTACAAGTTAACAATATTTTTTTAAAGGATTGAGCAAGCCACAATACCAATATTAAGATTACTACCCTACCTGAGAAATCCATCCGTCCATAGGACGGTTGGTTTTTGGTCGCCATATCTCAATTTTTCACATCAATTGTATAACTATTTATTATTTGCATACTTTAGTGGGTGAAATTTGGAGATAAATTTTGATTTTTAATCCTCAAATAAACCGGGATTTGTTCTGCTTGAGTGGTTTTAACTTTCCTTTCTTTGGCGGAAGTTTTGAATAGTGCTTATGTGGTGTGGGCTACATTGTCTGAAATGTTGGGGTAGTGGTAGAGAGGATTGATTGAAATTGAAAACACGAATTTCATCGATTTTCGATTATGTCTTGCCACATGAGAACAAAAAGAGATATCTCAATGAAATTAACATATGGTATAGGAAACATGTTCACCTTTATATTGCAGGTGTTTAAATTTAAAACAATAATCATTTTGTATTTTTTATGTATTTTAGAAACACGGTACAGTTCTTTCTGATACACCCTGTACAGTCATAAGTTGGTCTATATATGTTTGTGTGGGCTCGAAATTGAATTATAACTCTCTTTTTTCTAAGCTTTCCAATAATATAAAGTTGTCCACTAGAATCATATTCAACTTTAAGCTTATTAGGCAGATAGATATTAGTTATTTTTTGTAAAATAAAAGTGTGGTTGAACAATTTTAGGCTACATTGTTAGAAAATATTGTTCAAACACATTGTAAATGTAGTGTAAAGTGTCCCCCATCACCCCTGATCCATGTCGAATTCCACAATTTGTCCACCATCAGCACACGGCCTCACAATGTATTCAAGATATTAATTATATTTTCAGTTGATGAAGAAACAGTTGATTAACTTTTTTGAATCAAAATCCTATGAATTGAATATTTTAGAATGTTATCATGTTTACTGAGCAAGAAATGTTTGCAAATGAGTGATTTTTACTGAACCTCATTTGGTGACATTACAGAAAATTACCCTCATTTGGTAAAAGTACTGAAAATTAATCATTTGTCACTGAAAAATACCCTGATTTGGTGAAATCATTGAAAGTGAGTGATTGTTTACTCAAAAAAACTGTCATCCGGTGGTCCTTTATTCTCATAATGGAATGGATTGGCTAGCACAACACCAATCAGATAACTTCATGAACCCACCGACTCACCTTCACACGTTACCCCATCAGGGTTAAGTTTATATCCGCCTCCACAAGCACACGAGTATCCCACAACACTAGATGACAGCAGGCATAGATGCTGACATGGAGCATTCTCACATGGGTTACTGGCTGGTAAAATTAAGATAGATTCGATATAAAAACATGCATTGTATTGTAACACCTAACTGTCAATCACATATGGGCAAACCATTTAAAAGTGATGTACACTTGGCAGAATACTGACAAAATAATGAATGCAATATCAATCTTATCCACCTAATTGGGCATCAGTATCAGTCTGGTGCAAATGGTTCAAATTCTGTATATACCTCTTTACCCCTGATGAAATAGTAGGCCAGGAATATCAACCCTTGACCACTCCCTGGTAGGGTTCTGAAGGTTCAGTATTGAGTGGATATGTAGTGTATAGTCTGTAACAATACTAATACTGCTAATAATAAAACAATAATGGATAGTTCTTATATAGCATTTTACACCATGCTATAGTCAGCGGCAGAGAAGTTTAGCACTTGCCCTACGCGCACGCTAAATAATGAAATGTGTGGGTGGTAACATTCTTGACGCAATAGATACAATCGGGCCAATCAGATGTGTGCATTGATGGGCTCAGGGTTGTGCTGTTCTATTTAACCAACGGCAACCACACTTTCGTGTTTACGCTTAGAACATGGTTGTAACATAAATAAGTGCTGGATTCAGGCCACTACAGACCAATGCATACATCCTATCAGCACTTTGATTGCATCATTTCTCAACAGCTACCCAAATTTGGCTTGGGTCAAATTAGTGATATTCTATACAATCTTTTGCTAAGGATATTAACCATTCTTTTTAAACTGGCCCAGGTTATCTACTACTTGCTAATTCTAATGGCTCAACATTTGTTTTGGTTTTCAAAACAGTTACAAGTTATTACTGAGTTTGAGATAAAGCTTTACATCAGAAGGGTGCTTAGAGAATCCTGTATAAAGTAATACTTCCTATGTATAACCTTTGGGCAGTCTGCTCCAAACATGTTCATGGGCCAAAAATGCATTTATTAAAACCTTGTAAAGTGCTTTGCCCCTGAGCATGTATAAAGCAATACATATTTCCTATGCATAACCATTGGGCCATTTTACTTTATACATGCTGAAGGACCAGAAAAACATGAGGTTTTGACAGAACAGCGACGATAATATGTTAATATATTGAAACTCTTAAATCACATTTTGATTAATTGGGATGAAACACATACCTGGTGGTTGTCTTAGTGGATGAAAGACAGTCACATCATATACTCTGTTGACATTGTTAAATGCAACTGATTGGTTCTGTCCCGTCAGTTTGTGAACACGCAAAACTTCCTGATTTTCTCTATCAGTCCAGTATATGAAGTCTCCCCAAACAACCATGTTGTTCAGAAATCTGAGGTACTAGGAAGAAATAAAACAATGGACATTCAATTTAAATATGTCTGTGATTGAAGGTGATTATTACACATTTTTTTTATTTGCTTCGTGTAGCAAGTTGAAAATCTAAAAAAACCACAACAACAAACAAACATAAAAGCTGATAAAAAGACATTCACACGTAACTTTCTAAAGTATTTATTGATTTTTAAAATAATTAGAGTCAATATACAAGGTGTTATGATAAAATATCGAATTATGAATTCTTGTAAATATTAATGTGAAAGTCAAATTATCTACTGTTCAAATTAAAGATTTAAATGTGATGCAAAAGGTTCTAAAAACAAATGAGCACATGTGTTGCAAAAGGTAATAAAAACAAATGAGCACTATAGGAAGCAAAACTGATTTCAGCCTTGGGCTTCACTTTCAACTTCAATTTACTTTTATATAATTTCAGAAACCAGTCCTATGTAGCCTCACTGGTCTATATGGCATATAAATAGAGTATACCATTGGACAGCAAACATTTGACAAAATCAAACAATGAACAGCCAGCCTGAAAATCAAGCCAGGCATCTTCATTGCACAGATCATGTCAAAGCATGTTCAGTTATGATGATATACATATATACCCAGTGTCGGTGTTCCTAGTTTATACATTTGTAGCAATGACAATAGCGGTTATCCATGTTATGGATTAGCAGCCATCTTGTTTTGAACAGCTAACACTTTCCACACGGCTATTGGTTTTACCATATACAAAACAGATTTTTCAGAAACCTTTCCCAATTTTTCAAGTCTATCTCAAGGATTACAGAACCATTACCAGGCATGTTTGTACTTTAATCAATGCATTTCACATGGCGATTCCAAATATTGTAATTAAATTCAACAATGTTCACATTTTTGAAACATTTTGTGCAATTTTGGAATGTCGTCTGCAGACGCCTGCCGCATGGAAAGTGTTAACTGTGTGTAAGATTTGCAGCAAGAGGATACACCTGTTCATGTATTTGATAGCACAATTCATGCTATGAACTGGACATCATACACCAACTCTATTGAATGTAGAATAGGCTGGGTGCGAATCCCTTCACTCTGCTTGACTACATGGATAACCTCAATTGAATGTAATTTAGTGGGGTCACTGCATTCCAGTGGTTCACTATTCAAGGTGCCAAAGATACTTGTTGACAGATAGATATTTGTTGATATTACACTATACCTGTGAGCTAAAAAGGATCTGCCTCCTGCCATTTCCGTCATAATCACAGACAGCGATAAAGTCCCTCCGACTATCTCCGAAATAAACCCTCTCTGTGACCAGATCCAAGGTCAGCCCGCTAGGATTGTATATATCATCAGTAATAATGGATCTACGATCTGTACCATCCATGCTTACACGCTCTATCATAGGTGGCCGGTCCGTTCTACCCCAAAACATCAAACGTTTGCTAAATAAAATAAAAAATGATGTAAGTCAATATCTAAATTGATATTACACTATACCTGTGAACTAAAAAGAAGCTGCCTCCTGCCATTTCCGTCATAATCACAGACAGCGATAAAGTCTCTCTGACTATCTCCGAAATAAACCCTCTCTGTGACCAGATCCAAGGTCAGCCCGCTAGGATTGTATATATCATCAGTAACAATGGCTTTGCGATCCGTACCATCCATGCTTACACGCTCTATGACAGGATTAGCGTACGGATTGGATGTGTCTCCTTTGCGACCCCAAAACATTAAACGTTTGCTGAGTAGAAAAATATGAAGCAGATAAAGGTGAAGGAGACAATAAGCATTTTCACACTGATCTAAAGATCGATCATATTTCGATTAATCACCACTACATGCAGACTAATTCAGCAGTTTCAAAAAAGTGTAAACATTGGATCGAGCATTGGGCATTGAATTTGCACTTAAAAATATGTGGTCCACTTTTGGTGATCGATTTTCATAGTGACTGATTTTACGCCTACGAAAGAATGATCAATCAATTGGGTTTCAGAACCAGTTCAAAACCCAGTTGAAAAGCTGTCCATATTCAAACCAACTGGTTTGACCTGTTTTGAACGGGATCTTCAACTGGTTTCCAGTTGAAACCAGTTTGACCCAGCTCAACTGGAATTTAGACCTGGGTGACCATCAGGTCAGTGTGAATAGGCTTATTGTGTCATTAGCAAGAGAAGTCATCACTCTCAGTGGTGGCCTCTGACATTAAACCTGTGCTAAACTACCTATTACAACAAGTTTCATAATGGATAAAAAGATAGTCTTATAATCTGACATTGGGACCCCTTCACAACCTTTGACCTGGGTTATGATTGACTTATTCTTGTGCCATCAGAGTGCAAAAGATGCTAAATAATAGAATCGGAGCATGCATGTCTTAAATTTTGCCGGTCTTCACCCCTAATGACCCCAATAATTGTATTAGTCTATAATTATGTTTAATCTAAGTCAACACTGACGGTGAAGTGACGATCCTGTGCTGATTGCTCTTTTTCTGGTTGTTTGGCAACAATGTTGCTAGATGTTTTTGCAACCAGAAGATCATTGTGACAACCGGTGTACATTGAGGAGACTGAAAAGGGCATGGAAGAACATAAGTTTGACAAGGCACATAAATATCAAGTTTATTCATGAATGTTTTAAATATAAAATATTACTAGACCTACCCATTACGTGGGTCTAGCGACAGACCCTTGATATTTGTGGCATTGACAGTCATTATAGTAGACCTGTGCAGTGTGTTCAGAGAAATAACTTCAAGAAGGTCCATGTATGGATCTGACCAGTACAGATTGTTTGTCACCCAATCATAAGCCAACTCGCTGTAATCAAGACCGCTGGCTATTAACTGTACATAAAAAGAAAGGAATAAATATAGCGATATTATAACACATTTTGCAAACAATGAGCAACTTTTTGTTGGAAAATTCCATGTAGGAAAAAACTTACTATTTTTTCATACAAGTTTCGATAAGGACTAATTTTTTTTTGGTTTGATTGGCGTAACCCGACCGACCCTATTTTTACAGTTGACCCTAAACATTTTTTGGAGGGTATTATTTTTTTTTTGGGGGGGGGGGGGTATTTTTATTTATTTTTAAATTTCTTTTTTGTGTGAGAAAAAGACAAAAAAACAGGGAAAATGTGTATTTGTGCCATTTGTTTATGTCTGTATGGCATATGTGTGCTGGTATATATAATTTCATAGACGTTTTATAGATATAAAAATCAATAATAAAAAAATCCGACCTACCTACCCTATTTTCTTTCTATGTTACGCCAATCAAACTTACTATTTTTTCATACAAGTTTCAACAACCAATCTATTGTCTCCCTCAGTGGATAGTGTTTGATCCAGAGCTAGTGTTTCTAGGATAATTTCAAGCATTGCAAATGTCTTCAGTGGATGGGTCACAATTGGACATGATTTATATTTGTACATGTTATAGTCACCAGCAGAGACGTTCAGAACCGGCCCTATACACACATGAGCTAGTGTGCAATAACATTCATGATGCTATGGGTAGAACCTACAATCAAGGAAAATAATAGTTGGCACACTTGACGCAACTCATTACAACTATCCCTGTGCTCGCAATTGAGATCACATTTGGGACATAGCACTGTTTAATAGAAAGCAAAAGTCTCCCCCTTTCTTAAATCCTTCCCCACCCCCATCAATCAATGTTGGGGGAACTGCCAAGGCTTCTGATAATATGACTGGCGAGTTCTTTCCGTAATTAGGACAAAGTGTGCCAACCTTTTTTTCCTTGATTGTAGCATATCAGATGTGCGAATTGGTTGGGTCAAATAGCCGTACTGTTCTACTTCCAGGATGGCACAGCCTCTTAACTTGACTGAGTATACACACATGCATATGTTATCGGTCAAGAATTTAGAAGACAAACAATAACATTTCATATATATACAGCAGTCCCCATGGACTTGACAATCATACCCACCTCTGTTGTATTGCTCCCATCAATACCTGAACTCCATATTCTATTAGTTGATGAATCTGCCCAATAAATCAACTCCTCAGCACCATTGATATCTAGACTGACTATATTAGATGGTCCGCCTGTATTCGTAATGAGGACGTCGGCGGTATTGGAACCAATACTTTTGCGATACATCTGATTGCGATTGGATACTAGTAGGTAGGGCACTGTGTCATCTGTGGAAAATTGTGATAAAAAATGTGCCGCACATGTAATCAAATCTTACAGGGGATCTTGACAGATGGTAACAAGTGTTAGTTTGGAATAGCATAGTACTACATGGGGCATGGTCATGGGCTGCAGGCCTAGAAATTCGCGCTGCAGTGCGAGAGTCCATTAAGATTCTCGCGGAATAATTTCGCGAGAATCCTGGATTCTTGCAAATTTTTCAATTTGGATTCTCGTGATAAGATTTGCGAGAATCTAAAATGAAGTGTCTTTATCATGATGGTTTTCCCTATCTAGGATGGTTTGAGTAAGGCTATAAGCTTGCACACCTTCCAAATTTGGCATGTTTGTTGACTAAGGGTCAAAAACCAAATACCAGTCATCTAAGATCCTTTTTTTTTGTGTTCGTGAATCCACCTGGATTCACGCGGTAGTGATTTTACGCGAATCTTTACGTGAATTGATTCGCGGATTCGCGCCGAAATTCTACCCCTGGGCTGACTGCCTTCCCCTGACAGTTTTCATGGAAGAAAAATGAAAAATTTAGGTTTTTGGTTTTCCCTTTCTGAAAAGTGCCTGTACAGAGTGGTCCAAAAAAAGGTTTACACTTTTTAACACTTTCCACGCGGCAGGCGTCTGCAGACGACACTACAAAATGTCACAAAATGTTTCAAAAATGTCAAAATAATTAAATTCCAATACCATATTTGGAATCACCGTAAGAAGTGCATTTAAGTAAGTACACACATTCCTAGTTTTGGTTCAGTAATTCTTGAGATAGACATTGAAAGTTGGGAGAGGTTTCTGAATAATCGGTTTTGTAAATGGTAAAACTAATAGCCGCGTGGAAAGTGTTAAGATGCATATTTCTCGAAATGGACGCGACATCTAATAATTGTTTTAATATTATCTTAAACGCCATTATCTGAGTGATTTATGGTTAAAACGGCCTTGAAAATGAAGCCTAAATAAAGAAATGGCGACGGTTTAAAGCATAATGGTCAAAAACCAGTTTGTGTTACGTAAGTCTATGGGATATTGTCAACTCAATAGTACTGCGTTCACAATTTCCTGCAATAGTATGTAGGCCCTAATTATACCTGTAAACAAAGTGGAGGTACTCAGCCATGAAGCAAGCGATTGTTACAAAAGTGGTGTCATTTTAGAGAGGAGGAAATTAGCTAATCCACTGATGCATAAAAGGATACAAACAGGTCTCAAATAAATGAGAAATAGGTGGCTCAAAAAACTTTCTAAACTTTTTTTGAGGAGTTTAAATGGAAACATCCATGACTGCCATCGACTTACGTGTGGACAAACTTGTATTTGACAAGTTTTCTTTAAATTGACGCTATTTCTTAATTTGAGCTTTGATTTCAACGCCGTTTTCACCATATACCAACAAGATATTTTAGTTTAGGAATATCTTACAATAATTTAAACATGTTTCCCCATTTTGATAAATTTGCCTCTAAAAAAGTGTAAACCTTTTTTGGACCACGCTGTAGTTGCATTTCTGTTACTTTGAGTCATTCCTGATCTGGTAGTCAATAGACACTTTACACACAACTAACAGAGATCTTGTGGCCATACTAGCAGACACGTTCACTGTTCCTCCTCCTTTAAAAATCATTATTAGAATGTGACTCTATCAGTATAATTTTATTCAAGAATCCAACAGTCTGTACCATTATCGTTTAGTAAGTGTACATACTTCAATCTCATTGGTTAACATGTATGAAATCTGATCCATATCGTGTAAACAAGTCAAACCACACGATATATTTCATATCGTCGATTAACCGCGTTACCAGATGGCGCGAAATGATATTACGTGTAAAGCGATTGCTTTGCGTCTGTGGAAGAGTTGCTTAAAATACGATAAACAAATAAAATGGCGGATGATTTAAATGCAACCGAGTCGATTTCTGTTACATTCTGAGGCCGAAATATACCGCAAAAAGGTCTAACCCACGCCAAAAATAAATGATCTGCATATAGCCTAACCAGACATGTTTTTCGCGATGATTTTTTGGACAGAGGCGATGGCGCAGAGCCTGTTAAAGGGTTGAATTTTACGGAGGTAAGGAAGGGAAGAGAATTCAGCGCCTTGCTCTAACTAGATACTAGTATTGTTTGACGTTTTGTTTTCCGCGAGTGTTTAAATACAATTTTTATTGGGACTAAACGATAAATTCGTTATCCCCTGCATGTTCACACAATACGGAAAAATACCTATGGTTTGTGCCATATCACATGCCAAACCATAGGTATTTTTCCGTATTGTGTGAACATGCAGGGGATAACTAATATTCTTTTAGAAGTTGGTGTAAAGCAACTGAATGCTTTGAGTTGGCAGGCTTTTGTTTAGATTCAGAAAGAAATGAGGGACAATATCCTCCACCTCATATGTTTGTTCACCTAAGCATGGACAAATAGGCGGACAACACCAGAATTGCAGCAGCAAGTAGATGAATATGGTCCAAATATGAAAGACCAGAGAATCAGTCCATGGAGTATACCACAGATTGTGTATGGTATAGATATGAAACAATCCCTGGGGCACTCCACATGATTACTGTATGGTATAAATATGAAAGGCCTCAAAGTCTTCCTCTGAGTATAACAAAGATTGTGTATGGTGTAGATATGAAAGTCCTGAGAAATAATTCTTATCTGCACCCAATAGCAATCCCTACTAACACATCTATCTATAGCGAATGAGGAAGATCGGGTTTGAGACGTGTGTATTTTTAAAAGTCTTTGCTAATCTAATTCACGCCAGTTTGTCAGAGTCTATATATTTTGTGTACATCTATTGACTTATATCAATAGATGCATACTACAGAAAGGGATTAATTTTGTGCAATTATAAATGCTGGCCTCGCAATATTCACCTATTTACTACCAGGCCTCGAAATAAGAAAGTGGGTCACCTTGACCATTTGCCTCTGAAATTTGGAGGGTCCAGATCAATTTTCAAGGGTAAAAAAATCTTCAATAATAGTGTTTGCTTAAATCAGTGGGGGTTCAGACGACTCATACCAAAGAAAAGTTGAGGGTCCGCACTGATTTGCAAGGGTATTTGAAGCGAGTAAGTGCCTTATTTCAAGGCCTGCAGTACTAATTGTGTATATTAGCATAACATGGACTTACCTGCAGGTTTACATGACCTCCCATTGGCATCAAGTAGATAACCCTCTACACATGAGCACTCAAAACTACCTCGTCTGTTTGTACACAGTTGTGAGCAGTATAAAGCAGGATTGCATTCATCGATATCTAAGGAATAGAGAAGACAAAAGGAATTACACTACAAATAGGTTAAGCAACATTTCTTTCATTTTCATACACAGCCATGTTCTTATGCCCCGCATCATGGTTACTTGGCTGCCAGTACATGCACAGTAGCAGAGTTACTGGTACTGTGCAGCTACTTTGGTGGTACTTTACCAGTACTCATACAGGTACTGGGCATGCAGTAGCCGCACATGTACTGGCAGCAGGCTAACCATGATGCCGGACATAAGAAAATGGCTGTGTACCTAAGTTGCAATTCAAACATTAACTCACCATTTTTGTTTAATGTTAAAATTGAAATTCAAATAAAACACATAATTGAATGTGATGGTACCACACAGGCTGTCCAGTGTCCAAGGTCTATATCCAACAGCTTGACTTCAAATCCCTACACTTGCAATATACTTTGTTATCAACAATGACGATTCAGCCTGTACCATCAATATTCCCCCAAAGCTTGGATATTAGATCCTAAACACAACACCATCAATGAGACGATACTATAGTTGTTCTCGTTCCTGCATGATTTGAATTAGATTTCTAGGTACGAATCGTCGTTCCATTGAGTGTGTATCCATCGGGACACTAGCATTGAGCAACAAATGTCCAAACAAGTGTCACTGCACCCACCATAATCTATATTATTACTATCTTACCTATGCAAGTCTTTGTTCCATTAAGTATATATCCATCAGAACACTGGCACTGAGCTCCAAAGGGTGTCTCCAAACAGGTGTCACTGCAACCACCATAATCTATATTATTACTATCTTACCTATGCAAGTCTTTGTTCCATTAAGTATATATCCATCAGAACACTGGCACTGAGCTCCAAAGGGTGTCTCCAAACAGGTATCACTGCACCCACCATAATCTATATTATTACTATCTTACCTATGCAAGGCTTTGTTCCATTAAGTATATATCCATCAGAACACTGGCACTGAGCTCCAAAGGGTGTCTCCAAACAGGTATCACTGCACCCACCATAATCTATATTATTACTATCTTACCTATGCAGGTCTTTCTTCCATTAAGTATATATCCATCAGAACACTGGCACTGAGCTCCAAAGGGTGTCTCCAAACAAGTGTCACTGCACCCACCATAATCTATATTATAACTATCTTACCTATGCAAGTCTTTGTTCCATTAAGTATATATCCATCAGAACACTGGCACTGAGCTCCAAAGGGTGTCTCCAAACAAGTGTCACTGCACCCACCATAATCTATATTATAACTATCTTACCTATGCAAGTCTTTGTTCCATTAAGTATATATCCATCAGAACACTGGCACTGAGCTCCAAAGGGTGTCTCCAAACAGGTGTCACTGCACCCACCATAATCTATATTATAACTATCTTACCTATGCAAGTCTTTGTTCCATTAAGTATATATCCATCAGAACTCCAAAGGGTGTCTCCAAACAGGTGTCACTGCACCCACCATAATCTATATTATTACTATCTTACCTATGCAAGTCTTTGTTCCATTAAGTATATATCCATCAGGACACTGGCACTGAGCTCCAAAGGGTGTCTCCAAACAGGTGTCACTGCACCCACCATAATCTATATTATTACTATCTTACCTATGCAAGTCTTTGTTCCATTAAGTATATATCCATCAGGACACTGGCACTGAGCTCCAAAGGGTGTCTCCAAACAGGTGTCACTGCACCCACCATAATCTATATTATTACTATCTTACCTATGCAAGTCTTTGTTCCATTAAGTATATATCCATCAGAACACTGGCACTGAGCTCCAAAGGGTGTCTCCAAACAGGTGTCACTGCAACCACCATAATCTATATTATAACTATCTTACCTATGCAAGTCTTTGTTCCATTAAGTATATATCCATCAGAACACTGGCACTGAGCTCCAAAGGGTGTCTCCAAACAAGTGTCACTGCACCCACCATAATCTATATTATTACTATCTTACCTATGCAAGTCTTTGTTCCATTAAGTATATATCCATCAGGACACTGGCACTGAGCTCCAAAGGGTGTCTCCAAACAGGTGTCACTGCACCCACCATAATCTATATTATTACTATCTTACCTATGCAAGTCTTTGTTCCATTAAGTATATATCCATCAGGACACTGGCACTGAGCTCCAAAGGGTGTCTCCAAACAGGTGTCACTGCACCCACCATAATCTATATTATTACTATCTTACCTATGCAAGTCTTTGTTCCATTAAGTATATATCCATCAGAACACTGGCACTGAGCTCTAAAGGGTGTCTCCAAACAAGTGTCACTGCAACCACCATAATCTATATTATAACTATCTTACCTATGCAAGTCTTTGTTCCATTAAGTATATATCCATCAGAACACTGGCACTGAGCTCCAAAGGGTGTCTCCAAACAGGTGTCACTGCATCCACCATTAAATATATTACAGGTGTCATCATCTAATAATCGATAAATCATAAAAAAACCAATATGAAATATAATCAATTAAACGTCAATCAATGATCCTGATATCAACCCTAGTGCCAGTGTAGATTACACAGAGAAGTGGTGTTTTTTACATCAATCAAATTACTTATGTTTCATGAACTTAGAGAAAATTTCCCAAGTGACATCATGCACAATTGGACACATGTTTTCTGAAATTCATCAGCTAACATGCATGAGTTTCTTTCAATTATATCCAAAGAATACAACTTTTGCTATAAAATGTTGAGTAGGCATCCAGGTAATCCTGTAGTTCATTATCTAAGGTTGGACAACAATTTACGACTATAATCTGTGAACAAAGTTGGCATACTTCAGTTATCTTACGTACATTATTATTCTCCATGTCAAAATTAAAAGAATTCCTACCCTTCTTCAACTATCAATGTTGGGTCCAAAGACACAACTTCAATCAATTGATTTGAAAGGAGAGGACAGGGGCCGAATTTTACCAACCAACTGCAGACAAACATGTACCTGCTATTTTTGCCTGGATTGTAGTTACCCAGGCGCATAGACTGAAGTTCAAAGGTCATGATAGTGTTCAGAAAGCTCAAATTAGGGTATGGAGCATCTCAATCGCTATCTGCGATCATAAGAAGCAAGAATGTTAATGGTTTCTCATCATCATCCTACTATTGAGTTGGAAATTGAAATAATAAAATGGCCTTAAAACCCTTTCGGATCCACAGAACGCCAGAGCGTTCCTAGGAAATAATAAAATACTTACAAACACATTCAAATAATTGTCTTTATCTCAAAAACTGGAACAACCCATATAATCAAGTTTGGTATCATTTTAAAGCTTGAAATGTCTTTTACAACTTGAAGCAGAGAGCAAGGACATTACAAATGAGGCATAATTGCTATGATGAAGTCAATCTCAAAGGTCAAAGGTTAAAATTGAAACCCTAAATTTAATTCAGATCCGAAAGGGTTTTAATGAAAGTGGTCTCGTATTTATTGGATAGATACAACAAATCACTAATAGATTCAACATTATCTAATTTAGATAGAAATCTAATGAAATAGTAAATACACACAATGTTGACTTACTACAAAGTGGTCCCTCATCATCCCCTCCAGGGCAGTCATTGTTACCGTCACACACCATATTATCCAGTAAACACTGCCGAGTTCGGGGACATAGCCATTGGCCTTCTTCACATGCAAAAGCAGGTGTAGCTAAAAAGATAAGACATTTTACATGTTATCATAATTAACAAGCGAGGTAATGATGATTGTGGCTGTAACGTAAGAAATCATACAGGTTATTGAATAAACACTGACAAGTTCTGGGACATAGCCATGATGGCCTTCTGGACACGAAAATGCAAGTGGCTCAAAAGATAAGACCTTGTACATATCCATCAAATTGGACAAACGAGTTGAACTGTTAATTATTTGTTAAATCGCTTTTATGGTGCTTACAGAACTTCTAATTCACTAAATTACGCAGACTGACTACTGATTTTACTATGATCAAATATCAGCTCTTCTGGTATAAAAATAGTTTTATTCCAAATTTGTTTAGATGGCTATGGTACAACTATCATGCATTTTACTATGGAGCCCTATGTATAGATTCACCAACCATACAAAACAATATGGTATTGTTTCATGGCGGTTGAAAAGTTAATAAAAGAGACCGATCCCTCACTTTTACTAATTTATCCCATTTAGGGGATAAAAAACTGTGCCGGTTTAAATTTTCATATAAAAAACACCAATGGTACTTCAAAATCACAAACAAATGTTTATACATTCTTTGAACACCTTGAGAACAACACAACAGTTACATTTCTCTTAACTAATTGGTGTATTTGCACCTCGTGTCAGCTCGTCCGCGTAACTCCAATACGACCGAGCATAATCCACACGGTCAAAGAAGAACGTCGGCTGTGGCAAGAAAATGCTGCGCCTACCACTAACTAATGCGCTGACATCGCCTCACAACTTGAGCTGACAAAGAGTATACATTATTTACTTTATGAATGGTATACTTACGACAGCCTTGTTCATCAGAATTGTCGCCACAATCATTGTCATTATCACACAACCATCGGTTCGGTATACAGCGGTTAGCATTGCCGACACATTGAAACTCTGATGGGCTACAGGTATGAGGAACTGTGATAGGATAGAAATGTTACAGTGTGTAAATGAATATGCTTGGTCAGTCAACAAAGGAAATATTTCAGTGTATTATCCTATTCATAAAGTATTCTCCTATTTGAAAGTGTCTAATAGGTAAATCGTAGTAGCTGTCCATGGGAAGATTTAAATCCATAACAGGAGAATTTAACTTTATATTCTCTCCTTATTAAATCAAATCACAAAAACCTTGCCTACCAATGGCTCAGCAGCCATATTTGTGGTGATGAAATAAATGGGATTGCCTTTATTTTTCAACACAAATAATATGTTGCCCTCGCAAGTTTTAAACAGTTTCATAATTCAAGTTTCAAAATTCAATTTCATTTGGGGGAAAAATGGCTTTTTTCCACTACAATTTCTTTTTATGGACACACTCTGTACTTTTACTCACCACAGCTAGAGGGCTCATCTGATTCATCAATACAATCCACATGGCCATCACATAACCACCTGTCTGGCAGACAACTTCCAGTTTCAGGGCACAGGAATGTACCCTCATTGCATATGCCAGGGGGTGCTGGATGGTTGGATAATTACAAGTACAAAAATGCTTTTATAGAATCAATCAAAGTCAGATAAATAGAAACACAAATTCTACCTTTTTAAATATTGATTGAAACTCTTATCCTCTCACATCTTCTTTCATGTTTTAAATTAAATCCAATTAAAAAAATCAAATCAGTAACTATTCAAAAATGTGACGTGTTCTACCGAAATCAGACACAATAGGGCAAGATATCAAAATTGAGTTAGTAATTGATTATTAAAGTAGAGATCTTCAGCTTTACAATGGTACTTTCTTTTTTTAATTGGACTTCCCAAAGCGGAGTTGAATCATTTTCAAGTTCGTCTTTATGAAAACTCCAAACTGAGATATCGTTCTTTAAAGATGTACTTACAATGTACAAAAAAAAATGCATTTCGTTTTTGTTGTTTTGATTTTTTAATCTGAAACTTTCACAATAATGTTATATACACTCTGAAGATTAATTATTTACAAGAAACTCAAATTCCCAAAAAACCACCCCCAATTAGGTTTTGGGCTATTTCTCAGTTTGGAGCTCTGCCCAATTCCGTCTGGTTTTGGTAGAACACGTCACAAATGTTCTTGTGTCCTAACTCAAACAAAGGAATTTAGTATGTGCCATCTGTTAAGCCTGGCTCACTCATATTTTTGAATTTCAGATTTGTTTTATTTTGAAAATGTATGACATTTTATGAAATATTTTGAAAATTTGCCACACTTTTTAAAGGTAGATGTTCCGATTTTCAACTTGAAGTTTTCTATTCTACATGAAAGGTCATCCTTAAAAATGTCGTGTCCCCAAATTTGAGATGCATAGCTATTATGGTTCTTATTTTAGATGCACAAGATGCTGTGAACTGTACCCATTGAGTAGTACACAAACTATATCGGTGGTAACCACCATTCGCGGTAATTCAACGCTATTTCGTCGATTTCTCTGTCATTATACCGAATTAGGCCGTCAAATTTCAGTATGATGATGAGAAAAATACGAGCTTTCATATGATATGAAAATCTCTGTATGTTTGAAATAATTCTGTGTTACGAAAATGTGATCGGGTCATCTACCTTTAAAGACAATTGTAGAAAAAAAACCATGACCTGACTGACCGACCCTACCTCAGAGGTATGTTCGACCGTAAAACAGTTTTGGGTGGGTTTTTTTGCCTAATGGAAGAACATTATTATAATTTCTCTATCATCTTATTGAACTACACTTACGGCAGTTGGCTTCGTCAGATCCGTCATCACAATCATTATATCCATCACATTCATAATTACCGCTCACACATTGGCCACTGGCACACCAGAATTGATAGCGTGAGCAATTTCTTGGAGCTGGAGAAGGATAATAATTATATCAATATTACATTATAGAACTCCCTTTTCGGAAAAAAACCCCAATATATAAATACATATCGCTAAAGAGCTGAACATGGTGGTGTTTTTCACATATTACTGTCCATAATTCCATTTCAATTTAGGTTATTTATACTGAAGACAGGATGATACCTTTGTATTGGATTTCCGGAGGGTATCTATTATGGAAACCCCAAATTATTCCCCAACAATTTTTCACTCTGGACCAAATCCGTCCTCAAATTTTTGCCTGAGCTTAAATCCCGCATGTTAGATTGGCAGAGTGCAACATCATTGTTAATATATACTATAAATAAATACAACTAATAGACAGTGTTTAAATAGCACTTTAATGCCATGAAGCAATCGCAAAGTTCTTTATTTAGCACATTTTTATTACTGCCACTTAATTCATTATATTTTTCACAACATTTCAATGTAATTAATTAGTTACACAAAAAATGAATGCTGATTCTCTACACATGATCAACTGGCAATATGAGACACACAATTGGCTTCTATTGCAATACCATGGGTACTTACGATAGTATAGCACTCAGCAGACAAATTATCCCATATAAATAGATTGTTGCAAATCATTTCCCGATCGAGCCCCCCCCCCCCCCCCCCCCCCCCACCCCCACCCTTCCCGAGAAAAAAGAAGAAAAAAGAAAAGAATACCACGGTTGTAATGTTTCTAGTTGCATGATGTTTTAGACTAATATATTATTTACAATATGCTGTTGCGACTGGCATTGGTTGCATCTATCCAAAGATATATCTTCTTTTGTTTGAAGACTCTAATCAGATTGGACAATGTCAAGTAATGACGCAAGTATACAATGGAACTTAACTCAAAATGTTTATCAAAACAAAAGATTATGTTAATTGCTGAAAGATTCATCAACGGATCAAGAAAACAATATCCCTAATGCTCTTTTTTTGACACTTACCGCAGTCCTGTTCATCACTGTTGTCCCCACAATCATTATTTCCATTACAAACAAAATACAGTGGTATACAGTCCTGGATCACATCGCATGAGAAATGATTGGCATCACAGGTATATCCCTCTATAAGTAATCATAGGAATGCTGTTAGCATGATTTTCACATAGTGTTTACTATTCTACATGAAGTTTCTGGCCCTTCACTTCTGGGTGATTTTTAACACTTTTTGATACCCCCTCGTATATGATAAATACGTTATCCCCTGTTTGTTCAAGCAATATGAAAACAATCACTGGTTTGAGGTTGTATGCGTCCTCGTGTGATACAAACTCAAACCAGTAACATTTCATCCTATTGTTTGAACAAATCGGGGATAAATATTAGTATTTCTATCAGTATCACTACACCTTAAGTTACAACTAAATTTGCTGACAGAGGTGACTTGAGTCAAGTCAATTCTTTCTTGAATTCCGTTAATTAAAGTCAAGTCAATCTAAGTCAAGCCAAGTCACTGGATGGCACAAGACAAGTCACATCAAGTTAATTCTCTAATTTGGTTAAAATCACACCAACTCATACAGAACATGAAACTGTCCGCTTCATGTACTGAATCAAGTGCATAATCTGAATCAAGTACATGAGACATGTACTTATCTAGTCTTCGTCTTTTCTGTAATATTCATTTCGAAAGTCAAATTTTGTGTGGACTCGACTTACTCAAGCCAGTTTAGCATCAGACTCAAGTCAAATCAAATCAAGTTTTTTGGATAAGTGACTTGAATCAAGTCAAGTCAATTGAAGTTTTGAAACCAATTCACAAATCAAGTCATATCCCTCAGTGACTCAAGTCAAGTCAAGATAGTAACTTAAATCCAAGTCAAGTCAAAATATTAACTTAAATCCAAGTCAAGTCATTGACTCGAGTCATCATAACATTGTCTATTTTATCCATACACTTCTACTCACCACAATCCCTCTCATCTCCGCCATCCCCGCAGTCATTATCTGTGTCACATTTCCATCTCAAGGGAATACACAGTCCATTTGGGCAAGTAAACTGGGTACTATAACAGGAACCTGGCCCACGTGTGGCTATATAAAATATGCAAAACTTAAATGTTAATACATGGATCTTATAACCTTTTTGTTGTTTGTGAAAAATTCTTAAATTAAAAAAAAATAATTTGAGCAACAAAAAAGACCCAAACCCTATTCTACGGGCAAACGGACCTCTCAGGTAGTGTCGGTCGGTCAGGCGTTTTTTGTTTGCTTATTTTTTGTTGTGGTTTTTTTCTTCAAAATGTTTGAATGTTAAAAAAAAAAATCAAAAATATTCGCTGCCGCAATTTTTCAAAATGTTTCAAAACTATTTTGAATCTAACTACATTGATCGGTCGGGCCTGTTGAGGTTTGAATTGTCCACAAAATATAGGTTGAGGTTTGAATTGTCCACAAAATATTATATATGAGCTACATTACTGGAGTCAATTCTGTGTTTGTTATACACCATTTCAAATCCGAAAATACTTGATCGGTTCTGAATGTTTCCAATTAGCCGAGTGTTTTTGACATCAGTGTATGACTCTGAGTCATTCACTGAAAATCATACCTGTTTTCACCCGGGTGTCATTAATAACCTGTGTGTGGATTGCGCTGGTGTTGGTGAGAGATTGTCTCCTTCACAAATTTGTATTTTGCGGTGTTTCAGTAACAAAGACGGCGAGATACAAGAGGGTCAGGATAAGACCTTTTACCCTCAGCTTAATAGTTTTAAAGTTGCCGGTATCGACGCCATTGTTGATCAAAACAAAAAAAGTCTCGCTACTAGTTTTACTTCTCATGGGTGTACAATGTATGTAAACATAGTAAACCAATATGCAGTCAACGAATGCCATGAATGCGATCAACTGTTGCGAAGAACGCACTATGCACCTAGTCCACGTGACCTGTTTTTCCGAACTTTCCTGATCTCAATTTGAAATGGTCTATAATAGTCAAGTGTTTTAAAAGAGCTTACCTCTTTATCCCCTATTCCCCTCCAGTACAAAAAGACCAATATACTTACCACAGTGGACCCCATCTGCATAATCGTTTGCTCCTTCCCCTCTCTTCCTCTCCTGTCCCCTCCCCTGTTTCCTCTCCCCTCCCTCTTCTTCTCTTTCGTCTCACCTCACTTTACCTCTCTTTCCTCTCCCCTCCTCTCTTTACTCTCCCCTCCTCTTTCCACTCCCCTCCTCTCTTTCCTCTCCCCTCCTCTCTTTCCTCTCCCCTCCCTTTCCCCTCCCATCCCAAGACCCATGCACTTACCACAGTCAACCTCATCGGACCCATCAGCACAATCATTGGTCCCATCACAGGCCTTGGCATAGCCTAAACAACTGCCGTCCCCACATGTGGTAGCTATTGGGGAACAGGTTTCACCCCCTGAACAGACAAATAAAAGAATTCTGAATGTAAAATCTGCAATTGGAAATATATCTATGATCAAAATACATTTTCTACAATATAGACATCTATGTTACTTCAATAAGTCAATACTACCAATCCACCAGTAAGTGTGAGCACATACTCACATACATCACTTCAATGTAACAAAAACTAAAACAAGTTTAAATGCATATATCAACTTGAACTGAATGAATTTAGAATAAATAAAATGAAAAATATTAAAATAAAATACAAAACAATATAGAAAAATACAATAAGAACAAAAATAAAAATGAAAAGAAATAAAAATAAGATTAAAAAAAATCATTTAATAAATATAACATATATATAAAAAAATAAAAAAATAAAATATAATAAAACCAAAATCAGAATAAAAATAGCAAATAAAAAAAATCAAAGTAATGAATAAAATACAAACAAAATATGAACAGAAAGAATAAACGTCTACCAGTTCCACATCCAACTTCATCCGTTCCATCAAAGCAATCAACCGCGCCGTCACAACGGAACAAATTGTAGATGCACCGTCCATCCCCACACTCAAAGTGCCAGCTACGACAAGTAGATGGTTGTACGAAATTCGGGTCATTTTCACAAGTCTGGTGGTTGATGTGAGAAGCCAAGTGAGGGAAGGAATGGTACAAAGTGATAAAAAGAAAGAAAGCAGCATTGAGTGAAATTATCACAATGCTATTTGGATGAGGTAGCAATACAAACATTTATACCTTTAGAATGCAATGAGGCATTATGGATGCCCATTGCTCTTTATAGCTGGGGAGCGTGCGGAGGCCCATTTTTTAGGGTTTTTTGGTCCTGGTATGCTGACACAGGGAGACATATGCCAAAATGTTCCTTGAAGTCTGTAGCATACAACCTAGGTGGACATCCTTGCCAACTCGGATGTTAAGTTGACCTTTAACCTCGATTTAGAGTCAAAGTTCACATGTGTTTCAATGGGACGTTAAACATTTAATTTAACATGGGAGAAACAATATATTGACCATACAAAGTATATCATATTGTTGGCTGACTGTTTTTATCTTGACTCAAATTTGGAAAAAACCCTTTTTTGGTGCATCTCCATGTGGAGGGTTCAAAGTGGGTCACCCACCTTTATTTGTGTCAAACAAATAACAATATGTATGATAAGGTTGTTTTGGTCATTTTGGGGATTTATGGGTATATCCTTGGTGTAAGACATTCATAAGTTAGACTAGTGTTAAGACCTTGTTGTGGAATAAAGCTGTATAATCTTTTAATCCATCAAAAGAGGATTTTTGGCTAGGTTAACTCTGTGCTGTCTTACACCAAGGATAAACCCATTTTGTCTCAAAGTTGTTCAAATTTATAAAAACTAATATGAAATGTAGGTTTATTTTCTTCTTTTTCAAATACTAATTTCAAGGTGTCATTAATAACTACATGAAATTTGCTGAAACGAAATAAAAAAACCCATAAAATCACCCTGGATAAGGGATTCTAAAGGATGCGTATGGTTTTAACCTTGGGGGAAATTTGCCCATAACCATGAATTATTTGTTTGATATCTATTAGCTATTACCTTTTGATTGATCAATTTAGTTCTCAAATTAAGGTTAAAATGTTCTTTAGTTTTAATATATTTCATTATAGTTTGGTAAAAGGTGTGTGTTCCAATCACTTTTTTTTGGCTATAATTTTTTTTCACATCATGATATTTTGATATCAGAAGAATCCCCATGTTTAAGGATAACCTTTCATGGTTCTTATTTCAGAAGCACAAGGTGATCTTGCCCATTGAGTAGTACACAAACTGGCCGAGTGGTTAACCACCTTTGGCAGTAATTCACTATATTTTCTAATAACGTCTAAATAGAACATATCTTGCGCCTAACATTTTAACAAAATAATGAGAAAAATATGGTGTTTCTTCTGATATCAAAATATGTTGATGGGCAAACAAACCCTAAAGTGATTGGAACATCCACCTTTAATGGTTTCCCTATAATGTTTAATGGGTGTTATAAAAAGCCAATTTTTTCCTCTCAATTTTAGCTTTACATTTTCCTTAAAGCTTATGACTTTTGTGATCTCTGAAAGTTTTTGAGAAATAAGCCCCCAAAGTTAGACAAACGAGTGTAGCGACCGCATTTATCATTAAAAATGTTGAAAAAACATGTACAATCAACCACTGCATAACCACCGTGCATCATATGTGTGACACGTGCATGCAACTAAAACCGTGTGCGTGTAGTCATAATCGTGCACGACACTTGGATTACTTCTTTTGCGTGCAGAGAGATAAAAAACAACCATTTAACACCAGTTTTGTAACTGATTGAACTATATAGTATGTTTATTTCAACTCACTGTGATTGTTATCATGGTTATGACAAGGTTTTAGGGAAATACCATGTACAAATTAGCCAATGAGTTGCCAATGAGTAGGAATGATTAATAAATAATAATAATAATTATAATAATAATAATAATAATGGGTGGTTCTTATATAGATCTTTACACAGTACTAGCACAGTCCCACAGCACTTTTAAGCCAATTATTATCACTGCCATCATTATGAAATCATCTGAATCATATCACCAATGCGCACAGCCTATCAGCACTTAGGATACAATAACATTTCATTCATGAATAATCATAAGTTGTAATAATTAATTTGAGCTACGAATCATTACCTGTTGATCCCTGGTTAGTCTCATACCATCTGGACAGCCACAAGTTCTCTGATTACCTGGACTGGGAAAACAAAAATGACTGCAACCTCCATTACGACCCAATCGACTGCAGGTGTTTTCCCCTAAGAAAAAAAAAATTAATAATAAAACAAAACAAAAAACATAAAAAACATTAACTAATCTCAACTAACATGCCAATTAGCACTTTTATTTTACCAAAAGCAAAAATAACAGCACTTTGTGGGGGACTCAAGGAAGTTTCTGATTTGATTTTTTGAATTTTGTTAGTGCTGTTATTATTGAACTATTAATCAAATGCATATAAAAGTATACATTTTTGGAAAGGAAATGGATCAGAGAATCCAAATTGGGCATCAATTTTGACCAAAAATGTTGATTTCTTGAAAAACGTCCTTAAGTCCTTACATGCTTTATCTAACACTGAGGTTCATACATGTTCAGGCATTGATGTTGTTATTGAAAAGATGATTGCTTTGTCACAATTATCTATGTTTTGATCATTTTCAATGTCACATCTTGGTGATAGAAGGAGAGCATTGCAATCTCTTTGTGGATAATCAAACTCATAAAACCAACAACACACCCAGGCCTATTAATCGCACCTTCTGGGCCATTCGACTGCGCCTGTATTCATTCACTTGAGAGGAAATAATAGTGAAATGTGAAATCCACTATAGGCGTGCGTGCACCAAGGTCTTGGGCAGGATTTAAAGGGGTGGGTGTGTAAATGTGTGTAAATTCAAAAATGCAATGTGTTAAAGGTAGGTGTTCCGATTTCTGGCGTGATTTTCACCTTGATATTTCCAATTCTACATGAAGGGTCTACATGAAGGGTCATCCTTAAAATAGTCATATTCCAAAGGTTGAGTTGCATAACTTGCTCATTGAGTAGTACACAAATTAGTCAGGTGGTTAACCACCTTTGGTGGTAATTCACTGTATTTTGGCATATAACGTCTAAATGAAACATATCTTGTGCCTAAGTTTTTACAGAAATAATAAGACAAGTATGTGTTTTATTTTGATAAAAAGTGATCGGAACATGCACCTTTAATTTAAGGACTCGTGTACAAAGTATAGGCCATGTAGACCAAAACTGGGTGGTTTTTTTTGGGTGTGTAAAACACTCCCTGGACTGCTGGCTGCTTAAGCCACTTGGCGTGCACTGACAATTAGGGCTAAATGAAAACAATATCAGGATTGTCAGTATGTAATATCATACTATTCGTCATGGAATATCAAAATGATATGTGTACCTTATTTTACAGATGAAGGGGCCTGAAAATGTCAAGTGTAAATTGAGGGTGGACTGTAGTATTTTGTTTCTTGGACTTCAGTATTTTGCAGTTTTTAGGACCGAAGTTCTTGCATTTTTATGGACTGTAGACAATTTCAAGTTTATTGGACTGCAGTATTTAGAGGTTTCTTACCAGTTTGTACTTCTGTTGAGTACACTCGAATTCCATAAACTGCTCTTTCGTCACGATATAATGATACCTTCTGGCCACCAGTCCATTTACTTACACGGTATATTTTATCATCACGCATGTCACTGTAATAAGTGTAATCTGAAAGAAGAAAATGTCAAGTAATACTATTTATCAGGCATTTCTGAAGCTGTTTACCCTCCCATATATGTAATTGATTATCAGGATAACGAAGGTAAAAGAAAAGATTTGACACAAAATGTACACGGCAAAAAAAACCTCATTTAAATTTGTTGACTGTTTGATACTTTGTGTCAGTGCATTTTCCATTGTGCGGGATTATCAAATTCTGTAACCGATGACATAATTCTGCATAGGGAATCAGCTGTGATTCCAAGTCCAAGTTAGTTGAGAAAGATTTAGCTTATTCCTTTCAGGGTGTTGAAGTAAATATTGCTGAAAGTGCTGCGTCTTATCATTAGATGATGTCACCTCTCAACTTAAATTTCCAGAGAGTATACCCCCATGTGAATACAGTGTTTATCAATAAAGATTTGATTTGTCTCAAACCTTACAATGAGATAGGAATGCAATGATTGATGCACTGATTTTGTGTGATGTATGGTTTGAATCAAACATAGTCGACCATTTCCTTGCCTACCATGACATCACATAAGTCACAGCAGCCCATCCTTTGCACAATTCAGATTTTGTCCAGTTCACCACAATATGTTTATTACATGCCTATTGCGGGTAAGTTTGGTCAACATTCTACACAGACGACTAGGGACATGAATGGCCGTAAATTTGAATCTTGTTGGTTTCAATGTGAAAATGGATTTTGATTATATGATTCCAGAAAATTCATCACACTTAAATAGTTCCATCCCAAAGTTGGAAAATCAACTCCAGAGTAGTATTTATTTTAAAAGAGTATCTGTCAGAATCATTCGTTGCATCGTTTGATAATGTAACCTCATACGCATAATTTAACCTTGAATATTCGTGAATGAGACCATTTCCGGCATTGTCTAATTTTATGCTTACTTCCAAATACTGCAACACCAAATGGATTCCCCATACCCTGTACGTTTAGCACGTGTCTGTTAGTCCCATCAAAGTCACATCTTTCTACACGTCTCATCTGCAGGAGCAAGAAAATATGACAGTCAATGTGAAAACAGAGAAAGGAAAATAGGGCCACAGTGAGGGAGGGAATAAATTGGGTTGTACAATACCTCTATAAGGCAGCCTTCTTTAAATTTAAAAATGGAGGCCAGAATCAAGGGACTGGGGAAAAGAACATGTCCAAATAGTGGTTGGCATATATTCCTGTCTGAGTCAGAGTTGATCAACAACAAAAATGGTGCATAAAAACCTTAAGCAATACATACCTAACAGATTCATATATCACACTATATCAATAACTAATATACGAGGGTCATTCAATAAGTTCTACCTCCTACCTCATAACTTTATTATTATATGAGCCAGTCTTATCAAATATCACACGATTGTAGCTTGGAACCTCAGCTACAAATCCAATGTAAATTGATCTGAGTACTGGTTGTACTTTTCCGGACATGCAATGAGAACCAAATCTCGATTTAGTGTGACGGAAACGGATGAAAAACAGCAAAATATCGCCGAAGTGCTTTTCAATTGGCCTATTGTAAGTGGCAAAACATACCTATAGGTCAATTATAACCGTTCTTAATGTCAGATATCTCTTCAACAGACTGTAAACAATAAATTTGACTGATTGGTTTGGAAAAACATGCCCTCTGATTAGTCAGATCCAGGTCAGGACAACCATTCAGTTTACCCCTCCCCTAGAGAACCCTGTAAAAGTCATATTTGACTTTCATGATAACTAAGCGATCTTCAATATATCGAACTAAATGGAGGGATTTAAAGTCTGTCAAAGCGATAATTTTCTATCATTGACTACCTGATTGACTATTCTAAAGGTTGCACATAAGTAAAACTCATTTCCGTCTTAGACTATTCACAACCTTGGGATTGTTTTCGATGATCACATGTGTATATCAGACCATATTATCCAATTGTGTAGATCTTTCAATTGGCTTCTATACAGAACATTCGTTAGAATTCTTCCATACATTGATGTGGATATTTATCCCAACATAGTCAGAGCTCTTGTCCTTTCATGTCCTGAGCATTGTAATATTTTGCTTAATAGTACATCTAAGAAAGATGTGAAAAGTTTGCAAATGTTGAAGAATAAGTGTACCAGATTGGTGTGATTGATGCCCAGACGTGAGCATGTTTCACCAGGTGTCCCGCAAGCATAAAAGTGTGCATTATATGTTAGAAAAATAACTATCGAGCCCAACTTTTGTAACTATATTAAACAAAACACCACACTTATGACAAAAACAAATAAAAACCGCAATCCCTCAACATGCACTTTTTAAAATTCGCGGCGATCGAAAGTCCCAGTGTCGATGATGTCATAATTATACAATGCACATGCGCAAATTTGAGCACCGATACTCATGACGTCATCGACACCGGGACTTTCGATCGCCGCGAATTTTAAAAATTGCATGTTGAGTGATGGCAGTTTTTATTCATTTTTGTGAGTTGTATGGTGTTTTGTTCTATATATTTGCGTAATTTCGGCTCGATAATTATTTGTCTAACAAATAATGCTCAATGTTGTGCTTGCGGGACCCTTTCTTTAACTCATAACATATCCAAGGTGCAGACGCAGAATTAGGATTAGAATAACCTGAAACCGCAGTAAATCAAATCATTGTGAGATTTTATCATGTACAATAACATTTGAGATAACATTAATAAGATAAAACAATCTGCACAATATGTTGAAATTCAATTTAAATCATATATAATTAATAAATGAAAATTGTAACAATCACAAAGGAAAATATATCTAGAAGAAATATAAATTATCGACTTTATACATACCACATATCTGTCAGCCCAAAACAGCATTTTACTCTGATGATCTACAACCATAAATACAGGATCACCCAGCTCTGTATCCACGATGATTTGGCGATTGCTCCCATCAGTCCAACTTCTCTCAATCTTGACATGCGATGGATCTTCATCATTCCAGAATAGATACCTTTATAGGTAATAGATAATGTAAGGAAATGTTGCAGTTGAGGTTGTATTTCTTATTTGCGACATGTAATGCTTAGGCAACAAAAAAACAAATCCCTGTTCTACAGGCAAACAGACCTCGCATGTAGGGTCTGTTAGTCGGGCAGGTGTTTTGTTTTGTGTGTGTTTTTCCCCATAATGTTGGGACATATTGGTGAATTTTCAACCAATTTTCGAAAAATGTGAAAAAACTAAAAGAAATTGAAGGGATTTCTTTTCTAAAAATCTAAAAATGACCAAAAAGTGAGAGAAGGCCTTCTGGTTTCCAATCTTTGATACACAGTATGCTGAAGGGTTGGACAAACATACAAGGTGTTTGACAGAACAGCAACGATATGATGCAGGACGAAAGTGTGTTAATGTTAAGCCCAATTGCACAACATGGACTGGTTTTGCATTCAGACTGTGTCATTTATGACTCTTCTGACAACCAAAAAAATAATGTGTTGTCATTTTACAAGAATTTTTTAAACCACAATTGAGTCTTTTTAATGCCTTAATTTTATCAAAATTACAACAAAATCTATAGTGCATTTTTTTGGTTGAGAACACAGCCATGTTTGGCCTGATTATTCATTTGTGTGTAAAATGTTGGTCAAAAAGAAGTTTTTTTCTAACTTTAATTCAAAAACTAAGTCAGTCTTTTTACTCAAGAAATTGTTTGTATAATCAAACACTCTTTGCTCACAGTAAATTTAAGAAACTCTATTGTGGTGCAACGACATGGTGGTGCTTGCTATAGGGCAAAATAGTTTTACTTTATTGTTTGTTTCATACATTTACATGATTGATAAGGTCTGCTTGAATTGTAACACACTAGGCTCTACTTGAAAGTTAATTTTGTTGGCATATTGACTCAAATCTGTTGAGATTTTGGCACTGCAGACTTAAGGATAGAAATAGAAAATAAGGTTGCAAATTAGCTTGGAATTAACATAATTAGGAATTTAGGTCAATTGATTAAAGCTACAAATCCTGAAAGATAATCGTCACAATACTAGTAAACCACATACAATAATACCTACCCATCAAGTGGAGCCACAGCAATACCTGTTGGTGTAATAAGCCCTTCAGTTATCAACACTTTACGTGTCGCTGTGCTGGCATCAAAGTCATCACCAATATGAAGCAAGGCAATCCAGTTATGCCACGAGTCAGTCCAATACAAGTTTCTAGAGAGCCAGTCAAATGTTAGGCTACGTGGTGACCATACGCCAGAGATGACGATTCTTTCGTTATCTGTGATAAAATGGTTTTGAAATGAATATTAGGCAAATGACCAATAAGTGGTTGACTCGTTGTAATAAGTTGGAATAATGCTATATAAGATATTCATACACTCTAAGTAGTGTCGAACCAGAAAAGTGGCAATCTCTATGTCATGCTTATAATAATTTGGTTCTGAAGAGCTAATCCTGACGAAAGCTTGACTATTTTAAACTTGACCGATGGCGAACCCGTTAAATTCTTACCCTATATTCTGAATACCCGTTGTAAAATCCTATCTCACAATTATAACTCAAACAAAAGAGGTCTTTGCACAAGACTAATTTGTGATAGCTTACTTATAGATAAACCACAGTTTCTGATCAGGTGTAAGTTATAAATTCATTCCCATGAGAACCATGTATCCACACATGCCTGACTGATTCCAACAACAAAAAAGGTCATGTCTTGTTGATCAAACAATCATAACTCCAACATTATCCAATCAATTTGTATGAATGTGTCATATTTTGAGGAAAACATTTTTCAAGGAAGTGCATGTTCAGTCTTTTTAATTTTTTTATATTAGTCATAGATTTTAAATAAAATGTCATAATATCACCTGCATTGTCACTATGCACAACACGAGGGACGACCGCCATAGCTTATGTGCACTCTTTTTCTTATTCACTGATCCGTGACTCCCATCACAATAGTACCGTATGAGGGAAGTTTATATTTCTAAAAATACCGCAACTCCCACAACGAATCACAATAGTCCCGTATGAGGGCAGTACATATTTCTAGAAAATTTGATTTGGTGCAATCACGTCTATAGTTGGATAAAATGATCATTTCAAATGTAGGAGGAGTGTCAAATTACGACATTTGCTCACTTAAGCGACGAAAAAAAGAAACCCTGTTGTACAGCCTTGACAGACCCATTTTTGTTGTTGAAATTGTGGAAAAAAATGTTTACATGCAAATGAATACAGACCCATATTTTTTTTTGGGGGGGGGGGGCTTGTTGAAAAACTGTACAACAAATATTTTCCCGACCAGACCAAAGAGGTCCTTTGCCCGTACAACAGGGTGGTTTTTTCGTCCCCTTACTGTACATTTTATTTGTTTGATATGATCTATCAATTTGAATGGCATAATAACACCTGTTCATAAGCTTTGGAGTTAGGTGATGCACCTAAGTGATCTCACCTGATCCATTACGTCTTATTCTATTGATAGTCTGATCTTGCATTGTTGTATAGAACACATATTGACCCCTAGCATCATACTCAATATCAATCACTCCTCTTCCCTGCATGATAGGTTCTATGGCATCAGTTGGATTACCGGGATTGAGTGGAATTCCTCTGGCCAGGTTACCGTTTGTGAAGAGTAAGAAATTGTTGAGTTCTGCAAATCAAACACAAATATTAATTGGTCGAGTTGATTTTCAAATGAGATCTCACCCGACCCATTTCGTCTAATTCTACCAATTATCCATTTAACCACATTTGTATAGAACACGTACTTCTCCTAACATCATACTCAACATCAAGTACTCCCCTTGAATGATAACACAGGGTGAGTAAAAAAAAAGTGTACTCAAAGTAAAATAAATATTTAAATATTTCTTACCATAATATGAAGGCAACCAATGCTTGAATCAATAACTGCATTTATTTACGGTTATCAGCAAAGAGAATCACAACATTTCATGGTACCGTTATCTACTTATGACAATTTTGGTAGCGTTAATGCCTTTTTGAAACCGAGCAAAATACTGAGTATTGTACTCAATGACGCATGATATATGATTAAGTGGCTACATGCATGAGACACAATAGCTAATTATTTTTCTCGACCAATTCTAACCAACTAAAATTCTTTTGAAAGTTAATGAGACAACCACTCTGCCAGAATAAATGATTTGAGAAATGTTTGCACATATTTTTAGAAATAAATTCCCAAAGTTGAGTACACTTTTTTTTTACTCACCCTGTAGGTTCTATGGCATCTGTTGTGTTACTGGGATTTATTGGGAATTTCTCTGACCATGTAAAAGATTGTGGAGAGTAAGAAAGTGTTGAGTTCTAGAAATCCTACAAAGTCCATATGCATATGAGGATAGAGATCATATAGTAATGATATTTTGAAATGTTGGCAAATATTTGTATTCAAATGGCCTTAGAGAATGTGAATCTTTGAGTCTTATGGTTTCTGTATGGGAAGTGCAACATGCTTTGCCTTTCTGTCTCTTATACAGTTCTTAATCCAACTTAGAGCTTTGGGCCATCTATGTTCTTGGTGGATTTGAACCCAGTAACTCTTTATAGTGATTACCATGCTATATATGGTTCATTTTGCCGACTTCCATTGCAAGCTTATGATAGCTCGCCAGGTAAGCTTTAAAATGCTAATGGTGGCTGGGTGGTTAGTTCAACGATCAAATTGTGTAATTAACTCTTACCCGTACAAGTGGTTTCATCTTCTCCAAGTTGATAACCAATAGGACACATACACCGATATCCAAGACCACTGTTGTCTGTGCGGTGACTAACCACACAAAGATGAGAGCAACCCCCATTGTCGGAGCCGCATGGATTGGCCACTGTGGGGTAAACATAATAATTAAGCAACAAACCAAATAAATGTGGATAGGTAGTTTTTAATTCCATATAGTTAAGTTTTCTGATGTGCATGGTAGGTTGAAGTATTAAAGTATGGCAATTCATGATACATGTTTTCATGATCAATTTATAAAAGTTCAGTGACAAGGTTAAATCTTGGTGTCCAAAAATTTCTGTCATTTATATGCTAAAGTCCATCCTTACTTAATGGTAGGTTGGCATTGCAATCACTGTTCTTCTCATCACAATGGTGCATCATTGTATGCAAATTTAAATATGATACTGAATGATATAAATGAATGATCAAAGAGTTTATACGGAATAATATAATTAAATGATAAAAGAGTTGTGGTAGGCAGCCAAAATGCTACCAATACCAGATCGGTGTTTTTGTCTCTCAAACTTTTCGGTGGGCAATTCACTTTCAAATGACTGTATCATAACAATGTTGTCTTATATATCTACCAACTTGGTACAAGCACATTTTACACTAGGTTCATAATATGCATCAGACACTAGGAGAGTGGTTCAAATAATGAAACATATAATGATAGCAATTGATTACAGGGAAAATGCATTACAAAATTGTGGGTCTTAGCAGGATTGTTTTTTATTTATTTGGCTACATTGGAATCAATCAATTTCAGGTGAATATACAAGATTTGTATTAATGTGCATTGACCTCATTTGACCTGTAGATAACCTTTGATCTCAATATTCTTTGGATCATTGCTTGTCCCCTGCTCAGCAGTCCGGGCCGATTTCCCGTTCAGGAAGCATTCCTGAACTGGAAGTATTACCCATAATCCCTTGCGAATGTATATATTGCAAAGTATTTGTAGTGGTAATACCAAAATGACCAATTTATTTATTTTAACCAAATATGATGGATCTTTGAATCAATGACGATCAGTAAATGAGTCAAAATATAAGATAAACTGTTTAGTCATAATTAATATATATTATTGTGGTGATTTTCCTAATTTATTGTAATTAAGAAATTGGGCTAATTATCTCATTACATATTTAAACTCTTTTTTAAAAAAAAGTATGCGTAACACTTTTTTTTCCTTCGATAGAAATTTGCATAATTGTATGATCTTCCATATTACCAAGTTTGAGCATGTCGCAAATTAAAATAACGAATCGATATCCATTTTAGCTTGTAGTCTACTTCATAGACCCTCAAATCGAAATAACGAGATTAAAATGAGCCACTGAACGCTGAGAACGACAATAACATCTATCATTATATTATACAACATGTTTCACCCATATTGAAATAGGTCCATGTTTAATTTGTATGCTACAGTTCTCTTAGCCTTATGAAAAGCGGGTTCCTGTAGAGGACTACCCACAAATATCGCATTGCATTATGGGTAATACTTCCAGTTCAGGAATGCTTCCTGAATGGGAAATCGGCCCGGACTGCTCAGTGCATTGTTACTATGTTTAGGCAGAAATGACACAAGTGGTGAACATTTTAGAAATTAAGTTTTACTTTCAAAATGTGACCCCGTTTGACCCCTAAATGACCTTTGACCTAAATATATTTAGGGTCACTCTTAGTTTGTCATTTACACAGCAATGTTTGATTTGAATCAATAAATTACAGTTAAAATATACGATTGAACATATGTCCCCATACCAATAACTTTTGACAAATACATGACCTTTGTTCTATGTTATCTGGGGTCCAATCCTAGCCCCCCCCCCCCCCCCCACTCAAATATCACTCAGGGCATACACTTCTAACTAACCTGCAGGCTGTAAGGAGGAGTGGTGCACTTTGACCCCATTTGGTGTGACGTCTGTGGAGCTGCCATCGATAGTCATGATAGAACTAGACAGGTCAAAGCGATCAGTTCTCCTCACATTAAGTCTTGTCCAATCACTGAAGAATACATATCGCTCAAAGATGGCTAATGAGTATGGGTGTGGTATGGTTTGGCCCGTCAGAATTGTTTGCCTGAAAAAGCGTAGTACGGTTATGGGAGAAGGAACAGTCAGTCATTGGGGACAGAGAAATTCCCTCATGTTTCTTAAAGCTGGAGTTTTGTGGTTTTTGTAATGCATTTCATATGTAATAACTCATAGTCGGAAGAAAAGGGCCCAATTTTAATTTGTTATCCAAATAAATGACTTTATCAAAATAAAATCTAGGTAGACTTTTATTATTGCGTAATACCCACAGACTTCCATATTTTTAGACCATGTTCAGTAATGGAATATACTTCGTGCAGGATTGCAAACACAAGTATAAAGCTGATCCTTAATTATTGACATTTTCTGAACTATATAGTGGGTTTTGTAATTTGTCAAAAAAACAGGGTTTTTTTGTGTGCATCATATGTGTGAGGCATGCATACACCAACATTGCATGCATACACTTGGATTACTTTTAAGCACAGAAACATGTTTTCTTGCCAATTTAGAACTGGCATAACTATAGTTATACCAAACTGCAAAAAAGTATTTCAAACCCTAGTCGCACTAGTAGTAGGAACCTTAACATTCCCGTCTTTTATGGAAATAAAGTTTAATTTGATAGCTGTTTCGATAGGAAATCGATTTGCATCTATTAATTTCAGTTAAAATTCTTCTTTTTATGTGTGTTAATAATGTGTTTAAAACCCCATTTTGTGATAAGTTCATCTCTACACTCTACCTGTATTGTCCGTCGTAAGTGACAGTTTCAAGAAGATCAAACTTGCTATCCACCCAATAAATCCTTTTAGCCACTATGTCCACGCTGATACCACTAGGCCAGTACAGTTTCTCAGTCACCAGATGAACTCTATTTGTTCCATCCATGTAGGCTCTTTCTATCCTCACTCCATCACCCCAGTCGGCAAAGAACATGTACCTAGAATATCAACAAATGAACACATATTACAAATTACATTTAGCGTAGATTAACAGAAAAAAAACCTTTGTTTTTTAACAGATGGACTCCTCAGGTAGAGTCAGATGGTTAAACTGTTCGTTCATTTGTGTTAATTTTCTTGAAAGATTAAAAGAAACTTTTAAAATGTTAATTGATATGATTACTATTAAAAATAAGTCCTTAAACTCCCTAAAGGTTTAATGTTAGCTTAAATCTGGCCATCTTTGTTTAGCATCAGTTGTTGTTATAACTGAATGTATATAAATGCTTAACGAACAGAATTTTGAAGCCTGTCTGAGGCACATGGGTAAAATATAGCATAGCCAATTACATTTTGTTGAAAAAGATTGATGACGATAATTGCGTATGATTCTGAGTAACGCTGTTGAGGTTGTTAACAACAGGTCGTCTTCCACCAGCAGCCTGAACTGGGAATGTAACACATAGGTCCCTTTACAAATCTGTTGATGTTGATCTGTTCTTACCCTTCTGTAGGATCCAGTTCCAATGCCCTCGGCCTGCTCAAACCAAACCCGATAATAGTACCCCTTTTAGAGCCATCCAGTTTGCACACTTCTATGCGGTCTGCACTGCTTTCGACAAAATACAGATTGTTACCAATCCAATCCACGGCAATATTTTCTGGACTGATCCCATTCAAACTGATGATCTCCTCTGGTGCTTGTTGGCCACCCATGAAATTGGCTCGATAAACCTACAGAGAGAAAACTATTGGATGGTTGGACTGCTAGAATAATTATTAACCCTAACCTAATTGAGTACTGAAAAATAACTACAGCAAGCCTACTTTAGTTGTCACAACACTATTGCGTTGATATTTATTTGAACACATATTAAAGGTCAGACAAAATGGTGATTCAAGTATGTTTTATTCAATGGAGGATATTGTAAAAAAAAAAATTAAAAAATTAAAAATTAAAAATAAGTCCTTAAACCCCCTAAAGGTTTACCCTTTAATATTTCCCAGGAAACAAATTAAGAAGTTTCCAAGCTTGTATAATTTGAATCATAGTGACGATTGCAGGTTACTACCCTGTAGGCCTATTATACCTCACAGGTGTTACTCAGACTCAGACCTATCGACCAAGTCCCAGACGGATACCTAGTTGGGAGTTACACTAACGCGTCATCCGCATATAGTTCATCACACACTAAAAAAGAAACACTGGCAATTATGATTGGTTTTATGTATATCTTTTTTTCCCTGGACAATATTTTTAGAGTAATTATTTTTACATCATATTTGTCTGAAAATGCTCCAATGAGTAAAGCATACTTGAATCACCATTTTGATTCACTTTTTACTTACTTTATTATTATCTTTGTCTGTCCAAAATATCTTGTTCTGCTTAAAGCGATAGTCTATATCGGTCGGTATATTATATTACTGGTTATTATTGTATCATCGAAAATAGTGACTTAAGTCCAAGTCAAGTCAATTCATTGACTTTAAATGTCACAACACTATTACATTGATATTTATTTGAATACAGGGTGTCTCAAAAAAAACCGTGCACGTGTTTACCCAACTTATTGACCATGAACTTCTAGAATTTGGTGTAACAATTGTATACATATTGATAGACCAAACACTCAGCTTTCATATGCCGTTTATTTCATCTAATTTGGTTTTGTCAATCCTGAGATATGATCAATTAACTAAAGCTACCTAAAATCGAAGTTGTGCCACTTTTACGGAAAGAATGCTTAAGATAAGCATTAAAACCCTGAGAGGGTGATTGCCGATTGCGCTAGAACGCAAAAAACAGTGACCTAGGGCGTCTAGGTGATCGCTTTTACATTCCCTGCGCTCATTTTGACGGAAACAAATTGAGGCTGCCACCTTACCCGGGGGTAGGGTAAGCCGTCAAAGTCCGATAGTAGGGGGGTGGTTGCCACCTTACAATTTTTTTTAAATCGCCATTTTGAAGAGAATTTTTTTTTTGTGTGTTCCTGAAATATTTTAGCATGGGCCTATGTTAGAAACACCATTTCCATCACTTATAAGCAAAAAAACGGGTGAAATTCCGATATTTATAACTTTTTTGGCAAAGGTTTCTATGATATTTCACTGTCCAGCGAATACGGCGGGATTTTGAGGTCGGCCATGTTTGGTGACGTCATTGTGACGTCGTCATGCGTGGGATGTTTGTACTTGTTTTAGTATGTATAGATAGAGGTAACCTCTAGCTATAACATGGTACCCAAATAAGCATACTCTGCATTTCGGAATGGATTTTTTTAGAGGGTGGTAACCCTGGTGGTAACAACCCCCTCTCCGGAGTAACCCTTTCTATTCATTGCAAACTGTAAAGTGGCACAACGTCGACTTTAGGTAGCTTTAGTTAATTGGCCATATCTCAAGATTGACAAAACCAAATCAGATTAAATAAACGGCATATGAAAGCTAACCGTTATGGCTATCAATATGTATACAATTGTTACACCAAATTATATAAGGTCACGGTCAATAAGCTGGGTAAACACGTGCACGGTTTTTTTTGAGACACCCTGTACATTAACTTGCCTTATTATTATCTTTGTCTGTCCAAAATATCTTGTTCTGCGCAAAGTGATAGTCTATATCAGTCGGTGATATATTACTGATTATTGCCTGTATACTGTAGCCGTTGACATCAGAGCGAACAATCTGGTTCCCAAATGCATACATGAGGTACGGAACATCATTTGCTGTAAACAAGAATACATACTACATGATATAGTGTGGAAGCAAAGCGTGCATAGCTTTTGACTGTTTTTTCCCACTCCTATGTATTTTTTGAATTTTAAGTTTCTCTATAATTTAGTTCAGAATCCCTTGAACAGTGAACACTATAAATGTGCAGTCGCATACTGTGTCTCATTGTATTTCATATGCATAATGTGTTGGCTTCAAGTATGCGTGTGTTTGTAAAGCTGCCCTCATACAGTGCCAAGGTATTGAGAGTGAACACTTTTAGGTTAGGCCAACCTGTGGGTCTATTACTTCCACTTGATTTTACAGATAGACAAAACTGAAGATTGATTGTGTCCACCTTGATGTTTCATACACCCCTCATAATAAATTGAGATTGTTGAATTGAATCTTTAACCCTAACTCTACCCCCACTTTTTTTCAGAATTTTTTCTTCAACGAGGAAAATCGACCAAAATATCCCCCCAATCCCCCGGGATTTGATCCAGGGACCTCTCGCACCAGAGGCGAGGAATTCCACACTACACCACGGCTGTCAAGGTTAGTTTGCGCAGTGTATTGCACAAACTATATGGGCTGGGTCCATTTTTTCATCCAAAAACTTCCACGCCGGGTGGTACCAACGTGCCCAGTCGTGTATTGTGGTATATGGTAGGGTTAGGGTTATGACAGATTTACCTATATATATAAACAGTGCACATTTGGTTTCCTCATATGGACCTAGCAGGAGATTGATAGCGTCCACTTGGTTCCTTCATGTAGAGTGTCTCTTTCTGAATAAACCTACCTATACGGACAGCACCTACCTGTACTTAATTCTAATTCGACAGTGTCTACGTGGTGCTTTCATGTAGACCTACCTGTATACTGAATCTTACGGATAGACAAAACCGCAGATTGACGGAGAGCACTTTGATACGGACCTCATTGTCGATCGAGAGTGTCCACTTGCATCCTTCACATAGACCTAACTGTAAATCAACGATATCCACATGGTTCTCTCATATAGACCTACCTGAAGATCGACAGTGTCCACTAGGTTCTTTGACATAGCCATCAGCGCAAGAACATGTGAAGGATCCTTGTGAATTCTCACACAGCTGTTCACAATTGCCCCATGCTGCACACTCATCAAAATCTAATAAAAGGGGGAAAGGTTTGCTAAATAACTGATTTGATATGGCATCAAGATATCATTTTTAATATCTTGAAATACATGTAACATTTCCCTTCAAAATAACAGTTCCATAAACTACCTCATGAAATGTAATTTTTCATTAGAGCAAAAACAGAGTGATTTTTTCATCCACAATGCAAAGGTCATAGATTTGATTAATTCATTAACACTGTATAAACCAGATATGTGATGTGATCAAGCGAAATGAGTCATATGTCGGCAGTTTTGAATTTTGATATTTGTCCACCATTCAAAGGCAGGTGAAGAATGCTACAGTATGGTCCAAACCCCACTAAAATCGAACTTCTAGTTTTAAAATTACGAACAGTTTACCAACTGACAAAACAAAATAAAATATAAGAATTTGTCACTTCTTTTTACCTGTAACTAAAAATCAATATTCCCAACATACGACTCATTCCGCTTGATCGCGTCGCATATGTGGATTTAATCAACATTTGTTTATCTTCAAGGTAAGTGAAAACGGGTGGAAAATAATACTTACCAACACAGGTTCGATTGTCACTCCCGATGACAAAGCCCGAGTTGCATACACATTTGCCCCCAAATGGTGCAGCACGGCATTGCTGTTCACAGCCCAGAAGATGACAGTTTGCAGTATCTGTAATAAAATTATATACATCGATATGATTAAAATCCTCTTGCTTTATACAAATTAGAAATCTGAAAAAAGTTTTTGTCAGTAACCATTACTTGGCTAACTTATCCTTGTACGCTCAAGGTTATGATTTCAGCTCTAGGGACACTTTGTTTACAGTGGAAATATTGGCCATGTTCACTTGTACACGGTCCATGTACCAGTGTTGTTGTCAAACAGACACTTCTTTGAATACCCTATCAAAAATGAACAATCCTCATACAATTTATACCACATGAATTCAATGGTAGGGTAATTCTAATCTTAGCCAGATATACCACAGACAAGGCATGCAAGGGGCAGGAGCTGATGACAGATATGTCTGGCCATACAGAGACAGCTAGTGTTTACATTATGACAGCTACACACTTAAAAATAGGTAGTTAAAAATGACTCCTTGTCAAGGTTCAACTATGCACCAACTGAAAAAGGGTTAAATATGACACTTTTCCAGTTAAGTGTGTATTTATTATGGGTTGTAAGTTAATACCAGCCTGTTTTTATGGAGGTACCAGTCTGTTGGTATTAAAATCATAACAACTTGGTGAGTCCTCATTAATCAAGTTTGACACAGTGTGACTATTGGCCATGTAGGCATACAAGTAAAATGTTCCATTCGTGCCCTCACAGGCACTCATGGAACAACTTTTACATGTTTTATTATTAAGATATTACTTTCATTCATCCTCAATCCTAGATGTAGAATATGGAATAAAGCTACTAGAGAACAAGTGAGTCAACAGAGGAACAACTAGCCTCATACAGAGCACAAATCAAACCTGAGTGGCAAGCATGGGAGCCTCAGTTTCTTAATACTATGCCCATGTCAGTTGCACTATGAACAGGGCCAGATTTACGTGCCTAAACGTGGAGGCTTCTTACTCACGGGAACCATGTTCTCTCAAGTGGCTAAAGAGCGAGAATACCAGTGGTGTACCCAGGATGTGGAAGTAGGGTTCCCGAAAATTGCCAATTTGATAACAAAAAGATGGTAACTAAACTGACGAAATAGGCGCTTAGCGCGCGAAAAATTACTATTTTACACTAATTTGGCCATATTGAAGTACAGTTTGGCTTTTAACAAGCTTTTAAAATTATTATTTTGGGGCAAAATGCCCGTAGTGCGAGAAATTTTACTGCGCTTTCCTAATTTGACCAGTGTTACTTTATGTTTATCTTATTTTTTTCTGAATTTTGGGGCCCTGGTCCTGGGCCCATCTGGCCCAATGGTAAGTCCGGCCCAGACTATGAAATTGTTTTATGAGCCTGTATATGACCTGTCATGATTGTGCTTATTAAGCAAGGCCTTCAACATGGATTTGTTGTAGTATTCCATGATGCACAAGGGCATTAACTATATTCTGATCCTGGAGAGACTATAAATCATATATCAACTTACTACATGCTGGCTCCTCGTCTTTCCTGTTTGGGCAGTCTGATCTGTCATCACATAGCTGATTCTCAGAGACACATTGGTGATCTGAGTCTGCACAGGCCCACTGCTGGGGTCCGCAGGTAAAGGTAGCATCTATGTAAGACAAACAGAACACAGTTTACAGAATAGCCATGGAGCAATTGATAATTTAACCGAAGCTGATATATTTCAAATGTAAGATGGTTAGCCTATTATCAGTGAAACCATAATTGCAGCATTTTAGAGATATATTAGTTTATATGAAATGGTTTCAACTCCCTCCCTCCCCATTTGCTCCCTCTCCAATAATATTTGTTTGTCCATCCCCAATAAGGCAACAAAAAATACACCTTTTGTACGGGCCCAACCGACCCATTTTTGGTGGGTTTTTCAAGGGAGTGGGTTTTTCAAGGGAAAAAACTCTGAATAACTGACCCAACCTGTGAGGTCTGTTTTTTTTCATTGCCTAATCCCCTTTTTTTTGAGAAGTTAATCAAAGTGAAACCCTTGGTCTCCTCCAACATACAATGCGTTGTTCTAATTTGTGCCAGCTAGGTCTTTTGAATACTGTTTGTTTCTCAATATAAAGCAGTGGTAAGCAATCCTACATCTCCTGCTGTCATGCTACAACCGTTGCTAGATTACCACTTACTACATCCTTGTTCATCTAACCCATCTCCTCCACCATGACAGTCTACCATACCATCACACACCCATGATGAATCTATACATTGTCCATCGGTACAGGTAAACTGGTAACCAGCGCAAGTAGGATAATCTAAACAGAAATGGAAATCAAACAATGTGATTACAATACATAGGGAATTACCACTACACATTTTAATAGGGTTGGTAAAAAGTACATTTCAGCAAAGAGTCCACTAAACTCATGTATCCATGTAACAAAAGGTTCTCGTTCTCATAGTATTCGTTGTTCAGATCAATTGAATGCACGATCTTCAATACAAGTGCTACTGTTCAAAGAATGACCTAATACAGTTGGAAGGTTATTTTAATTTTAAAATGAGTATCCATCAACATGTTTATTGATAACATATTTTGATATGTGGTGTTAGTCTTTTTTAATTCTGAAACAGACTTTTGTTCTCGTAAATATGGCCCACACATGATGACCTCTATAATTGTAGTCAAAACATTTTCAAAACCAATCAATTTTTTGGAATCATACATGTACAGTATGTAACCTATGCATGTGGATCACGTATACACCATTTATTGCACATTTGCATTATTAAAGAATAAGGATGTGTGGATATTGAGTTTACAATATTAATGTACCATGAAATCATACTTAATTAGCCTAATTATTGAGCATAGTTATACCTCACTATGTAAAAACTTGTTTGTTTTTTATCCAGAGATAAATTTCACTATGGATTTTGCGCAAAAATGCTTATAGTTCACTCACCGCAGTCGAGTTCATCTGACCCATCTGAGCAATCATTCATTCTATTACACCGCAGTGTAAAGTGAAAACATTCACCATTATTGCATTGTAATTGTGGATAAGGACACGCTGGATGAATACCTATAAACAAAATATGAATATGTACAGCAATTTATTACATTAGCGAGTCCATGAGCATTTTACAGTCTATTTTTCAGACTCCAGACTTTTAGGGGTGGCGGTTATCCTTGCAACATATCATAAGATACAGTACCACATTTTGAAGAGTTCACTCATCACTTTGAAGAGATAGTATAGGAGGCTAGGTTAGGATGAATAAAGTTTGAAAAGAGGTCTGAAACTTGGAAGGAAAGGAGGAATGGGAAGGAAAGGGTAACAAGGAAGTGGAAGAAAAAGGAATGATGGTAGAGGGTGTAGGAAGCCTTTCATCAAGGCGTTGTTGGTTGTGCTGGTGTGTGTGAGAGCGTCCTCTATAAAAATAGTCTAATACAACGCATTTCCACAAAATATCTCTGAAATGGAGAATAGAAGGGCAGTCTTCTACACTCATGATCCAGGCTTACCTGTACAATTTGACTCATCTGTGAGATCGCTACAATGGGGTATCTTATCACAAAGCTGGGTTTGAGGAATGCACTGTCCGCTGCCACACAAATATTCTGAAGAAGAACATGCAGGATGGTCTGAAAAAACAAAAATTATGTTAAGCTAATTTGGGTTAATTTTCATTAAATATTAAATATTAAATTCAGGCCAGTTTGTCCGAGTCTATATATTAAATATTAAATAGTGTGATATTGATAACAAAATTACTATATCAGTGCTGCGCTGTAGTATCATGCATTCCCAAGAGCCTATATATTAAATATTAAATAGTATGATATTGATAATAAAAAAACAAAAAAAACAATCAGTGCTGGGCTGTAGTATGCATTCCCAAGGCAGTGTGCCGAGTCTTTTTTGACTCACAGAATAAGTTATAAGGTGAGCTCTGGTGAGTTTAAACTTGTTGTTTTTATGAAAATGCATTTTTAGTTTAATGGAATTTATGTTCGAGTTGATATAAAACAAATACGAGCTGTCTTGAAATATAATCACTCCATGAAAGATGTATGTTCTATTCTATCCACAATACCACCTTTTGATATTGAACAACCCACCTGTTGTATATGATTATAAAGACATCAAAAAAAGTAACTCGGCTGTTGTAAAAGCACCTATAATTTTAAAATTGTTACTCATATTCTAAAAATGAAAATACCAGGAGACTTACAATTTAATTACGGTGATTTTGACAGCTTGTTTGTTAAAATCGATAACGTATTGTTGTCGCGGTATGTGCTTACAGATGAACAGTGCCATTTCCATTGTTGCATTAACTCCTATTGATCTCTCTGATTCAGCGTGAAGATAATTGAGGGAATTTTGATAGTTTGTCCATGGTGATGACCTGTCCTGTCTGTCTTTTCGGACCTTCTGAGCATTTGGAGTTTTAAATTCATCCTTTTTAATTGTAAAGAAGTACGCCTGTCATCCCCATTAAATATGTCCCGGATTATGCTAATCAAGTGTACAGCACAACAAGAACAGCTAATCAAAATTCCCGCTATTATCTTCACGCTGAATCAGAAAGTTCAATAGGAGTTAATGCAACAATGGAAATGGCACTTTTTATCTGTAAGCACATACCGCGACAACAATACTTTATCGATTTTAACAAAAAAGGTGTCAAAATCACCGTAATTAAATTGTCCGTCTCCTGGTGTTCTCATTTTTAGAATATGAGTAACAATTTTAAAATTATAGGTGCTTTTACAACAGCCGAGTTACTTTTTTTGATGTCTTTATTTCAAACATCACATTCGTAGACATAGAGCTTTTAGGTACATATGGACATCTTTTTAATCACCACATCAAGATTCATTTAGAAATATTACTATTTATATGAAAACATAATATATTGCTAATTGCACAGGAGAACGTCATTGTAATAAAGTTGTTATATTGGTTTTGCGCAGCAAACCAATATACTGTTATCCTCATTTTCTTTATATTAGTCGAGAAACGACTAATATACTGTATTCTACCTGTTTCTTTCTTCTTATATTAGTCGAGAAACGACTAATATACTGTATTATATTAGTCGAGAAACGACTTATCTCTAGTTATATTAGTCGAGAAACGACTAATATACTGTATTCGTCCTGTTTCTTCTTCTCCTGTCATGGGACCTATAGCTCCGTAACCATTGACCCGATTTTGACCATATTTGGTCATAAGAACCCTTGTATGCACCACTACTCAGGTTGTAAAGCATAATGGGTCAAAGGTCACACAGGGGTCACTAGGGGTCAAAACGTGATTTTCACCTTAAAACGCATTTGCAATTTAGTGAAATGACCTAGGATCGTCAAAATTGGTCCACATATTCCTTTTAACCGTACGCATGTACAAAAGAACGGTTTTTAAAATTAAAAATCATTTGGGGTCACTAGGGGTCAAAATGTAAATTTTACTCCATTCACTCAAAACCCTACTTGTCCGAGGGAAAATGACTGATGATACTCAGAATTAGTCAAAAGATTCCTTTGATCAATGTTCATATAGGGTCCTTCCACACTAAAAGTGACATGTCAAACGAGGTCACTAGAGGTCATTGAACTTTACAGGGGAAAAATATAAGGCATGCTTCGATTTCGACCGGGTTTCTTTTATTTTGTGGGCATTGATAAGACAAGAACAAAAGTCAATCATACCGTTAAGATCAAAGGTCAATAAAAGGTCACTAGGGGTCAAAATGTACATTTTTACTCCTCGCACTCAAAATACTACTTGTCCAAGAGATAATGACCTATGATTGTCAGAATTGGTCAAAAGATTCCTGTTATCCATGTCCATATAGGGTCCTTCTCCACAAAAAGTGACATGTCACACGAGGTCACTAGAGGTCATTGAACTATACAGGTGAAAATCTTAAGACATGCTCCGATTTTAACAAGACTACTTTTTTCTTGTGCGCATTGATCAGCCAAGCAAAAAAGTTAATTACAAGTTTTGGGTCAGAGGTCAAGAAAAGGTCTTCTTTATATTAGTCGAGAAACGACTAATATACTGTATTCGTCCTGTTTCCTTCTTCTTCTTCCGTCATGGGACCTATAGCTCCGTGACCATTGACCCGATTTTGACCATATTTGGTCACAAGTACCCTTATGTGCACCACTACTCAGGTTTTAAAGCACAAGAGGTCAAAGGTCACACAGGGGTCAAATGCGATTTTCACTTAAAACGTCCTTGCTACTTAGCGAAATGACACAGGATGCTGAGAATTGGTCAACATGTTCCTTTGGACAGTACGCATGTATAATAGTTTGGTTTTTAAAATCGAAAAATATTTGGCGTCAGTAGGGGTCAAAATGTAAATTGTCACTCCAATCACTTAAAATGCTACTTGTCCGAGAGGAAATGACTAATGATTGTCAGAATTAGTCAAAAGATTCCTCTCATCCATGTTCATATAGGGTCCTTCTCCACTAAAAGTGACATGTCACACGGGGTCACTAGAGGTCATTGAACTATACAGGTGAAAATCTTAAGACATGCTCCGATTTTGACGTGACTACTTTTTCTTTGTGCGCATTGATCAGCCAAGCAAAAAAGTCAATTACAAGTTTTGGGTCAGAGGTCAAGAAAAGGTCTTCTTTATATTAGTCGAGAAACGACTAATATACTGTATTCGTCCTGTTTCCTTCTTCTTCCGTCATGGGACCTATAGCTCCGTGACCATTGACCCGATTTTGACCATATTTGGTCACAAGTACCCTTATGTGCACCACTACTCAGGTTTTAAAGCACAAGAGGTCAAAGGTCACACAGGGGTCAAACGCGATTTTCACTTAAAACGTCCTTGCTACTTAGCGAAATGACACAGGATGCTGAGAATTGGTCAACATGTTTCTTTGGACAGTACGCATGTATAATAGTTTGGTTTTTAAAATCGAAAAATATTTGGCGTCAGTAGGGGTCAAAATGTAAATTGTCACTCCAATCACTTAAAATGCTACTTGTCCGAGAGGAAATGACTAATGATTGTCAGAATTAGTCAAAAGATTCCTCTCATCCATGTTCATATAGGGTCCTTCTCCACTAAAAGTGACATGTCACACGGGGTCACTAGAGGTCATTGAACTATACAGGTGAAAATCTTAAGACATGCTCCGATTTTGACGTGACTACTTTTTCTTTGTGCGCATTGATCAGCCAAGCAAAAAAGTCAATTACAAGTTTTGGGTCAGAGGTCAAGAAAAGGTCTTCTTTATATTAGTCGAGAAACGACTAATATACTGTATTCGTCCTGTTTCCTTCTTCTTCTTCCGTCATGGGACCTATAGCTCCGTGACCATTGACCCGATTTTGACCATATTTGGTCACAAGTACCCTTATGTGCACCACTACTCAGGTTTTAAAGCACAAGAGGTCAAAGGTCACACAGGGGTCAAACGCGATTTTCACTTAAAACGTCCTTGCTACTTAGCGAAATGACACAGGATGCTGAGAATTGGTCAACATGTTTCTTTGGACAGTACGCATGTATAATAGTTTGGTTTTTAAAATCGAAAAATATTTGGCGTCAGTAGGGGTCAAAATGTAAATTGTCACTCCAATCACTTAAAATGCTACTTGTCCGAGAGGAAATGACTAATGATTGTCAGAATTAGTCAAAAGATTCCTCTCATCCATGTTCATATAGGGTCCTTCTCCACTAAAAGTGACATGTCACACGGGGTCACTAGAGGTCATTGAACTATACAGGTGAAAATCTTAAGACATGCTCCGATTTTGACGTGACTACTTTTTCTTTGTGCGCATTGATCAGCCAAGCAAAAAAGTCAATTACAAGTTTTGGGTCAGAGGTCAAGAAAAGGTCTTCTTTATATTAGTCGAGAAACGACTAATATACTGTATTCGTCCTGTTTCCTTCTTCTTCTTCCGTCATGGGACCTATAGCTCCGTGACCATTGACCCGATTTTGACCATATTTGGTCACAAGTACCCTTATGTGCACCACTACTCAGGTTTTAAAGCACAAGAGGTCAAAGGTCACACAGGGGTCAAACGCGATTTTCACTTAAAACGTCCTTGCTACTTAGCGAAATGACACAGGATGCTGAGAATTGGTCAACATGTTTCTTTGGACAGTACGCATGTATAATAGTTTGGTTTTTAAAATCGAAAAATATTTGGCGTCAGTAGGGGTCAAAATGTAAATTGTCACTCCAATCACTTAAAATGCTACTTGTCCGAGAGGAAATGACTAATGATTGTCAGAATTAGTCAAAAGATTCCTCTCATCCATGTTCATATAGGGTCCTTCTCCACTAAAAGTGACATGTCACACGGGGTCACTAGAGGTCATTGAACTATACAGGTGAAAATCTTAAGACATGCTCCGATTTTGACGTGACTACTTTTTCTTTGTGCGCATTGATCAGCCAAGCAAAAAAGTCAATTACAAGTTTTGGGTCAGAGGTCAAGAAAAGATCACTAGGGGTCAAAATGTAAGCACTGGCATGTCGTGTTGATATCCGTATAATGTCATATACGGCATTCCATCAACAAATGTGTAATAGAAGTACGAATTAATGCAAAAAAATTAATATCACAAAGCGGAAATGGAGATAGATTTCCATTCAAACATCTTCGGACTCAGTACTACAAAAGACATAAATAGTGACAGAATCAGCAAATCATATAAAGGATTAACAAATTATTTGAGAAAAAGGGGATGCACATATAATCTTTTCTTATCATAAAAACGTGCCAAACTATGGCACGCCCCAGAGGACAAAAACGTGTTGAGACTAATATATATTTCTTTCTTTCTCCTATCATAAGACCTATAGCTCCGTAACCATTGAGCCGATTTTGACCATATTTAGTCATAAGTACCCTTATGTGCACCACTACTCAGGTTGTAAAGCATAAGGGGTCAAAGGTCACACAAGGGTAACTAGGGGTCAAAACGTGATTTTCACTTAAAACGCATTTGCAATTTAGTGAAATGACCTAGGATCGTGAGAATTGGCCAACATATTCCTTTTGACCGTACGCATATATCATAGTTAGGTTTTTTAAATCGAAAAATGTTTGGGGTCACTAGAGGTCAAAATGTAAATTTTAACTCATTCACTCAAAATGCTACTTGTCCGAGGGCAAATGACTGATGATACTCAGAATTGGTCAAAAGATTCCTTCGGTCCATGTTCATATAGGGTGCTTCTCCACCAAAAGTGACATTTCAAACTGGGTCACTAGGGGTCATTGAACTATACAGGTGAAAAACTGAAGACATGCTCTGATTTTGACCGGACTACTTTTTTCTTGTGCGCATTGATAAGCCGAGAAAAAAAGTCAATAATAAGTTTGGGGTCAAAGGTAAAAAAAAAGGTCATTAGGGTTCAAAATGTATTTTTTTAACTACTTCAGGGCTGAAATTTATGAAAACAATTATCAAATATAAAATATTATAAGGTTATTGCCCTTTCACAACATATACTAAGGTCAAAGGTCAAAGCCCTCGACTAATATCCGTGATCTAAGATCACAATTATCTCTAGTTCTAACTGTTTCCTTCTTCTTCTTCTTCTTCCGTCATGGGGCCTATAGCTCCGTAACCATTGAGCCGATTTTGACCATATTTGGTCATAAGTACCCTTATGTGCACCACTACTCAGGTTGTAAAGCATAAGGGGTCAAAGGTCACACAAGGGTCAAAACGTGATTTTCACTTAAAACGCATTTGCAATTTATTGAAATGACCTAGGATCGTGAGAATTGGCCAACATATTCCTTTTGACCGTACGCATATATAATAGTTCGGTTTTTTAAATCTAAAAATGTTTGGGGTTATTAGGGGTCAAAATGTAAATTTTACTCCATTCACTCAAAACCCTACTTGTCCGAGGGAAAATGACTGATGATACTCAGAATTAGTCAAAAGATTTCTTGGATCAATGTTCATATAGGGTGCTTCTACACTAAAAGTGACATGTCAAACGGGGTCACTAGGGGTCATTGAACTTTACAGGGGGAAAATATAAGGCATGCTCCGATTTTGACCGGGTTTCTTTTATTTTGTGGGCATTGATGAGACAAGAACAAAAGTTAATCATACCGTTAAGGTCAAAGGTCAAGAAAAGGTCCCTAGGGGTCAAAATGTACATATTCACTCCTCGCACTCAAAATACTACTTGTCCGAGACGAAATGACCGATGATTGTAAGAATTTGTCAAAAGATTCCTCTTATTCATGTTCATATAGGGTGCTTCTCCATTAAAAGTGACATTTCAAACGGGGTCACTAGGGGTCATTGAACTATACTAGTGTAAAACTGAAGACATGCTCTGATTTTGACCGGACTACTTTTTTCTTGTGCGCATTGATAAGCCAAGAAAAAAGGTCAATTATAAGTTTGGGGTCAAAGGTCAAGAAAAGGTCATTAGGGTTCAAAATGTATTTTTTTAACTACTTCAGGGCTGATATTTATAAAAACAATTATCAAATATATAGTACAATTAAAGGTTATTGCCCTTTGACAACATATAGCAAGGTCAAAGGTCAAAGCCCTCGACTAATATCCGTGATCTAAGATCACAATTATCTCTAGTTTCTTTCTTTCTTTCTTTCTCCTGTCATAAGGCCTATAGCTCCGTAACCATTGAGCCGATTTTGACCATATTTGGTCATAAGTACCCTTATGTGCACCACTACTCAGGTTGTAAAGCATAAGGGGTCAAAGGTCACACAAGGGTAACTAGGGGCCAAAACGTGATTTTCACTTAAAACGCATTTGCAATTTATTGAAATGACCTAGGATCTTGAGAATTGGCCAACATATTCCTTTTGACCGTACGCATGTATAATAGTTCGGTTTTTTAAATCGAAAAATGTTTGGGGTTACTAGGGGTCAAAATGTAAATTTTACTCCATTCACTCAAAACCCTACTTGTCCGAGGGAAAATGACTGATGATACTCAGAATTGGTCAAAAGATTCCTTGGATCCATGTACATATAGGGTGCTTCTCCACTAAAAATGAAATGTCAAACGGGGTCACTAGGGGTCATTGAACTTTACAGGGGGAAAATATAAGGCATGCTCCGATTTTGACTGGGTTTCTTTTATTATGTGGGCATTGATGAGACAAGAACAGGTCCCTAGGGGTCAAAATGTACATTTTCACTCCGCGCACTCAAAATACTACTTATCCGAGACGAAATGACCGATGATTGTCAGAATTTGTCAAAAGATTCCTCTTATCCATGTTCAAATAGGGTGCTTCTCCATTAAAAGTGACATGTCAAACGGGGTCACTAGGGGTCATTGAACTATACAGGTGTAAAACTGAAGACATGCTCTGATTTTGACCGGACTACTTTTTTCTTGTGCGCATTGATAAGCCAAGAAAAAAAGTCAATTATAAGTTTGGGGTCAAAGGTCAAGAAAAGGTCATTAGGGTTCAAAATGTATTTTTTTAACTACTTCAGGGCTGAAATTTATATAAACAATTATCACATATAGTACAACTTAAGGTTATTGCCCTTTGACAACATATAGCAAGGTCAAAGGTCAAAGCCCTCGACTAATATCCGTGATCTAAGATCACAATTATCTCTAGTTCTTTCTTTCTCCTGTCATAAGACCTATAGCTCCGTAACCATTGAGCCGATTTTGACCATATTTGGTCATAAGTACCCTTATGTGCACCACTACTCAGGTTGTAAAGCATAAGGGGTCAAAGGTCACACAAAAATAACTAGGGGTCAAAACGTGATTTTCACTTAAAACGCATTTGCAATTTATTGAAATGACCTAGGATCGTCAGAATTGGCCAACATATTTCTTTTGACCGTACGCATATATAATAGTTCGGTTTTTTAAATCGAAAAATGTTTGGGGTCACTAGAGGGCAAAATGTAAATTTTACTCCATTCACTCAAAACCCTACTTGTCCGAGGGAAAATGACTGATGATACTCAGAATTAGTCAAAAGATTCCTTGGATCAATGTTCATATAGGGTGCTTCCACACTAAAAGTGACATGTCAAACGGGGTCACTAGGGGTCATTGAACTTTACAGGGGGAAAATATCAGGCATGCTCCGATTTTGACCGGGTTTCTTTTATTTTGTGGGCATTGATGAGACAAGAACAAAAGTCAATCATACCGTTAAGGTCAAAGGTCAAAAAAAGGTCACTAGGGGCCAAAATGTACATTTTCACTCCTCGCACTCAAAATACTACTTGTCCGAGACGAAATGACCGATGATTGTCAGAATTTGTCAAAAGATTCCTCTTATCCATGTTCATATAGGGTGCTTCTCCATTAAAAGTGACACGTCAAACGGGGTCACTAGGGGTCATTGAACTATACAGGTGTAAAACTGAAGACATGCTCTGATTTTGACCGGACTACTTTTTTCTTGTGCGCATTGATAAGCCAAGAAAAAAAGTCAATTATAAGTTTGGGGTCAAAGGTCAAGAAAAGGTCATTAGGATTCAAAATGTATTTTTTTAACAACTTCAGGGCTGGAATTTATAAAAACAATTATCAAATATAGTACAACTTAAGGTTATTGCCCTTTTACAACATATAGCAAGGTCGAAGGTCAAAGCCCTAGACTAATATCCGTGATCTAAGATCACAATTATCTCTAGTTTCTTCTTCTTTCTTCTTCTTCCGCCATGGGACCTATAGCTCCGTAACCATTGAGCCGATTTTGACCATATTTGGTCATAAGTACCCTTATGTGCACCACTACTCAGGTTGTAAAGCATAAGGGGTCAAAGGTCACACAAGGGTAACTAGGGGTCAAAACGTGATTTTCACTTAAAACGCATTTGCAATTTATTGAAATGACCTAGGATCTTGAGAATTGGCCAACATATTCCTTTTGACCGTACGCATATATAATAGTTCGGTTTTTTAAATCGTAAAATGTTTGGGGTTACTAGGGGTCAAAATGTAAATTTTACTCCATTCACTCAAAACCCTACTTGTCCGAGGGAAAATGACTGATGATACTCAGAACTGGTCAAAAGATTCCTTAGATCCATGTACATATAGGGTGCTTCTCCACTAAAAGTGAAATGTCAAACGGGGTCACTAGGGGTCATTGAACTTTACAAGGGGAAAATATAAGGCATGCTCCGATTTTGACCGGGTTTCTTTTATTATGTGGGCATTGATGAGACAAGAACAAAAGTCAATCATACCGTTAAGGTCAAAGGTCAAGAAAAGGTCCCTAGGGGTCAAAATGTACATTTTCACTCCGCGCACTCAAAATACTACTTGTCCGAGACGAAATGACCGATGATTGTCAGAATTTGTCAAAAGATTCCTCTTATCCATGTTCATATAGGGTGCTTCTCCATTAAAAGTGACATGTCAAACGGGGTCACTAGGGGTCATTGAACTATACAGGTGTAAAACTGAAGACATGCTCTGATTTTGACCGGACTACTTTTGTCTTGTGCGCATTGATAAGCCAAGAAAAACAGTTAATTATAAGTTTGGGGTCAAAGGTCAAGAAAAGGTCATTAGGGTTCAAAATGTATTTTTTTAACTACTTCAGGGCTGAAATTTATAAAAACAATTATCAAATATAGTACAACTTAAGGTTATTGCCCTTTGACAACATATAGCAATGTCAAAGCCCTCGACTAATATCCGTGATCTGAGATCACAATTATCTCTAGTTCTTTCTTTCTTCTTTCTTCCAACGCATGCTACTTCTCATACAGTTTACATGTCACAATCGCCATAATTGGTCAAATGGTTCCTTATGACCATGTGCATATAGGGTCTCCTGCGATTAAAATTCACATGTCATATGGGGTCACTAGGGGTCATTGAACTTTACAGGCATAAAAGTTAAGACATTGTCCGATTTGGACCAAACTTTAACATCTTGTTTGATTTGATGAGCCAAGAAAATAAGTCAATCATTTGAATTAGGTCAAAGGTCAACAAGGGGTCACTAGAGGTCAAAACGTGAATATCCTTAAAAACGCTACTTCTCCTACAGTTTACATGTTACAATCACCATACTTGGTCAAATGATTCCTTATGACCATGTGCATATAGGGTCTCCTGCGATTAAAATTCACATGTCATATGGGGTCACTAGGGGTCATTGAACTTTACAGGCATAAAAGTTAAGACATTGTCCGATTTGGACCAAACTTTGACATCTTGTTTGGTTTGATGAGCCAAGAAAATAAGTCAATCATTTAAATTAGGTCAAAGGTCAACAAGGGGTCACTAGAGGTCAAAACGTGAATATCCTTAAAAACGCTACTCCTCCTACAGTTTACATGTTACAATCACCACAATTAGTCAAATGATTCCTTATGACCATGTGCATATAGGGTTTCCTGCGATTAAAATTCACATGTCATATGGGGTCACTAGGGGTCATTGAACTTTACAGGCATAAAAGTTAAGACATTGTCCGATTTGGACCAAACTTTGACATCTTGTTTGGTTTGATGAGCCAAGAAAATAAGTCAATCATTTGAATTAGGTCAAAGGTCAACAAGGGGTCACTAGAGGTCAAAACGTGAATATCCTTAAAAACGCTACTCCTCCTACAGTTTACATGTTACAATCACCATACTTGGTCAAATGATTCCTTATGACCATGTGCATATAGGGTCTCCTGCTATTAAATTCACATGTCATATGGGGTCACTAGGGGTCATTGAACTTTACACGCATAAAAGTTAAGACATTGTCCGATTACGTTTGTAATCTAAGTCTTTTTATGTTCTATGATTGGTCACGCATTGTATTTTATGTAAGTTATTAACAAGTTTAATTGAAAATAAAACAATTTCTTAATTAAAAAATGCTTCTAGGGTCACTAAGGGTCATTGACCTATTGTAATTAATTAACAAAACCAATATTCGTGCTTCTCGAAGCACAACTCCTGTCTAGTTGTTATTGCTGTTCTCATGATCTCATCACACTTATTTTTATCAATGGCAATGTGATAATTAAGCAATATCATGATATAAAACAAATTGTGTATGCCTTTTGTTTGTTCAATCTTGAATTGTCTAGGTCCAATTTATTGAAGGAACAAAAGTCCAAATATGACCTTGATATAGTTTTTACTATCACAATCTCAGGCATACAATATTTGCAATATCACACTATTAGGCAGTCAATATTTTGCAACTATCAAACTCTCAGGCAGTCAATATTTGAAATATTACACTATTAGGCAGTCAATATTTTATAACTATCACACTCTCAGGCAGTCAATTTTTGTATAATACATAATTACTCTCTGATAACGGAATTGGACAGGACACAAAATTGTGATAGATAGCTGGTCGGCTATTTGCTGAGAGGATTTATTCCTTAAATACTACAGAATTCAACAGTGTCAAATTTTATTTGACATTATTATTTGATAATACAAATATTGAATATCTAATTCTAATAATATAGATGAATTGAATATATTAATTGATATCATACCAGTACATTTAAATATAATTTTAATCTATAAGTTCAAAAACACAGATTGGAAGGTCATAATAGGAAATACCGACTGCTCAGTTTCATAAACAGTTTCGGTTAATCAATTTCAAAAGGCCTAGTTAAGTACCAAAAACCTAAAGTTAAATAGCGGATCTGATGCCGCACCAATTGATAATATGATTATGACCAATGTCTTTGGCACCCGGGCGCCAAAGATACACAACCAACAGAGGCACCGGACTTGGGAAAGGACTCATGGGCCAAGATACACAACCAACAGGGCACCATGGAGGACCAAGATACACAATCAACAGTGGTCCGGAAAGGGATAGGAACAGACTAGCATAATGACATGGGGAAAACCCTATGAGCTAATTAGCCCTCCAATAGGGACAGGAGCCAAAGATACACAACTAACAGAGGCTCCGACCGGGGAGTGTGGCCAAGATACACTATGATCATTGGCACCAACACGGGGTGTGGACCAAGATACACAACCAACAGGGTCCACACAGGGCCGGAAAGAGGGGGACCCATGTGCACAACAAACATGGTCCGCCACATGGCAGGAATTTGAAATTTATTTTTGTTTATTAATTTGCATAAGAAACAACAAAACAAACAAAAATCCGAAAAAGGCAAATAATAAATAAATACAACCAAATAAAGGGTTTATAAATTGGGTGGGTGGGAGTGGCGATTTGTAATAGAACCTCTCAGCAGATCAGCCAACAAGCGAATGAAATAAAAAGGGGTCTGGCGGTAGAACAAAAAAAACCCGCGGGACCTGGAGGACGGCCTCTGATTGGCTCATCGACCGGTAGTCATGACAGGGATGTATACAACATCCAAAGCACGTCACTTCCGTTTCATAGAGTAAATGAGTTCGATCGAGAGTGCCCTCTATCAAACTTAATTGTATGTACCTACCACAACCTCTTTCATCACTATTATCGCCACAGTCATTGTCAAAATCACATCTCCAACTCGTTGGTATACAATGTGTGTTGGCACAAGTAAACTGGCTAGAACTACATGTTCTTGCAGCTACGATTGAAAAGAAAAGAAACAAAATCAGAACACAAACATGAATTTAATATTATACAGATATGACCAAAGATTCCAGAGGACAATATCCCGTATTTGTACAAACATTATTAATACAGAATTTCTGGGAATTCTACAATATTTTATATAGTGAAATAGGCAAACCCCTTTTTGAGCCTTTGACCCCCAATAGCAATAAGCTCAAGTCTTAATCCCTAACACAACCCAACAACTTTCACCAACTACATAAACCCGACTAGGCTTCCGTCACCATCAACACCAAATAAAATGTTAAATTGCTTCCATTGCTAATTGCCTTTACTAAAACAACTGTTAAAAGCTGGGGGAAGGGGGCATTCGTGTATATAAGGTATATGGGTATTGGGTATGTGCTGCTCTATGGGTAAGCTTTTTGCGAATAATTCCCTTAACATGAGGCATGATCTGTGCTGGAAAACCCGAAACATGAGCCCCAAATCAGCCATTTTTGAGGTAAAAACATCGCTAAGGCCTAGTAAAAAAATAAACATGTTTCCCGTCCCCGCCCGCCTCCTTTTTTGGCCGCCGCCTCCTATATTTTACTATTTACTATTTCCGAAAATTCTGTAAAAAAACAAACCCATGACACGGAATTATTGACATGGCTTCTCAATTGAAATAGTACCATGGGGACCAATACATGTAGGCCTACAGGCTACATCCTTTCGATCAATGATGTTTTGTTCCTCATTCAACCTGAAAAATGAAGAAAACATAAAGAAACAATGTGTACTTGGCTCTATTATTAGGTAAACCTTTTCATATTTTTATTCCTCTGGCAATTAGAGTGGAAAATCCTGTTTAGGAGTGTCTGCAACACAGTCAGTTGGTCACTTTCGACTTGGCGGCCATCTTGAAAAAAATAGCAAAAAATGGGAAAATAGTAAATAGTAAGACCCTCCCTCCTCCTTTTTTTAAAAAGTCCGGACGGGAAACATGTAATATTTTTTACTATGCCTAATAGTGGGTCAGGATTTTCTGGACTTTAATCTTAAAGCCATTACCAATTTTTAGTTTGACAATGCCATATTTTTTAGGTGTTTTTTTTTGAAAAATCTCATGTCTCTCACCCACTGGCTACTACAATGCATACCCATAGTCATACTTACGACAATTTTGTCTCTCATCTGAAAAATCCCCGCAGTCGTTGTCTCCATCACAAACCCAACTATTTCGTATACAGAAACCAGAGGGACATCTGAATTGTGTAGTACTGCATGTGCTTGCTGTATCAAACAAGAAAATATTATTAATATTTACATGAGTTTGTGATCAGATAAAAAAACTCCTTTTTTTCTATGAAAATTGAGATTTCGATATCAGAAAAAAACACCATTTCATTCTTATTATTCCAGCAAGATGTTATGACCTGCGAAATAGATGTTTCTTTTTGATACTTATAATCAAAAAAGAAATAAAGCAATATTATGTGATCTTTTTCAAATTTTTACACATATTTTTCTCTCTCTTATAATGAAGTTTGACTATCAGGAAAGACTTTCCTGGACTCATAAATCTACTTTGACTGTATTTTCAGTAAAAAAACAATCACACAACTTTACTAAATCATAATAGAAATCTGCTTCAAATTTAAGGAATTTTTCAACATAATATGTTTCATTTTGCTGGAGTAATAAGAAGGAAATGGTCTTCCTTCGGATATCTCAATTTTCATCATAAAGCATTTAGTTTAAAAATCTGATTTTGAAGTAATTAGGAAATGTATTGCTCTGTGACTTATAAGATAATTAAGTTTCAAGGTTATAAATGTAATTTGACAACAACAACAAATATTTCTAGGAAAAATTGTGCAGATAAATGAAAATGATCGCATAATACGCCTTTAATATATCTCTAAATGTGGTATACCGCACAGGTTCATATTTTGATGAAAATGATTTTTACTTGGCTATCATTTGAACAACTTGAGTAAGTAAACTAACATTTGGAAGACTTCTCTTTATGATGTGAATACAAAACACAATGTGAAGAAAATAATCAAGTGTTAGTAAAATCAAATTCAATTCAAAATATAAACTTCATTTCACACGCATCTCCAAGTTTAAATTTAAAATATTTAACGTTTTGTAAGCAAATTGCATTTCCATTGTTTATAAGAACAGACATAAGGTCTAAAAGTTCATTGTCTTATAAACACTTGAGACCAATTTACATGTCTATCTATATGTAACCAATGTGTTCTGTATAAGCAACATGCCATTGTTTGTATCTGCTTGCAGTTGGCTAGTGATCCTTATTTGCAATAAGACTATAATTGTCTGTTGATGCTACTATCTACGAGGGTCATTCAATAAGTTCTACCTCTCACCTCATACCTTTGCTATTATATATACAAGCCAAGTATGAAATATTCCACAATTGAAGCTTTGAATCTCAGACAAAATCACAGTAGATTGGTCTGAATACTTATTGTACTTTTCTAGATATGCAGTAAAAACCAAACTTCCATTTAGTGCGATGGAAACGGTAAAAAACAGTCAAATGTCTCTTAAGTGCTATTCATTTGGCCAATTCGTCGCTGTTCTGACATACCGGCACATCACAACAGAATTAAGTAAAGTGATGTGCCAGTATGTCAGAACAGCGATGAATTCTAAGAGACAAAATGTACCTATCGGTCAATAACAATCATTCTAAATTAAAAATATCTCTTGAACAATACAAGTCTCTTTAAACAATACAAGTGACTGATATTTCTTGGCGGAAAATGCCCTCTAATTAGCCAGAACCAGACCAGGACAGCCATCAATTTTAACCCTACCCTAGAGAACCGCTGCAAAAGTCATATTTATTTTTCATAGGAACTAAGAGATCTTCAAGATATATTTTTCTATCACTGACTACCTGATTAACTATTCTAAATATTGCATGGAAAATTTATAAAGTTACTATCATGTTAAGATTTAACATTGGAGGCATCACTGTGGCTTGACTTGTAACAACAAACATTTGACTGAATATCAGTATTCCTTGATGCTAAAGGCATGTCAATAGATGGTGTGACCGGTGACGTCATGTATTTACAAATGGGACACCCTCTCGTGATTCCCTCCGGGCAGAATATACAGTAAAGTTAATGAAGACAACATGAAATTTCTTTCTAATTAATTGTAAAACTCATTTATTTTTAATTCTTTTTGTGAAATTCGATAGCTTATAGCATTCCTAAGCAAGTTTAAAGACAGTTTTGATAACAATTTGCTGTAACACCACAATCTAGTTAGAAAACCTGATCTGGCCTATGTAAACTATAGGAATCTTGCCCGGTTAGTTTTGTCTCAAATCAACAGAGGGCGTCATAAATGTAAACAACGGTCACCTCATCTATACATTCAAGTTGATATTATACTATTTGCAAGCTACAAAGGTTGATATTGCCTACAATCTGATTTATACATGATAGTATAGCATTATATTCAGAAATCATCCATCTATTTTCAGTATTTAAATCGGGCAGTTAATACCTAATCATACAATACGGAGAGAATGTCAGCCTCATGACAAATGTCATGAGGCTGACATTCATATTAGCGATATTATGAGTGAGGAGGTAGAACTTATTGAATGACCCTCGTATATATCAATTTGTGAAGACATTTCAATGCTACAGTCTAAAACAATATTTAAAGGGACATAACAAATTGAAGTCTTTGGAAAGGGTTATTTTTTAAAGTTATATTATGCGATCTTTCCAAATGCACCCTCTATCCTTGGTTTTGACTTTGAAAGCAGATTTTCTTTCAGATTTGCATTTTTGATCATAAATCATAGAGTTCTTATAAGTTCCAGAGCTACATGATTCCTAATTATTTCAAAATCATGGTTTGAATATGTTGAAATAAACTGCCGGGCGGGGTCTGCTTCAACAACTGCTACTCCAAGTTCCATGGTTTGACATCGTGTTCATGTCATTTACAGAGTTTCTGGCTACGATCGCAACTGTTACACAAGTGAACATTTTATTTATAATGAAAATTGAAACAAATCTGTTGAAAATTTACATTGTGATTTATTAAAGTTCTATGATGGTTTTGCATGGAAAATACAGTCAAGATATAGATTTATGAGTCCAGAAAAGTCTTTCCTGGTAAGTCAAACATTGTAAGAAGAGAGAAAAATATGTATAAAAAATTGAAACATATCTCATAATATTGCTTAAAAATGTCAGATCATTTCTCTAATGGGTACAGGGCACTACTGTTTGGACACAATAAAAAGAGTATTTTAATACAGGACTAGACCTACAATTAGAACTGCTGTAAAAGTGGTAATTATTTTTTCACACTTTGCCGATTTTAAACTAGTTTGCGATTTATTTTTTTAAATCATGATTTGTAGCATCATCACATAGACCTATATATGAAAAGGAAAAAAAAAAATTTATGTGTTATTATTTTCCACAGTATCCAAATAGAAGCATGAGGGAACTCAGAGTGGAGCGTCCTAACACAACCTACTCATTCAGCCTCAAAGTATTTAGTCAAATGATGCCTTGCAGGGACAAACTGGATCAGATAACTGTGAGTATGTAACCATGTGTACTGTAGTGTACACAAACTGTACATAGTTGATGAAATGACATCACCCACCCTCTGACCGTGATGACCTTATTGGTTCCAAAACACTGATCAGACTTGCAGAACGAACTTTAAAAAGCTCTGTAGAATTCCATATGAACCAAGGTAACCCAGACCTGCATCTATGAACGAAACATTCAAGTTGTGGTACTAAATTTGTGTTACTAAATTCTGCGAGTTGCGAGTAGCGAGTTGATAGTTGCGAGTTCGAGTTGCGAGTGCGAGTTGCGAGTTGCGAGTTGCAAGTTGCGAGTTCAAATGTGCGAGTTGCGAGTTGGATTTTGCGAGTTTGAATTGCGAGTTGCGAGTTGCGAGTTCAATTGTGCGAGTTGCGAGTTGGATTTTGCGAGTTCGAATTGCGAGTTGCGAGTTGCGAGTTCAAATGTGCGAGTTGCGAGTTGGATTTTGCGAGTTAATATTTGCGAGTTGTCAAATGCGAGTTGCGAGTTCTTCATATTTGCGAGTTGTCATATGTTAATGTTAATGTGTTAATACTTTATTATGCTATCAACCTATCTGTGGCTGACTCAATGTTTCTATATGCTATGTGGGTACTTACCATTGGAGTGATTATTACATAAGGGACCGTTCACTATTTCTACCGGAACAGCATAAAACAGGAAAGGGTCACTACTTTTTAAAGAAATCAAAAGGGGGGGGTTATAACTTTTTTAGGAAATTAAAGGGGGTCATAACTCTTTTGAACCAATATTTCAAGACAAAATTTGACGATTTCAGCATGAAATGGCATTTATTTTGCGTTTTACCTAATTAGGTTAAACTAGACCAAAATTGACAATTTTAGCATGAAACAGCTAAATTCTGCGCGCAAGCGTTCATTTTAATACCAAATTAATTAGAATTATACCAAATTTGACAATTTTAGCGTTAAATGGCAAATAAAATGGATGGAAGTGCATGGTGAATCTGAGAGCGAAGTTGAAGATGCAAGGAGTTTACAAGACAGTGATTACACAAGTAGTGATGCAGATGATAACAGTGAAAACTTAGTAATGCAAGAAGTGATAAATATGTGGGATAGCGGCACAAACTCAACGCGTTCAGGAAGAATATCAAACAGGAGAGAACTAGAGGACTTCATTATTACTGATCTTTTCTTCCCTGTCTGAAATTATACACTACTCAACAAAAATCCAAAGTGTGTTATAATAATATAATTGTTGTATATTTTTATAGTATTCTCGAAAATTTATAATTGAAGGGGTGGATGTGCTAAGTTTAAGTGCCAAGTTATTGCACCCAACCCTTCAATTGTGTATATGCTTATTGTATTTGTATAGGCCTATGTGTGTGTAAAAAAAGGGGTCAAAACTTGTTTCTACGTTCCAGTGGGGGGGGGGGGGGGGGGGGCGGTCATAACTTTTAAGTATCTAGAAAAGAGGGGGGGTCATGATTTTTTTGGTTGTCACTTTCTTCCAGCTACCGCCCCCACCCCCACCCCCTGTAGAAATAATGAACGGATCCTAATGTAAAAAATATGGGGATCCTTCGGCCATCAAAATCATAGCCCCAAAAAGTGATCGCAACATACACCTTTAAAAAACAGGCAAAAAAAGGAGTTTGTTTCACATACAGTTGGCAATGAAAGCTGTAGTAATAATGTATTATTTGTTTGTTTGTTTGTTTGTTGTGTTTTTGCCCACTTATCTTTTGGCCGCTTCACACTCAATTGTGCTTGTTTTTTTACAAGTGAGGCTGATCGGTTAAAGGTTAACATGGTTATGAAAAAATAACTTTATGATTTTGATATTAATAGGTACCTCACAATGTTGGACAATATCTAGGCTATCTGAAACTGCATTTAAAAAAATTAAAATGCGGTACGTTCGCGGAACAGTCCATTATTGTCCAAGGGGTGAAAACAAGATGCGTCACGGACGGACATTTTAGTTCAAGTTCGTCATGCTATATTTTTATGTTAATGTAACATTTTCAGAGTTTTGTGATGTAATGTTGATAGCTGACACACTTTTCCATCAAATAAGATAAATATTTGGGAAAAAAGTTCTGGGGAAGTTATATCGCTAGACTTGCGTTAACATTTTGATGTTTTGCTGTCCGTCCGTGACACAAAAAAAGTTAAAAAGTTTTTTAACTAATTTCAAGGACAAAGTAAAAAAATAAAAACATAGTGAAGTATCTCCCTTATATGTATTCTTTCCCATGCAGGAGTATTAATTAATTAGGGCAGGCATAAATTAGTTAAATCTTTAATTAAAAGTTGTCACGGACGGACACAAATTTTGTCACGGACGGACACTGTTAGCTACTGTTCAGTTCTGAGCACACAAGCAAAGCTGAATACCACCCCTCTTACCATTAAATGAACTAGTCCATACAGGTATGCCCTTTATGCAAATGAGTAGGTTTGCTAAAGCAGTGAGCACATGTTATGATGCTCACCAGGTGCACTGTAAAATTACTTGAAGTCAAATGAAGTCATTTTGCTTATTTGCGCATTTGTGAACCCTCAGCAGATCTTCTTTGGTGAATCTGTAGTATAGCTTGCGCTTGTTAACCTTACTGCCTGTACATGCTGAAATAATGCTTGTAAATTAAAAGGGGTAGCATGAGATCAGTTAAAAGACACTGTTTAAAATTGCCCCATATAATAAGTGTATGTAAAATAAAATACAAATTGTTCACAGTTTTGTAACCTCCCGGCTTGATATGGGTAACTCCCTCTTGTTTGGCCTTCCGCAAGATCAGATTGCACGTCTTCAGCGTATTCAGAACAACGCTGCGCGCTTGGTCACTCTAACTAGGAAAAGATATCACATCACTCCCGTTTTAAAGAAGTTGCATTGGCTGCCGGTTGGTTACAGAATTGTATACAAATTGTTGCTCATTGTTTTTAAGGCTTTAAATGACATGGCACCGCAGTATATCACATGTCTTCTTAAACCATACATACCTACTCGTACACTCCGTTCCAGCGACAAGTCACTTCTTTGTGAACCTCGTTCAAAACACTCTTGGGGGGACAGAGCTTTTTCAATTGCAGCGCCACGTCTCTGGAACGCCTTACCCATTCATGTTAGATCATGCACATCCCTGGCACAATTCAAGACCTCTTTAAAAACCCATCTGACAAAGGATGCTTTTTATTAAAATTGTGTTTTTTCGGTTTCATATAAATAGGCTATATTTCTTTAAATTTTCAAATATTAGTAGTATTACATGTATTCACACATTATGATATCATTATTGACATAATTAATATACTATTAAGTTGTATTTAGTTAAATTATTGTAGATTAAGTTGTACTTTAAAATGTATGTTGTAATGTAAGTTATTTTTTGTATCGCGCCTCGAGCACCATTTTTGGTGGATTAGTGCGCATTATAAATCCACATTATTATTATTATTATTATTATTAAAAGCAAGTAACAGCATTGAAATCAGAAAGTATCATTGGAGTGGTTAGCACAAATTTAATTTTAAGCTTTGCACTATCAAAAGTTGCAGGCTTTTTCTTCATGAAACTTTGAAAAACTCAAAACACGGTTGGATGCCTACATGTATCCATTATCACTAATCTTTAATTACTCAATTAATTGAACAAAAACTTATCAAAGAAGGATCAAAATTGTTTTAAAAAGTTGTATCACAGCATACACTTACAGTCTTTTACACAATTAATCGAACAAAATTTATCAAAGAAGGGTCAAAATTGTTTTACAAAGTTGTATCACAGCATACAGTCTATTTATATGATGCAGCAGGTCTATCTCTTGCCATTTATTGTAAGAGGGGCAGGATTCAGTTTGGCATTTGTACTCAGAACTGAATAATGTCCGTCCGTGACAACATTTGTGTCCGTCCGTGACAACTTTTAATCACTGATTTAACTTATTTAATGACGCCATTGTTAAGTTTCATTTCTACATGAGAAAGGGGGTATATAGGGGAGATAGCTCACTATGTTTTTATTTTTTCTCTATTTCCTTGAAATGTGTCACGGACGGACAGCTCTGCATCAAAAAGTTATCACAAGGGCAGGGTAATTACTTCCCAGAACTTTTTTTCTGAAATATATTTCTTATTTAATGGGTAAATGTGCCATCTATCAATTTTTAATTTAAAAATATTGAAAATGTTTCATTAACATAAAATATGGCAAGGTCAACTTCTACTAAGAATGTCCGTCCATGACGCATCTTGTTTCTACCCCTTGGGCAATAATGGACTATTCCGAAAACTTTCTGCATTGTTTCTTCTTTTGGAATGCAGTTTCAGTTAGCCAAGATGTTGTCCAATATTGTGAGGTACATTTCAATATCAATATCAAAAAGCATTTTTTTCACACCAATGTTAACCTTGAACAGATCACCCTCTGCTATCAAAGTGCCAAATTCTGCAACCTTTGAATATAACCATCACACTAGTTTTGGTATATTGTGATCCTTTTTAATTACTACTACTACTACTACTACTTATGTCGTTCTCGAACGGTCTTCGTGATGGCTCGCCAAACTACTCTGTCCCTCATGCATGCTTACATCTCCTCATCATTCCTCAGTCCTGTGTCTTTCGCCAAGTTGTCCAAGTATGTTAACGCTGGGCGGCCGACAGATGTGTGTCCGTGTTTGGGTCTCCATAGCAGCAGGTCGGATACAATCTCATTTTCTCTTCTCATGCAATGTCCTGCAAATCTCATCCTTCGATCTGTGATGTTTTCTGATACCTTTTGTAAGTTTCCATACAGGTCTTTGTTTGGTACCTTATCTTTCCAACTAATGTTGAGTGCAGTTCTCAGCATTCTAGTGTAGCATCCATCTAGAGATTTATTCAGTCTGTTGGTGATGGTCCATGTCTCAGCTCCATACAGTAGAACACTTTGAACAGTAGCTTGGAAAAGTCTGATTTTGATTTTTCGACAGAGGCTGGATTTCCACACTTTGTTCAGAGCATTGCAGGCCTTCCAAGCAAGTGCTTTACGTACTTTTATGTCATGCTGGCTACTACCAACCCAAGCTCCCAGGTACTTGAAGTCCTCTACGTTGTCTAGGTTACTTCCATCAGAGGTTTTTAGCTGTACCGCTTGTGCTTGGTGGAATACCATGCATTTGGTTTTCTTGGCATTCATGTGGAGCCCAGTTTTGAGTGCTGCTTCCTCAACATATTTCAGCAACTTCGGTGCCTGCTCCTTAGTGTCAGAAAGTAACGCTATGTCATCTGCAAAGTCAAGATCAGTGACGTTCTTTGGCCCTATTCTTAGACTTTGTCTAGGCTTGAGGGTGAATCCTAGTTTAATTACTAAGACTGAAAAAAGATGACATACAATTTTTCTTACTATTTTGTAAGTATTTGATACCATTTTGTCATGTAAATAAGTGGCAATTTCAAAGTTCTTCAACATCTGTGTCCGTCCGTGACGCTAACAAATTTCCGTCTGTGACACAGCTTGTTACAGGTCTACCCTTCTCCTGTAAAAAATAAATCTGTTTTCAAATGCTGTGTATCAAACCATGTATCTCACTTACTATTTGACCATGGAAAGCTTGAGGAATATGGAATTGTTTAAATAGAAATTAAGAAGAAGTACTAAAGGTCCGGAGAACCCTATTTGTATCTTGTCCGTAGTGTTGGGAAAAGACTAATATCTTGACTGCTTTTTATTACTAAGACTGAAAATTCATGACTTAACATTTTTCTTACTATTTTGTAAGTATTTGATACCATTTTTTCATACTAAAGTATAAATAAGTGGCAATTTCAAAGTTTTTTATGTAGTTAACATTTGTGTCCGTCCGTGACAAAGTTTGTTACCCTACCCCTGTAAAAAATAAGAAATATTTTCATATGCTGTGTATCAGATATTCAAACCATGTATATTACTTACTATTTGACCTGGAAAGCATTGGGGAATATGGAGTTGACTAGATAGAAATTAAAAAGAAGCACTAAAAGGTAGAGAACCCTATTTCTATCTAGTCCGTCCGTGACACAAACATTTTCGTCGTTCTATTTTTAGTAACAAACCACACCTTATTTTTTTTTTTGTATTTCAATAAAGTTGATGATTCTCTATAACATTAAACATAAAAAGTTGAATAAATGTCAGTAGTTACTTTTTACAAACTGTTTTTCGCTCATGTTTTGCACAAACGTCCGTCCGTGACAAACCGATCAGCCTCAAGTACAAACAAATAAGATTGGGCTGATCACTATGATTATACGGCTCTACAAACTTACACATACAGGTATGTGAGGCAGGAGCAGAGGTAAATGAAAGTTTTGAAGCTTCAATTTGTTTATGAAATTCCCATAATAGGGGGCGGGTGGATTGGGCAAATATGTTTGAACACATGTTAAAGGGACATCAAGTGGTGTTGAAAATTTTAAATGTTTAAAAATTTACTTCAGAATTCAAGATGAACATTAAAAATTGCCATTATTGTTGTTTCTACTAACAAAAACACAGCAAAACTTGATTAAAACAATATCATCGCTATTTATTGAAAAACGCCCTCTATGCAAATATGGTTCGCGTTATGTATCACGTGTACTGCAGGGGGATACTGTCGGACGTAAAATGCTCGTCGCGGCTGTACGAGCATTTTTGAATCGACGTTTTCTTGTTCAAAGAGGGCTGATTTTTCTTAATCCTTATAGGTGTAAGTTCATACATGTAATACAATTATAAAAATAAACTAATCCCAGTTTTTATCATAATTGAGGGCGCAGCCTCCAACACATCTCTTAGTGTCCCTTTAATATCCCCAGACCCCTGCTTATGCACATTACTAGGTCAAGTAAAGCATTCCAACTTTAAACATAGACCCATACCTAAGAATACCATACAAAATTGTATCAAACAAGGCAGCTATTCATAAAACCTTACAAATGAAAGTCGGCTATTTCTCACACCTTTCAAAATAACATATAGAGCAGCTATAAATGCAAAGCTGCTAATTCCTTATACCCTAAAAAATAACAAATAGAGCAGCTATTAATGCAAAGCAGCTATTACCTATTATAATACCTTACAATATAAAGCAGAGCACTGTTCCAAATGCAAAGCGGCTAAAACACCATAAAGCAGCTATTAATGCTATTATTACCTGTACCTTGCAAAATAACTTATAAAGCAGCTAATACTGCTCCTTAAACAAAATAATGTAAAATAAAAATATCAAAGCGCTTTATTTGAACTTTAATTGAACTGAAATTTAAATGAAAGTAACTATCAAATAATAGGGAACTCGCAACTCGCATGTGACAACTCGCATGTGACAACTCGCAAATGTCAACTCGCATTTTTAACTCGCAACTCGCATTTTTCAACTCGCAACTCGTAACTCGCAACTTGAACTCGCAAAATATAACTCGCAACTCGCACATTTCAACTCGCAACTTGCAACTCGCAACTCGAACTCGCAAAATCCAACTCGCAACTCGCACATTTCAACTCGCAACTTGCAACTAGCAACTCGCAAAATCCAACTCGCAACTCGCACATTTCAACTCGCAACTTGCAACTCGCAACTTGCAACTCGCAACTTGAACTCGCAACTTGCACTCGCAACTCGAACTCACAACTATCAACTCGCAACTCGCACATTATCCAAACCCACAGGTAGCAAATGTGACACTGCTATTGGAAGTAACATTACCAATTTGACATCTTGGTATGCAGGACACTTAAAATGAACGTGATTGAAAATACAGAAATTGCAGGTTTACATCAACCATATGGATTGTTTAGGGTAGTTGTCACACCCGTTACAACATATACTTACTTTGGAAATATACACATAGTTCAAAATGTAACCATACAAAATGTATTAGATATACTTTAGAGGTAGAGGAAATAGGAGAGAGTAGAGAGTAGGGTTACGGTAGGGGTTAGGGTAGGGAAGGGGTAGGGAAGGGGTAGGGTAGGGAAGGGGTAGGGTAGGGAAGGGGTAGGGTAGGGGTAGGGTAGGTAAGGGTAGGGGTTTAGGGTTAGGGTTAGGGTTAGGGTAGGGTAGGGCAAGGGTAGGGCAAGGATAGGGTAGGGTAGGGTAGGGTAGGGTAGGGTAGGGTAGGGTAGGGTAGGGTAGGGTAGGGTAGGGTAGGGTAGGGTAGGGTAGGGTACATGTAGGGTATAATTTTCAAGACCTGCAATCAGGGGATACCCTGCTACTCTAACTTCAGATATCTCAAATGACTTTACCAGGACAACTGGCATTATGCATCCTGCTAATATACTTGACCCTGTCTTAACCTTGGTCAATGAACTTCTCTACATGCAGCCCACTAAGATTACTGATGATGATAGAAATGGGATTGGAATGAACTTGTAAATGCCATACTTAAGATCATTATTGGTAATACCACGATTATGAAGCTACAAGTAGTAGTTTCATGGTTGAACTTTGTTTGAGCATGGTTTGAGCAAAGTGGTTTTTATTAGGCCATTATTTTTGCATTAACAGTGACCTGAAATACTACGAGGGGTGGGGTTACTCAAACATAAGGATGTGCTGGAATCTTATTTGGCAACACAATTCTATAATCTATCCTCCGGGACCATCGGGATGTATCGCATCTGAAAACTATCTAAAGATAATATATTTGGAGGATATAAATGTAGACGTTTCTGAAAATGACATGCAAATAACACACTTTGTGTAGAACTTATTTTAGATTAAAAAGGTTTACTCTTTTTGGCAGCACAGGTTTCTAACCTCATCAGTTCCTTCCTTAACAAATCTCCATTTTGCCAGTTCAAGAGGAAATGACCCACATCAGAAAAATCTTACTATTCTGTAATTTTTTTAACCAACACATTTTCACTTTCCAGTACAGGCAGTATGAATGAATGAACAACTCCCATCTTTGACTGAAATACTTTTACATATTTTTAAATACACAAGTTGGTGGAAAACATGTGACATTTAGTAACTGGGTAACTTGCAGTAAGGTAAGGGCATCAAGATTCCATGAGATCAGAAAAGGGATTACAGGTCATCCATGTCTGATGCTACTACCAGTAGTTTGGGTCAAAGTTCAAGCCTATATAGTGAAAATATATCTGCATAGAGCATATATTGTTCAGTACCAAAGAAGTTTTCAAGAAAAAATATTTAAAGAGGAAAATGGTGACTTCCAACATTTTCAAAATTTTGAAAAAGAGATAATTTTTTTAACAGAATCAAGTTTATGATGAATGTATTCTGAACCCCCCCCCCCCCCCACCCCTATTGTATGGGTGAATATAGAAATGCTTTATCATATTCATTCTTGTGTCAATACATTAATGTGAATTGGTCTGCCATGCAGTTAAAAAAAACCCTGTTTAATGGTTAAAAGGTGATTTCCCTGACATTTCCCTTGAAAATCTAATGATGCATCTAATCTACAAACAAGCGCCCAAGGCTGGTATCTGCCTCCACGAATTGCCTTGAAGAATGTCCTTCTGCTGCAATGCCTTAACCCTAATTCTACTACACCACACAGCAACATTGCGGGAAAAAATGTTTTTATATATAACCGGCGTGCAGGTTTTTGGGCTACAAAACGGACCCATGCTATATAACGAGGTGACCTTTCTGGTGAATTTTGGGGGTCTGAAAAGAAATCTGTTGCCAAGTGTGGTGATCTAGAGTTAGGGTTATACAGCAATTTTCATTCCAAAATTTTGTAATTTTCATAATAGATAACCCTAACTCTACTACACCACACAGCAACTGTGCGGGAAAAAATGTTTTATAACCCGGCGTTCAGGTTTTTGGGCTAAAAAACGGACATAGGCTATATAACGAGGCGAATATACTCGCCGAGTGTCGACTGACAGCCGTGGTGTAGTGGCTAGGATCTGGACCCCCCCTGCTGGAGGTTCTGTGGTTCAAATCCCTGGGGGATCGGGGTGACCTTTCTGGTGAATTTTGGGGTCGGAAAAGAAATCTGTTGCAGTGTGGTGATCTAGAGTTAGGGTTATTCCATAAGTATGGAGAGGTCTTTGCTCAATCCACTTCATTTCATACCAAAATTGTGACCAGTCGCGTCAAAAAGGACAGGTTGTCGGCAAACACAATTTTGAGGGCATTATATTTGGTGAAATATAAAGAAAATAAAAGACAAAAATATGCTTCTTCAATTCATATCGTGTGATTACAAGGTCTGATTACATTCAACATGGTATCATTTCAAAGCTTAAAATGTTCTCTTTCAAGTCATACCAATAATTCAGAATTGATCCTTGCCTCCAACATGTCTATTTTGACATGACAGGTCACAATTAGGTATGTGACACTGTTACTTAGAGCATTTGAAAATGACAAACTATTTTTTCAGCAAAAAACAACATTAGGCCTTTTGATGAAAGGATTTAAGAACCACAAGCTAATTTTTACTCACATTTTGAGGTTTAGCAGGGGGGGGGGGGGGCAAAAAGGTTAAGATTCTTCGTAAGTGTGACTTCAGGGTCAAAAATTTGTCACAGGTTGCAAGAATCCATTACCATTCTTGCAATTTGCGAGAATGTGTAGATTCTCCTCCATTCAAACTACAAAAATCAACTTGGATTCTAGCTTGCAACACAAATTTTTGACCCTGGACTTATGAAGAGTGATTTTTGAACTCTTCTTAAGGGGGGACTTAAAGGAAGTTTTTGATTTGATTTTTTGAATTTTGCGAGTGCTGTAATTATTGAACTATTAATCTAATGCATATAAAAGTATACATTTTTGGAAAGGATATGGATCAGAGAATCCAAATTTTGTATTAATTTTGACCAAAAAAGTAGATTTTTTGAGAAAATCACAAAATTCACTTTTTTGACCCAAATGTTTTTGAACAAAGCTAACAAAAATAATTTTGAGTAAAAAATGGCCAAATCACTTGATAATGATGTTAATACAATAATAAAGGGAAGATTTTTTTTAAAACCTTATCTAATATTTTTGGAAATTTTGACCAAAAAGTGTCAAAATTTCAAAAAATATTGGATTAAGTTCAACAACAAAAAATCGTCCCTTCATTAGTGTCTTCACATCATCATCAAGTGATTTGGGCATTTTTAACTCAAAATTATGTTTGTTAGCTTTGTTCAACAAAATTGGGTCAAAAAAGTGATTTTTTTTTGTGTGTGATTTTCTCAAAAAAAATCAACATTTTTGGTCAAAATTGATGCCATAAATGGATTCTCTGACCAAAATCCCATCCAAAAATGTATACTTTTATATGCATTTGACTAATAGTTCAATAATTACAGCACTCACAAAATTCCAAAACTTCCTTGAGTCCCCCCCCCCCCCCCCCCCCCCCCCCCCCCCCCCCCCTTAAAGGTAGATGTTCCGATTTTCAACTTGAAGTTTTCTATTCTACATGAAAGGTCATCCTTAAAAAAGTCGTGTTCCAAAGTTTGAGTTGCATAGCTCTAATGGTTCTTATTTTAGACGCACAAGATGCTGTGAACTGTACCCATTGAGTAGTACACAAACTATATCGGTGGTTACCACCATTCGCGGTAATGCGACGTTATTTCATCGATTTCTCCGTAATTATACCGATTTAGGCCGTCAAATTTCAGTATGATGATGAGAAAAATACGAGCTTTCATATGATATGAAAATATCCGTATGTTTGAAATAATTCTGTGTTACGAAAATGTGATCGGGTCATCTACCTTTAAGTCTTGTTAAGATAACACTAAATAATTCATCCTAAATTAAGCTTTATGAAGTAGGACCCTCATCTAAAGGGTCCTATTCCATGAAAAATGAATTGTTCCACATTATTCATACAAAGAGTATTAAGAATAACTCATCTTCAGATTAATCTATAACTTTTATGAAATAGGGTCAAGATCAGTTTATGTGTTCAAAATTGAATGTCATAAAACATGACCATAGTACTTTCAGCACTGCTTTCACAATTATTTATATGACCCATTTAGCTCAATTGGAGCATACGTACATGTATAGGGTGAGTCAAAAAAAAGTTTACTCAACTTCAGCGATTTCTGTAGAATAAAGTATTCGTTTGTTTTCAAAACAATTTAATACGGTATAAAGACAAATCAATTAGCTTTAATATGAATTTTATCTGGTTTAGATTGGTTGAGGGAAACTTATTTTATGCTGTTTTGAATAAAAGTGACCAATTTAACGTCCGAACACGCTTCCAGATCTTGACCATTATATTTCATAAGATACGACCAATAAAAAATTACAATACAGACAGCGAAAGGATCAATTCCTTTGTTATGAAATGATTAAAGTGTGGTAATTGTGTCATAAATAGGCCTTAAAGCTGTCTATTGTTTAATCTATTGGAGACAATTTTGAACAAGTCTATTGTCTACTTAATTCTTTTAATAAACAAGATGTGTAATGCTTTATATCATAATCCTAGTAAACATTATTAAGCTCGTTAAGCTTGAAATTAAAAACCGTGTTTTTGGTGAAAAAACAGCTCCTGTACAGAAATAGTAATATTTACTTAACGGTATCATCAAATAGCGTGATTTTTTTCCTGATGGTAGCAAAGAAATGGCGCAATCATTTAAAGTTTTGTTTGCCTTGATTTTGTGGTCAGAAATATTTTTTTAGATTTTTTCAATTAGGGTAAACTTTTTTTTGACTCACCCTGTACTACAATTTCTGAAACATAGCTCAATGCCTCACTACATGTATACAGTTTTTTACTTTCAATGGGATCTAAGGCAAAAAAAAAAAAGGTTTGTCTCAGATGACATGAGAGACTGAAAATCTAATGCGGTCTGCAGATTTTTTGATTTTTTTTCCAGTTCACACCTGATCTTGCATTGTTTAGCCAGGTATAGAAGCACAAATTTACGAGTTTCCAGGTCTACCCAAATGATGGGATAAATGTCAAGTTAAATCAATCGATCAATTGCAAAATTGTGTGGAAAAACTTTTTTGATGTAAACAAAAGTGTATATTGTTAATCTTTTCGACAATCTGGGTTTTTTTAACATCGCGATTATTTGCTTTGCTTCATTCAATACACATTCGTGCGCTAGAGTCTTCAATCGATGTGTAATTGATCACAGATGAATTGATGTGTAATTGAGGCAATATGGGGACCCTAACTATTATATTCCCGATATGTTATTTTTACCATGTTACACTTTAGCAGTACATTTCGGTTTGGTACCACCTACATTTTTGTAGGGTTCACAGATCGCACATGGTATCATATCTGTGCGCCCTCATGCGTCGCTATTGCGGAATGGAAGGCTGAATAACGTCACAGCGCTAGTAACCGTGCGGTAATATTGAAGACTGGGGAATGTGCATTAATTTTTGACCGTATGATTATGACATTTTGACAGACGAAAACAACCGCATGAACCAGGATAGTTGGGGCCTATTTACCTGATATTTGGGGAAAAAAACACACTACAAAAACATGAAAAAACATGGGGAAACAAGTTAACATGGGTGGTTTTGGTAAAGCGCACAGGTCATTTGAGACAAACTTTTTTTCTTTTTTTGGCCTAATGACCAACAGAATATTTTATTTTATTTTATACTACTTCCTCCATCACTAGTTTCATACATGAAATAAACTTTGTTCAAACCTGTGATGGGCTGCTAAACAATAACTTTTCAAAACAATTACAAAACATCAAATATTTATAGAGCAATAAGTTATCAAACTAGGCTTGATTTCAAATCATATGTTCAGTAACACTACAGGCCATGTGCAGCATGTCTAGCCAACATGTAGCAAGGGGTCCTTGTACCAGAACACAGAATCCTGCTCTCTGTTACAGTTTATACACATGACCTATTTCGAACTAAATTGCCAAATTTGGCCTGGTTTTATAGGCTGTTCAGATCAAAACCATAAGATGTGAGTGCTTGAAAGAGGAAAATTGCCATCATTCAAAATCAACAGGCTGGCATGCTTGGAAAGTTTACTTCTCTACTGTACAAGGGCAGAAAAAAGACGGAAAGACAAAATGAAAATGAAAATGAATCTGCTGAAAAAGAGGAAACTCCCTTTCAATGAACCTTACGGAGTGTTCAGAAATACTTTAATACTTTGGTGGGGTGGGGTGGGGGGGGGGGCTGGGCAAAATGAGGGGGCCCAAAAAGGTTTGAAGTTGCCAAAAGGGGAGGACCAAAAAGTTGTTGGTACATAAAGGGGGGTGGGTCACAAAAGTTTGGCCAAATGGATACTATAACGCCTGGATGGACAAAAATAATTGCGCGCATAACACGCTTTAGTTTATAATTGTTCAATTTTAAAAAGGCAAGAGGTGTAGAAAGACAATTTGTGTAGAAAAAAAATAAAACCCACTACACAAGAATATTTTTGTGAACTTTTATTTTAGAGGTCAAAGAGAACATTTTCATTTTGGGGTGTAAAATGAAACTTGGATCATGATAGGGTAGGCAACGTCCGGACCGACCATTGCAAATTGTGTCAATAAAGTTTTTCAACTTGTTAAGGGGGGGGGGGGGGTCAAAAAGTCTTATTTTTTTATTTTAATATTTTTTCAACACCAAGTAAAGTGCCTTTTTACTTGACAGTAATAGGCGGTACAATGACTTGAACAGTGATGTACGCGGCGGTGTAACGTGTCACCAAGAGAAGAATGTATGTCAAATTGAGGCACTATTCACACAAAATGCTTGAAAAGGGTTTTATTTACTTGCATAATAATCCTAACCCCAGCAGCATGTTTTTTGGACTATCAGTGGAGAAAAACTGGTCACATTTTTATATCTTTTTTTTGTGCATTTTTCTTTTCTCTTTTTTGGTGGGGGGGGGGGGGGGGACCTGGCATCGCCGGCACCGGGGATCGAACCCAAGTCACCTGCACTGAGCTATTAAAGGTTAAAAAAGAGTTGTGTTGCCCTCATCCATTTTTTAGATTTTTTTTTTAAAGATTTTATTTTTAAAGTTTTTTTTTTTTTTTTTTTTTAAGATTTGAACACTATTTTTACCTATCTTCCGGTTCATAAATTTGTGTAAAAGCCAACGAAACCCAGAAAACCAAACAACAAGCTCGGGTTTGTTACTCCACGCACGAGAAAGAAAATGCAACTAGTATATTGTTTTTATTTAGTCTCATTCTCCCCATCGTTGTCTTTAATTCAGTATATAATATAATAATATGTGGATATTCCATACTACAGCCAGTAAACTCGGTGAGTGTGACCACAGATTCGCCTGGTCACTAAATTTGGCTCTTTTTAAAGTTCAAAAATTGAAGAATGTAGGCCTGTATGCCATTTTTACTGCATGATTGGCTATCAAATTATTTGTTACATGTTAACATTATACAGTACAATTAACAATGTTTACGCTTTACAATTAAAGATTAGACAGGGTTACTTAAGACATCAAGTTCCACTATACTTGAGTTCCTGTCACTGGGCTATTATAGTATTAACTCTCGATAAGGTGTGTTACTATTTTGCTATATTGAATGATAGTTAACCAAGGCATCTTAACTAGTAGGCCAACAAGTTTGAAAATTGAGGTATGCCTAGAAGATTTGGCACATGCTCTCCTGTGATTTACATCAGTATTTATGTTTACATGTACATTTAACCATTTGGCCCAAGACATTTTACGTTTTTGATGCAAATTTTTAGGGCAAATATCAAAACTGGAGCCAATGACCTCTAAACAATGCATTCAGACACTTCAGGTAGTTTCAGACAAATACAATTATGATTTACTGTTGGTAAACACAGCATGTGACTTCAAGTTCAAAAGAGTGCCCATGAGTCATTCCATAAAATGTTATAGTACTGACATACATGTCATTCCCCATCAGTAGGAAAGGGTCTTGTATTGATTGGAGGTACAAACCAGGTTTTACAGTGAAGAGGTGCTTGACCCAAATAAAAGCGATTGTATTTTATTTCCTTAAATTAAAAGAAAAGCATAAAGAGACCTGCGGGGGGGGGGGGGGGGGGGCACTCAACTTTTTGGGGGTAGGGGTGTGCCGCACAGGGTCTCAAAAAGGAGAGCTGCAGAACTGAACTGAGAGGATTTTATGACGAAAAATAGGGTCTTAGGAACTGATTTTTCAAAAAAGTAGGTCTTGAGAACTGGCCTATAGTTTCAATTTTGATTAGCAAAAACGCAACTTTTCGATTTGGGGTTTTAGAACGCAACATTTTCGAAGAATTGGATCTTTGGACACGCAACATTTTGTGATTTTTGAATTTTCAATAAAATTGAGGGTCTAAAAAACTGATGCAGGCTCAAAAGGGGGGTCATAAGAGCTACTTGTAGCAGCAGAGGGTGAAAAAGGGAGTCTTCAGCGCTGCACATAAAACTTACAACAAACTTTTCAGGTATCGTATACATTGGTATGTTTTCTGCAGTTTAACCCTATTGTTGTCAATGAAGCATGCACAATATCGCCCAAATACACCTTCCTGACAACGCAAATTCGAATAAATACCGCCTTCGGTGGAAAAATTAAATAATGGACAATGCTGTGCTTATATACTGCCATATACCACGACTGGGCACGTTGGTACCACCCGGCGTGGAAGTTTTTCGCTGAAAAAAATGGACCCACTCCATACAGTCTGGGCAATACACTGCTCAGACTGTGCTTGGAAGGCGTGGTGTAGCGGGGGATTGGAAGCTCCACGTGCTGGAGGTCCCCGGGGGGGATCGGGGGGGATATTTTGGTCGATTTTCCACGTTGAAGAAAAAATTCTGAAAAAAGTGGGGGGTAGAGTTAGGGTTAATACTATATAGTTCTGCCCATCTGTTATTTTCGTTTGATCGCCCCTTTCCTTTTTAAAAGAATCTTTATTCAATAAAAAAAAGTTATGGATGAAATGAAAAAGAAAGAAAAAGGAACATAATAGAATTCCTAAAGGAAGCGCGAGGGGACGGGAAATTACTTTATTTTTTTACTTGGCCTTTAAACCTGATATACTGATCATAGACTGGTAGTATTTTTCCTAAAGTTAATAGTGGTTTTAAAATTTAAAAATAAAGATGATGCCATGGTAAAAAATAGCTATATTAAAATCATCACATATTTCTTGTTTTAATAATAATATTGTTTTTATGACTGCCGTCGGTTATTTGGGTTGGGGGGGGGGGGGGGTGTGTTGATAAACAAGAAAATTGGGTCACAATGATGGAAGTGGAACCAATGTATACACTTATAAAATCTAACATAGACAGTACATGACTACATGTACAGTCTACATGCTGTACTCAACCATCTCCCATAGGCCATAGTATTGCGATTCATTTCTAAGAACCTATCCATGGGTGCATTCCTAGGGAGCTGTTTGAGGTGAGGAATCGTTACTAAAAGCCCCACACATTACACATGTACTGACCCCAAGGCAATTACCAGTTGGAAGGTCAGGGGCATCAAATATCAAGAACCTGCATGGTAATCATCACTGGCTGGTACCAGGGTACAACATGGTGGGTGGATAGTTCACATAGCGGGAATGGGATTTTATAACAGGTTGATTGTGCAACCTGCGTAATGCAAAGAATCCAAAAAACTACTTTCGATTCAGTTATTCGGTATGGTATACCATGGTTCTGCCTAAACCAGTTTTACTGTACACGCCTACTCGATCATGAATCCAAATAAAAATGTTATTAGGAAATGTTTAGCTATAAAATTTCCTGTATTATGTATGTATATTTTCTTATGTTCTGTTTTGTACATATTTCTGCAAAATTGAGCTGATTTAATAAAAGTAGGAATCTGTTGTAATCAATTTTTCAAATAAAATCTGAATATTTAACCAACTGGTATCATACTGTAAAAGTGGTAATTTTCTTTTCTCACAATTAATTTTTATGTGATTATTTTTCTGCGCTTTGCGGATTTTAGAGTTTAATAGCATGATTTTAAATTTGCGATTCGTAGGTTAGCTTTATCACAGAAATATATTTGTGTGTTAGTATTTTGGCGGTCGCTGGTTCAAACGCGAAAAGCGTTAAAATAAATGTTGTGAAACAATTTCCACTTTTACAGTATTCGTAGCAAAGTGTAGTTGCTTTTAAGCAACATGGCAATTTAATAAGAGTTTCCTGATAACATGTCTCAAAAATAACCTCATCATTAAATTATCTATTACTTTCATTACTTTTATGCATTTTAATCTTCGACAAATGAATTCATTCTCCTAAAACTAAAAGGGAGTACTTTTAAATTAAACATTATAACATATTAATAATAAACTCATTATAAACTCATATTTAGTTGATGATAAACACATGTTTTTGTTAGTCCTTACAAGTCATAATACTAACTTATATGGTGTTTTTTAAAACTTAAATGTTAGAACTTACGTTACTTACCTCTATATGCATGAGAAATGTCTCTTCAAATGTTTAAATATTTCTATGGGCCCAAGCAAATAGCTGCTGTGCCGCGTGCTTCACGATTCTATCTCGTGGCACGATCCGGCCAGCTGTTGATTACTGTATACATAATTTTAGGGTGATACTGATATTTGATGGAAAAAAATGGATGAATGTGACCATTGATGATGATGGTATATGTACAGCAACAGTCAATTTGTGAAGTTACCGTATTATATGTACTGTACATGTAGTATACGGCTTTCTGTCAAATAAATTTGTCCTTCTTAAATACAGGATTGTTTGTTTACACGGTCGGTCCGTACAGACCAGTGGCGTATCTCTGGGGTATTTTTCGGGGGGGGGGGGGGGGGTGGGGGGGGGGGGTGGGGGGGAGCGGGGGGAAAAGGTGGTTTTTTTGGTAGAATTTTAACTTTTTCCCGGAGGAATTTAACTTTACTCACCCTGAGAATTGCTGCTGGCTCGTCAGAAATTTGAGAGGGGGGGGGGGGAGGTGGGGGAGGGGGGTGTGATGTTGGGTTCCCAAACAGGAGCTCGACAACCAACTAACAGTGATGCCAACCATACTCAAATTGGTACCCTTGAACTCAGCCCCCCCCCCCCCAACCTGTATTAATTTACAAAACAAATCCACATTTTAGATTTTTGCCCAGTAGTTTCAGCTGTTCCTGGTCAATGAGCTATTCTTTCCAGTCAAAGCCGCCAGAGGGTGGTGGGGGAGAGTAAAAATTGACACACAAATAAAAAACAAATAAAAAATGGAAGACAAAAAAACGAGCGCGTCGCTCCGATTTTGAAGCCTTTGCAAGCTTTGAGACAAACCTTTTTTTTGCCAAATCATGCTGTCTGAATGGAATGCAAGGAAGAAAACCCTGAGTTACAAACTAAAGTAAAAGTTACAACTAAAGTAAAAGAGCCATCTGAATCTGAAGATATTCTTGGTAGACCTTATTAATAAGGTATCACGCCAAGCTTTGTAAAACATCACGTCCATTATGCCATTGCTGTTGGTCCACTATTACCTCAACCCTATAATGATAGGGCCTACTCAGGGGTATGCCACTCAGCTTTTAAAAAATTTAGTCAGCATAGAATTGGTGGCGCTATACCGATCAGGCGTGATTGTAGCAGACGACGCGACGCTGGCCACGCGTCTCTCAGACGACCCAATATGACAACAGGAGTGCACCATTTTGAAATATTTTTAACAGTCATCGCCCGGTTAACGATGAAAATTCATCTAATTATGATGAATTTGTCAAAATGATAACAATTAACATTCGCGTTTAGGTGTTATTCCTATACAAATTCAAAATGTAGGTTTCGCGTGACCACCGTCGTCTGTGTAAATCTACCGCCAGAACAGCGCCACCAAACCTATGCTGACTAAAAATGACGTTAAACCTGGTTAAACGCATTAAACCCTGGTCACGGACGCATTCCGAACGATTACCCTAATTCATGAATTAGTATATGCAAAAGGGACTTTTTTTCGCTACGTACGTCAGTCAGTACAGGTCTTTCCTATCCCAAAATTAATAGTATCCCTGGCCTACTCCCATTCCATCCTCCCTCGACACCCTCCCACTGCAGTGCGAACTATTGTTTGAAATGAATTTGAAATGGAATACTTTTATACTTTGGAGCTGTCGGTAGCCTACATACATACCCAGCGTATAGTATAAATACTTACATTGTTGTTGTGAAAGCGTAAATGGAATTAATATGGTGAGTGCGACTAGCGGCAATAGATCCTTGCAGATACCACCCATTGTCTATTTCAATGAATTGCTCACTCAAACAGATCTTTCCAACAGGTTCTCAGCATCTGCGCCGGGCGGAAGGGAAGGTCACCACGAACACAGCGAAGATGAATTCATTCGTGTAGGTAGTCACTTTACACAGATTTTGAAATCAAACTGAGAACAGACATCAGTTGAATTGTTCTGAGTGATCAGTAGAAGATATCAGTCTACCAGACGTGCAGTCAGATAGCTACGGTCAATTCTGGTGAAAGTTTAAAGTCTATGTTGTTTCGATTCATCAATCGCTTTGCACATGCACATCTTGACGTAAACATCAACTTCGGGAAAGTGACACTTCAAAAAAGTTTTTAATAGAGCAATAACATTTATATATAGCGGATTTTCGGATAAAGTATTTTGTTACAATATGTAACAAAATATCTTGAAATTATTTATTTTTGAATGCAAAATCATTTAACAAGATAATAAATAAAGAGTTAGTTTCATTGCTTATAACATTTATATATTATACAACACTTTTAACACATTAAATCTAAGGATTTTTACGCCTTCCTCATGTAAGGCAATAGAGGGGGCACTTTCCTTTGAATTTCGTAAAGGGAGACGGTCTGTAAATAGTCAAACGTCGGCTGCTAAACCCCCTAAAAAAACCAAATAATGAAACAGAAACAAGTGATAGGGACAAATGAAAAACAATAGTTTTCCGCAAATTTTTATTTATGATTGTCTTATTTGACCTGCCAATTTTATGAATAATGATGAGTGAGGTACACTGACTGATGTACATGCATGCGCACTCTCATGACCGTTGTGAAATTGGTGCGCATCTGCTCTTACACTCTCAGCAAAAAAGGTTCAACATAGAACCATATTAATGGTTCCTTACGTTGTCCTCCATAATATGGAACCCTCTTGAAAGGTTCTTTAAAAAACAAAAAAGGTTCTTCAGTTTTGAGGGTTCTTCAGGGTTAAAGAACCCTCTTGAAAGGTTTTTAAAGAACCAAAAAAGTTCTTCAGTTAGGCCTATATGTTATTATAGAACCATTAGGATTCTTCAGAAATATTTAGAAATAGATTGTTTCAAGCACCATTTGATTTTGCTGCTTGCATACTTTTCTAATTTACTTCATTAATATAATGCATGTATCTGGTTTGTGAACCATCACTATTATATAGTGAGTGATGACGTCTGACGTCTTGAATTAATCATGTTAATAAAATGAATGCTAGCAAGACCAAGTTTATGTCATATTTACCAGAGCCAGAAGGGATCCATACAGACTACAAATGATGACAACAAGCTGGAGGAAGTTCAAGATTTTAAATATCTTGGTGCCTGGATTGAGAGTACGGCAAAAGACATTAAGCAACGCAAAGCAGCAGCATGGAGAGCGTGTGGCAAAATGAACAAAATATGGAAGTCAACTCTATCTCGGAAATTCAAACTTCGCCTGTTTGCCTCAACGGTGGAGTCAGTTCTGCTAAGCCTATGGATGTGAAGCTTGGACCATTACTCCCAAGCTACAGAAAGAGCTAGATGGCTGCTACACCAGAATGCTGCGAGCAGTACTCAATGTCAACTGGAAACATTTATACCAAACACCCAACTGTATGCATGGTGACCTCCCCAAAATAAGCCAGAAGATCCGGAAGAGACGAACAAGGTTTGCTGGCCACTGTTACATAAGTGAGGAGCCAGTATCCAAACTGGTGCACTGGATCCCCAAACATGGCAAAAGAAAGCCGGGACGACCTGCTCTGACATTTATCGATCTACTCAAGCAAGATACTGGACTGGAGACGAGTAGCATAAAGACAGCAATGAACGACAGAAGAGTGTGGAGAAACATCGTAGATCGGGGACACGACCCGAATTAAGCAAGCAGTAAGCAATAAAATGGATATAAATCCTTACGAAATCTACTTTCCATGGTGTTAATTTTAAAGAAGCCGATGTACACCCCAGCCAACATCGACCGTGGGCCCACAGTGGGCCCTCATATAGGACCCTTAATATTTTGTCCACTTTGGCCCGTATACAGGCCAAAGTGGACAACATATTAAGAGTCCCATGAGGGCCCACGATCGATGTTGGCTGGGACCCGTGTGTCAAATAGTTCTGAAGTGCAAGTCATTATAAAGAACTCTCACAGCTTTTCATGGAACCCTTTTTTCGTATTTTAGGGTTTTATAAGGAACCGCTGACTCAGGAAGAACCTTTCATTCTGGGTTTTGAACAATTGTATCCTTCTTAGAACCATTAAAGGTTCCTTGAGTGCAGAAAGTTCTACATCGAACCCCGAGCTTACTCAAAGAACCCTTTTCGAACCATTTTTGCTGAGAGTGTAGGCCTACTTTACACGGAGAACAATTATATATAGAATTATAGAATGACTGCAAAATTTCATGCAATTTTGCACTTCAACCTGCCATAAAATATGAACCCCAAGTCGTCTGGCGTTTAAGAGCCATCCATTTGTAAAGCGCTTTTCATCCTCTATCTATCCATGTAGGATTTGTGATCACAGTCACAGAGTATACTTTCTTGGGCGTTTTTGGAAAAAGTAAAGCCTATGTCACCTCTCCCTACTGTGAAAAACATAAAAAACCCACTATGTTTAGCCGTTTTGGACCATTTATTGCTTTATTCTCTGAACACTCTATAGTCTTACTATATAACACATTGTATTTTTTACTTGTCTATAATAATTATTGGTAATAATTTAGCCGTTTTGGACCATTTATTGCTTTATTCCGATCTGAACACTCTATAGTCTTACTGATATAACACATTGTATTTTTTACTTGTCTATAATAATTATTGGTAATGCACTGTTACAACAACTTCATAGACCTATTACAAATTCATAGACCTATACATTGCTATAAATGGCGAATTTAAGATTTGTGATATTTTATTTATTTATTTGAACATAAACACTTTTACAACGTGGCACTCGTCTACCCTCCGGTGCGCTCATAATACAGGGTGAGTCAAAATACTTTTTGTACAAAATTGGTAAATGTTTTCATTGTTTTTGAGATGATCGAGAGTAGACATACTTCTTCATACTTGGTAAAGTTTTCACGACAATATCATATTCCACGCCAGATTTACAACATATTTACGAAAAGACGCGAAATCAAAAGTGTTCCAAGTTTGGTGGTGGATGTTAACACTAGTTATTCATACACCACAACACTGTATAACTGTTGCAATGGATACCAAATTAATATGGTTTTTTGTTGAATCTCTGATAAATAAAACGATATTGCATGCAACGTATTTAATTATATTATAATATAACTCAGTATTGCACAAAAATATTCATCAAAATGGGTTTATCCTTCATGTAATTCTGCACGGAATTAGCCTAGCACAAAATCTGTGTTAAACTGTGTTAAAGGATTAAATAATATATAGACTCGGAAAAACTGGCGAGAATTAAATTAACAAAGACCCAGTCTAACTCATAAATGAATTACACAAGGATACACCTAAAAATGGACTATGCACTTGGCCTGGTAAGTTGTCAAAGCACAAACTGTTTAAAGATATAGGCCTAAGATATGTTTTTCTCTCAGACTTGAGATCGCTCATATCAGTTCGAATAAAATAACAAGTTTCCCTTAGATAAGTTGGAACAGATTTTATTTTACAGAATTTCGAAAAATGCACATATCTCCCGTTACGAATAACCAATTTGAATGAAATAACAATTTAGGTTATAGCTAGTAGGCCTAATGTCACCTTAATAGGCCAGTCATTAAATATATTCATTTTTGCATTTTAACTGATTTAAAAAATCGGTGAAATCGGGACCTGACTATTTTGACTCATCCTGTATACAGTAATTATTAACAAGACGAAAGAACATTAAAGGTGTATGCTCCGATCACTATTTTTTGGCTATGATTTTTTTCTTCTTCACAGCAAGATGTTTTGATATCAGAAGAATCCCTATTATTTTTCTCATTATGTCTGTAAAATCTTAGGGGCCAGAGAAGTTCCATATAGAAATTATAGGCTAAAATGTGGTGAAATACTGACAAAGGTGGTTAACCGCCATGTTAGTTTGTGTAGGCTACTTTGGGCAAATGAGTGTGACCTTGTGCGTTTAAAATTAGAACCATTGCAGTTATGCAACTCAAACTTTGGAATGCGACAATTTTAAGGATGACCTTTCATGGAAAACATCAAGTTGTCTTATCTACGCTGATGCAAGAATGCGGGCAAGGCTGTATTAACTCTTCCCAAGCTCAATCAATTATAAAGACGTAGTCCTAGCTCATTCTGAACTTGAATGGAGCAACGAAGTGTAAGATATTACAAAATCACACTGATGTCCCACACACACCGCTTGCGCTACCCTCGGAACCGAAATAATCCTCTGCACTTCCCCAACGGATTTAAAGTCGGTATAAATATTTAAAAGTTTGTTCATTAACCATTATTTACTAATTAAAACCCTCATGGCTGACGAAATCCTTTTAGTTTTTGCGTAGTTTTATAGTTTTTACGAAATGTGAATTTGTATTTTAGACCGACCCCAAACCAGGGTATACGATGTTGCGAAGCAATAAGTATTTAGGTATTTCTTTCTTTTTACACACGTATAAGATAGAATGGCTTGGTGGCCCAACGGACTAGAGCGTCGTAATTAACAGATGCATAATAGGGTGTACGTTGAGATCGCATCCCAGGGATCAAACCTGTCTGGTAGCGCTTTTTCTTTTGTCTTTATATTTGTACAACTTTTGACGTTGTTTTATAAATTAAACATTGGAAATTTAATTCATACTTTACAAATCATGAAATGCCTTTTCCCTCTGAAATATGGTATTTGAATTATTTTTTATAATTGCAATAGGGCCTACTACTTTGCAATATAATATGAACAGGGGCGCAACTCAGAAATTTCATTTTTTTTTCTTTTTCTTTTTTTGGGTTGGGGGCGGGGGGGGGGGGGGGGGGTGCGGGGCATCAGGGGTGCATGGTCTCTGACTAGGGGCATATCCAGTGGCGGCGCCAGCATTACAAAAAATGGTGGGTAAACGGGGGGGGGCAAGATACATTCGTGGTGGGTAATGCGCGCAAAAGCAAAACCGTGTGCCTTTTAATATCAGAATTACCTAAATGTAGCTTAATTTGGCCTAAAAGTAGGTATTTCAGACCATTTTAGAGTTTTTACTTTAAAAGTCAAACGTAGCCACTGGTCAAATTAGGGCATGTATTGCACTGTCATGGGTCATTGTATTTTGTCATATTTCATTTGGGGGAGGGCATCAGGGGGACCATGGTTTCTGACTGGGGGGAAATCACCTAAAAATAGTTTTTGGTCTAAAAGTAGGACCGTATTTCAGACCATTATAGAGCTATTTTTTTACTTTAAAAGTCAAGCCACTTGGCAAATTAGGGCATGTAGGCTACTGCACTGTCATGGGTAACATCGTATTTTGTCATATTTCATTTGGGGGCATCAGGGGGGGGGGGGCATGGTTTCTGACGGGGGGGGGGGCTACGTCACTGAATATATGAACGATGTTGTATGGGCGGCCATTGGGTTAAAGTATTGAATATACGGTAGTCTAAATCGGGGTAAAGAGATATTAATAAATTATAATTTTGTAATGAATACTAATTAATTATCAATATGAATATTAATTAGCAATATGAATGATCCAGATTGAACTGAAATGATCCTGGTTGAACCGAGATGATCCAAGAGAATCCCAAATTAATCATGAATATTCATATTGCCAATTTATAATAATTACAAACAAATTATCATCATTTATTCATCTCTTACAAATTACAAGACTATATTCAATAAATCTAATGATACTGTGCAGATGCTTTTTCCCCTCTGAAATATGATATTTGAATTAATTGCAATTTAATATTAGAGAAATGTACGGCTTTTCACAAGAAGCACGGCGCGGCGACAAAAAAATATCTTAATTTATTCATCTCTTTCAATCAATGATTTTTTACTCTGTTTTTTAAAACTATTTTTAATATATAAATACTGGTGTTCTACAAATATGTTTCGATGTGTTTTCCTCGGTTTCAGTGTGTTTTCCTGGTCCATGTTCAGGTAGTAATAATAGATCTTTTCAACATGGCGCCCTCTGCCGTCATTTTTAACCCCCTAAAGCATATCATTTTACAGTTCTATTTATGACAATAAAACGGGAATACCAGCCAAGTTGAGCTTTACTAGCAGTAATTACCCCCAGGGGACGCATTCTGACGCGTCTGCGCGTCCTAGACCTCTCACTTTCTAATAGTGACGCGTCAGGTTTCAAATTGGAAAGACTTGCGGGTCCCGATCAAAATTGAAGGGACCCCTTAAATTTGACGATGTGTGGAAATGGAAACCTTAAGAAATTCTGTAAATTACATATCCATCCTTTGCTCACAATATAAATCCATTAAAACTGCCCGTAAAAAAGTAATTTTTTTAAATACCCAAACAGGACCCCTCATTTTCTTGGGGGACCCCTTAAATTTGTTTTTTGAAGTCCTACGGGGTCCTGAAAAATGTCATGGGACCTCTCACATTTTTGATCCAGTGCTATCCCTGATTACCCCATACTCGATATCAAACGATTGGTGTATATTTTGCCGTTTCTGCATGATGTAGTGCTTTGTTATCAATTTCCAGCTCATTTTCATTGCTTTTGCTTACGCACACATTAGGCCTACATGTGGGTTGTTCGACACACAAACTATCATTTAAAAATACATTTTGATTACATTTTAAAAACATCTTTTGTTATACCTGTATATGCTACTTCAGCACTACAATACAAACGTGTACAAATGTATAATTAGTGTACTTAGGTCCCAATCCTGCACCAAGTCTATAATGGTGCAATGAATTGTCCTTCATTCTATTATAGTTGATACGTCCTTTATCGCTTGCTTTATACGGTTATCGTTGTGTAGAATCACCCCACGTCCCATATTTGTTCGAAACGTGCCAGGCTAGGCTTACAAGTCTGCATGTCCCACAGTCCCATATAGCAAACCGGAGAAAAACCAAATCGCATGTTGCCATTGATGTACATAATTATAGCCTACCAATTGACATGACGACACATTATACCCCATATTATATTAAGTTATAGAATAAAAGATGTAAATCAGTGGCATAACATCCAGGAGTGGGAAAGTCTTCCCCGTGCACTTTTACCGTCGTACTGAGTCAACGATAAGCCTCTATTTAGAGCAAAAAAGTAAATCACAACTTTGATCGTCGATTAATATTTTTTGACCTATGACCTTTTGAAAATGACAAGTCATCAAAAATAGACAATTTTTCACAAATACGGCCAAAAAGCCATCTTTAAAATGTATTGTAATTCATTGAGAAATGACAAACCATGTTTTAAGGTTGGTATATCAATGTACTTGATATAAAAATAAATTTCGAATATCAATGGTGTGCTGTTGCCTTGGCAAAAAATGCGACAATTGCACAAATGGTTAAACACTGAAATTGATAATGTAAGTTTATTAACTCTATTCCACTCCCGTTGAATCTAATGTTATTTTGATAAGTTAAGTGACCATCACTGTTATTGATTGAAAGTTTAAATGACTTATGAATGAAATCAATATTGTGTTTAAATAATAACTTGTCCCTATATTATCCTATGACTTTCTCTCTGTCTGATCATGCATGGAGTCCATGGTCTGATTAACTTGTTTATCATGTTTATTACGTTTACTAATACTAGTATTTAAAATGTTCAAGTCTCACCAATCACCTCCCTGGTCTCACTGAGTGATCCTTTTGGGACAAAATGTGAGATTCCTATTGACATGATTGATTAGTGACCCCATTTTGGTCTTCACTCTTACAAACCGAATGACCATATGCATAAAGAAAGAAGAGGATACAATTGTGTGGAAACATATATTGACTGACCATGAAGCTAAGTAATACTAGCTTTATGGACTGACGTAGCTTAGCTGGTGTTACGTCAGAATCTTACACCGTAAAGAGCTGGTTCTATTTTAGAATATTTAAAATCGATTTACAGCACTTTTAACGATCTTTAAATTGCATTAGTGCTCAAGATTGTCCTTGATTGTATTCAATAGGATGACATTTTACCGATATAGTTTAGCCGATCACGTGTATGGCTCTGATTTGCTCCGATACATATTTGTTTTGTTAGGCAAATTAATTTGTTATTATATTGAATTATCAAATCGACCACCACAATGCCAATAAACAGGGTTCTTCCGTAACCTGACTCAATTAATCTGACCTGACTCAATTTTATCTGACACAGTTTTTTTCTCGTAATGTACGGCCTACCACTTTCCTAGTTCACCACAGATCTACTGGGTGGCAGAGTCTTAGCTAGTGACCAAATTTGAAGTTGTTGACAGATGCTTATTAATACAAATTAGTGTCTGGGTCTCTGGGATTGGATCGAGCAAGTATACACTTCATCCTTGAGCTGTGTCCTTAGTTGCCCTGGTAGTTATGTAAGCTATGCACTTTTGCTCATTCACAGCATATGTGTGCATGTTAGAAGTTATCCAGGGCACAAGGCCCAATCTCTAATAGCTGCCACCTGTTATGTGGGGTTGTGTATGTGCTAGGCAATTGATAGAAAATTAAATCTAACTCAAAGCAGCTAATGAAAATATGATATTGAAACAGCTTTGGTTCTCTCTTATATGCATTTTAAACAAGTTTTGTGGTGACCAACCCCTCAGAACCATGAAATAATAAAAACCCTTTAAAGGGGAAGTGCTAGTACAAATGAAAGACTTTGATATTTTTTAGGAAAGCATTTGGTAGAATAATGACATGTAATTGGGTAATCAGTATTGGCACAAGAGCAGGCAGTGAACGTATTGGCAAATTTGGGCATGATATCAAATAATGAATATGAAGACAAATTTGCAGTAGTTGTCCGTACTGTATATATGTGAAAAGGCAAGATATCAACATTGAGCTTGTATTTGATTATTGTAGTAGAGATCTTCCGCTTAACAATGGTACTCTTTTTTTAAGCGGAGTTATATAATTTTTCAGTTATAGTCTTTATGAAAACTCCAAACTGAGATATCATCCTTTAAAGATGTACTTATAATGTACTAACGAAGTACTTTTATTTGTATTTTTTTATTTTTTTATTTTTTGGTTTGAATTTTTAATCTGAAACTTTCACATTAATGTTATAAACACTCTGAAAATTAATTATTTACAAGAATCACCTCCAATTAGGGTTTGGGCTATTACTCAGTTTGGAGCTCTGCCCAATTCGTGAATTAAAAAGAAATTTGGAAGAAATGAAACAATCATTTGATCTTGTTGTGTGCATTCATTGGCGGCGTAGCTACAGGTAACCCACCAAGGGTCATTCGGGGGGGGGGGGGGGGGGGGGGGAGGGTGCAATTAACAATAATTCAGGGGAGTTAAAGGGTTTTATATATATACTTATCTCCAATTTCATGGCGTTTCTCGTCGTGGGGAATCAATACCAATCCTAATCACCTGCAGCAGAGGCTTTGTCCCAGGACCTACCGGGCCGGGGCCCTTATGTAATGTGGGCCCTGGACCCAACGCCACTCTCGTGCACCCGGGATGACAAGCCTCCTGGCTACGCCCATATGTCGCAAACAATTGACTTCAAAACTCATAAAACGACCGCCAATTTTGTATTTATTTCATTAAGCCTACCAAAGAATGGAAATTAACTACCCAGTATGATTTGTTTGTGCAGTTATAAACGATATCTCCATCTTTGGCAAACACGAGAGTAAACATTTTAGAACCACCCTCTCCATAGGCTTTATTGATATAAGTGTTGTAAAAATCAACACAGATTGTCAGAGGTATATTTGCTCAATAGTGAATTAAAAAGTACAATAGTTTTTAAACGGCTTTCGTTGAATAACAAAATAACAGACATAAAGGACACTTTCTATGCGGCTAGTTTTACCAGAGTGATATTACCTATTACACCTCCCTGGTTTTGCCATATAAAAAAGATTTTGCAAAAACCTTTTCTAAACTTTCAAAGTCTTATCTCAAGAATAACTGACCTAATACTAGACGTGCTTGTACTTATGTTAATTAATTTCTCATGGTGATTCGAAATATATGATGATGAAAGCCAATAAATTAAATACGTTTGTGAAACATTTTGCGTGTGCATAACCGCTCGCATGGACAGCGTTAATCTATTCTATATTTGCCTACAATTCTCAGTTTGCTTCCCCCCTCCATTTCTTTACATTGCCACAAGCTAGTGGATATTTATCGCTTTGTTTACCTATCGGAGTAAATATACTTTACACAGGCTAGGCAAACAACTGCGGACATCATCTCAAAATTTCACCCCGGGCGCTAAACAACTGAACACATCTCTCGTCCAATCAAAGCCATGGACATAGATGGATTAGGCGGCGCTTGTAAGTGACCCTGATGCAATACACATAGCATCCAAGCGTCACACTTCTCGATCAAACCAATATACCCGTATGAGAGTGTCATTTGGCTGGACCCGTTCGATAATTATACCGATTTGGTCACGGTTTCCTGAACCAAGTGACTCGAAGTCATCGCGTACTTGGAATATTGATTTTGAATTCAGGCTATAAGAGCTAGCTATCGTGATAGCTAGCACAAAAACAATCCTCCTCTTTCAGGTTCACAAATGTTGTCGCTAATCGGGACGATTTTGCTCCAAAAAGTGCAAAAAAACTAAAATAATAAAAAACCCTTTAAAAGGGAAATGCTTGTAACAAGTGTGAAACATATTAGAGTTTTATGTGAGCAATTCCCATATCATGCATCCAGAAAATATCATATAATGTGCCCAGATTTGCTTTTTAGGATACGATATCACATTTGTAGCTACGTATAATATCAGTGTCACTAATCGATCAATCCGCAACCAATTTGACGACATAAATGACGTTCACATTGAAATCGCAAAAATTGTGGTTTTTCTTCAACCAATTCCGGAAAAAATTTGCTAATTATCATATAATGTGCCCTGATTTGCATTTCAGGATATGATATCACATTTTGAGCTGCGTATGATATCTGTGTCACTAATCGGTCAATCCGCGACCAATTTGACGACATAAATGACGTTCACGTTGAAATCGCCGGGAAAAACAGGGGTTTTTCCTAGCAATTGCGGACAAAATAATCAAAATTTCATATGATGTGCCCTGATTTGCTTTTTAGGATACGATATCACATTTGTAGCTACGTATGATATCAGTGTCACTAATCGGTCAATCCGCAACCAATTTGACGACATAAATGATGTTCACATTGAAATCGCAAAAATTGGGGTTTTTCTTCAACCAATTCCGGAAAAATAGGCTAAATATCAGATTATGTGCCCTGATTTGCTTTTCAGGATATGATATCACATTTTGAGCTGTGTATGATATCTGTGTCACTAATCGGTCAATCCGCGACCAATTTGACGACATAAATGACGTTCACGTTGAAATCGCCGGGGAAAACAGGTTTTTTTCCTAGCAATTGCGGACAAAATAAACAAAATTTCATATGATGTGCCTTGATTTGCTTTTTAGGATACGATATCACATTTTAGCCACATATGATATCGGTGTCACAAATCGGTCAATCCGCAACCAATTTGACGACAATGACGTTCACATTGAAATCGCAAATCCAAATCGTGATTTTTTTTTCTTCAACCAATTCCGGACAAAATAGACAAACTATCATATCATGTGCCCTGATTTGCTTTTTAGGATACATATCACATTTTGAGTTACGTATGATATCGGTGTTATACTGATCGGTCAATCCGCAACCAACTTGACAACATAAAGGATGTTCGCGTTGAAATCGCAATGATTTTTTTTCTCCAACCAATTCCGGACAAAATAGGCTAAATATCATATAATGTGCCCTGATTTGCTTTTAAGGATATGATATCACATTTTGAGCTACGTATGATATCGGTGTCACTGATCGGTCAATCAGCAACCAATTTGACGACAAATAGCGTTGCCGTTGACATCACACAAGGAAAAACTTTTTTTCTTCTTCTACCAATTAGGGACTAAATAGACAAACTATCATATAATGTGCCCTGATTTGCTTTTTAGGATACGATATCACATTTTGAGTTACGTATGATATCGGTGTTACTGATCGGTCAATCCGCAACCAATTTGATGTCATAAATGACATTCCCTATGAAATCGCAAGGAAAAACAGTTTTTTTACCGACCAATTCAATTGTGGACAAACTAGCCATTGCTAAAGTATCTTCATATAATGTGCCCTGATTTACTTTTTAAAGGACGATATCACAGTTTGAGCTACGTATCATATATCAGTATCACTGCACGGTCAATCCGCAACCAATTTGAGAACATAAATGACATTCGTGTAGAAATCTCAAGGAAAAATGTGTTTTTTTTTCAACCAATTCCGAAAAAATAGGCAAATATCATATAATGTGCCTTTATTAAACCGGGCTTTATTTGCTTTTTATGATACGAATTTGAGCTACCTGTAATCAGTAACAGATTTGTGATCAAAAGACATTTGTTGTACTAGATGCCCTAGCACCATAAACATGATTATGAGTGGTTAAAATCTCGGATTAGAAATATCAAAGTCAGAAGTTGTAAGCTTAAAATGGTAAGTAAGCTTACTACAAATTCATTCATTGGTTAAACTGAAACTGGCCAAAAATCACTCAAAAATAATAATGCAGACAAAAATCAGTTGCAGACCTGTTCTAGAGATAACTCTCTGATGGATCAATTGGAAAACAATTTCTCAAAACATTACGTAATCATAGTCCGGACGGCACGCTTTATAAAGGGTGGGACTCCAGAAATCAAAAAATCAACAAAAGGGTGGGGGTCAGAATATTTCTGATATAAAGGGTGTAGTTGTATAAAGCGTGGAGGTAAAATAAAAAGGGTGGGGGTTAATTCTATGTGGAGAATAATTTCTCAGCGATCATCAAAATAATCAAAATACCGACCTTGTCCGCTCGCTAGCGCTAGTAATATCATATACATGTATCCGATATCTCGTCCGATATACTTCGAAATTAAAAAGTTGCTATCTTTAAATTGACAGATTGATCAGGGATTGAGTTTGTTGTTATATAGCGCCATCTATTGTGGAAATCGTGACATTTTTTCAAAATGGAAACTCGCCACGAGTTACGACAGTCTGTCACTTTGTCCTTTCTTCCAATTTGTGCCTTTTCAAATTTGAATGCACAAAATGATCAAAATGTCCCTTTTCGGTATAAAGGGTGGGGGTTGAACATTCCCAAATAAAAAGGGTGGCTCTGTAAAAAGGGTGGGGCAAAAAGAATAAGGGTGGGGGTCTGACCCCTGTCCGGACAGTGGTAATAATATACATTTCCTTAGACGAAAATCAACGTATTTTTCATATGGCGGAAGCATACGAAATAAACCTTCCGTCTACCAAAAATTAAACTCCAAAATTCACCGTATGAGTCAAATCGAGTCTCAACTTGATCTAAGATTATGAGCTGTTTTTAAAAGTGTAATAAAAATGTAGTACACGGCCCTTTCATCTATAGGTAATGAAGAAGACAACTGCGATCTATCACGCAAATCCACTTCAACATTTCACGAAAAGTTCAATACGATGACACAGCTAGCCTATTAGGTAGGCGTTGTAACTGGTACTTATACCGAACATTGTATGGGCGGCCAATGAGGTTAAATTGATTGAATATAAACACAACACCAAAAGTAAGTCCCCCCTAAACAATTCGTCATAACATCGTAAGATAAAACATTTTACCAATAAAACTTAGTTAGAAATAATCCTATGACTGTTTCCTAAGTGGTGTTTGAAAATGAAAGATGTCCATTACTTGATGGCTGAATGAGCTCAAATGGAAGACAAAAACTGCCCTTCTCAAAAGTCACAAAAGTTTATGAATTGCTTCTCACTAATGGAAAAGTACCCGTGGCTGAGCAAAATTTACTGTAATGTGTAATAAATTCATGATCATTCAGCCATGTAAATCCCATTCTTGGCTCAGATATTAGCATAGTGAGTTGTGACTTTTGAGAAGGGCAGTTTTTGTCTTTAAACTTTAAACTTTTTTGACCCCCCCTCTGTTGGAGTTTTCCAAAACTTTTTTGACCCCCCCTTTGCAGAGTATCAAAACTTTTTGGACCCACCCCTATAATTATCCACCCCACCCCACCAAAGTATTTATGAACACTCCCTTACTTATTAATATTCATTATAAAAAAGTTATCATTTATAAATCTCTAACAAATTCCAAGTATATATTCAATATATTTAACCCCATTGGCCGCCCATACAATGTTCGGTATAAGTACCAGTTACAACGCCTACCCAGTTTAATATTCACTGGCGATGATATATCAATCTCTCGTCCAATCAAAACCATCGACACGGATGGCACACTTCTCGTCCATCAATTATGAGCGTATGAAAGTATCGTTTGGCATATTATACCAGTGACACCAATTAGGTTTTCTGTGCAAAGTGACACTCGGAACGGAGCCATCATAACGCGTACCAATTCCAAGCCTATATATGCTAGTTCGCCTTGGCGAACAAGCAAAAAAGGGACTCCCCCTTCCTCTTTTTGAAAAAGACAGGACGCTAAACATGTTAATTTTTGGTGGACAAGTTAACTTGGCCACCTTAGAGACCAGTTGGGTCGTAATAAAACCGAAAATATCTCCAAATTCAGTTATTCAGTGCGAAATTAATATTTTTATTTTATATTATATTAAATGTGTCTATTACCGTAAATAAAATGGTGTTCTAATCGACAATGTAGCTTTAAATAATAAATAAATGTCACTTTTAATTTGAACCTGAGTGAGACCAGTTGGGTCGTAATAAAACCGAAAATATCTCCAAATTCAGTTATTCAGTGCGAAATTAATATTTTTATTTTATATTATATTAAATGTGTCTATTACCGTAAATAAAATGGTGTTCTAATCGACAATGTAGCTTTAAATAATAAATAAATGTCACATTTCGAGTGCGAGTCTGAATTATGTATATTCATTTTAACTTCATTAAAAGTAATAAGAATGAGTAATGTAGTGGTTCATATCGTTACCTGCCACGCGGAAAACCCGGGTCAAATCCGCGTGGAGCCACTTTTTTTTGTATAATACATTGGTACTTTTTGATGTTCCATTATATTAATTAATTACAATATCAATAGTTTGGTTTATTAACGAGACTTTTTTGGGGGTACGATTGAGCATTTTATTTAATGTTATTTTTACAAAATGTGTCATAAATTACGTCGTTCGACTCAGCTGAGGAGCACTTTATTTTCTTTCAATTTTTTTTCTCTCCATAAACTTCACCACATATAGCTCACATAACGTCTCGGTGATTTCCTTCCAGAAACAACACACTAGTGATCCTCTTGCCGACTTCCACAAAAAATGCAACAGATCCATTCCAAGTCTTCTCATCCTTTTGACACTAAAAACACTTGTCCACCCAGTTTTTTAGAAGACCTTGTTTTATTTGGCCTAATATATCAAGCAAATAAATATGTATTTAGCTAGAGTGGAATTATTTTGAAACACAGTAACTATTGGGATACAATAAAATAAGGGTCTACAATAGGCTCACATATAAAATGAGGAAAATTGGTATTCTCATTTCAATTTTTGACTTGTAAACATTGTATCTAGTAATAGTATGCATGGTATATGCTAGTATCATGGAACCACTGTGATACACTCATAGCAGTGCAGGTACTATCAGCAGTACTAAGCTACCATACCATGTACCAAGGACAATTTTGGGCCATGCAATGCCCACTTGTCAAACTCAATTATCATTTAATCTGTGATTGCTAGCAGGGTGCCTTTGGTCTTTGGTTCGTCTGTGCCTTTGGTCTTTGGTTCGTCTGTGGCGAACTATCAAAGTGGTAGGCCAGATGTCAGATGAAACTATGTCAGATAAAATTGAGTCAGGTCAGATTAATTGAGTCAGGTTACGGAAGAACCCCAATAAACACACGGTCAGTATAGACCGGATACATTAAAAACCCGTTTAGCAATTGGATATCTCGTCGAGGATCATCCACACCCTTAAAGTTTTAAAACAAGTTCCCCCTTTCTATTGATTTCATCAGAACATGTTGATTGCGACTTGAAGGAAGATATAATCACTTCACTATATTTGAGTATATTGTGGACCCGATTGTGGATATGACTGAATCGGATGACGTATCATAAAGACAGATATAAATGGGACACTATCGCCATAACCAGCAAGACTCCATGTTGGTCTCGGTAATGTAAATTACAACAGTTTTCAAACAAGACATTACTAAAGTACAATTCATTCGAAACGATTAACTGAGAGCCTATGTCATTGTCTCTGGTTGGCAAAACTACTTTGAGTTTATCAACCATACGGCCGTTCTTCGGAACACATCATTGACATTATCAAAACATTTCCGTGTGAGTAAAAAAAAAAGTGGTTGCAATGTCCGCCAAATCAACGCTCAACCTGGAGAGCGACCAGCTTAAGAAAGAAGAATGGAAGAAGTCGCTGATCGTGCAACCGTCACCTTGTCCTTCTGGAGAGTTTGGTAAATTTGCTGACAGTGATGCGGCAAGCTATCTGCAACGTTTAAACAAAGTCCATAGAGAGCAACTGGTGTTTGAGTTAAAGCGTATCGATCGCGAGGAAAAACGTGTCTTGCGTGATGCACATTTAGATCTTTGCGAGGTGGCTAAACTTCGCCGCGATCTGAAGAGAGAGAAGGCACTGAACATTCAACGGAAAGTCAACGCCAGTGTTAATGGAATGATAACGCCTATATCTTCAGCTAGATCACCACGCTCGGTCACTAGCAGTTCGAAACTTTCCGGAACAGCCCACAATTTGAGACGAACTTCCGTTTCTGATATAACGGGCTTGGTGGGACAACGTTTATCTGTTGGTCCCGTAACTAACCTGTCTAAATCTACATCTGCCTTGGACAAGGTAGATGATGAAAGGCGAGAGAGTTCACATACTGTTGAATCTGTCAAGATCGACACAGAACGTGGTAAACAGTTTATTGATCACAAAAGGGAAGAAAAACTGTCACGTCTGAAAAGAGCAAGCAATAAAACATCTCATAGTTGGAGCAATGACTGTTCACAGCACAGTAAAAGCTTATCACGCACAGGAGCGCCGCTTCTTCCAACCAATGTGTTCTCAACTCGTAAGTTAGAATCCAAAGGTTCCTCAGAAAGTGTCTTTGATAGACTGTCTAAAGACTCCAAGATCACCTCAATGACACAGGAGGTTTTCATGAAAAACATAAAGACAAGAGCCGCAAAACCTCGTGGAAGGCAGTTATCTACTGCTGAAGATCAAAACAGCAACAGTAATGGAAACCTGTTATCTGTTGCTGGGAGTGGTACTCGTCGTCCAAGATCACTAAGCCCAAGAGTTAAAAGAGACATAATCTGATTAGATGTCAAACAACTTTTTGTGATGTTAATGTTGTGACGTGGTTTTGGGGAAAATACTCGCATGGCGGAGAGGGGATCAAAACACACAGAATGAATATAACGGATATAGCTTCCAAGTTATTTATATATACATTTTATTAATTCAACATAAATAGTTCACTTACTCATATTATAAACGAACACAGCACCCAGCATCTAGACTATCCTAAAGAAATGACATGACACGCATCAATCGTGAGCTTCTGTAATTCAGAGCTCACCAGTCCTGTTGTGTGAATAGAAAACTATATGGCCTAAACTTATGAGGTGTTGTCAGCGTGGCACGAAGACTTGAATTGGTCAGAGATATTGGCGCGTAGACTGAATGGGATTCAGAATACGGAAGTACGGTGTTGCCATTTCAAGTCAATCATGGCCTGAATTCTAGATATGAAAATACCTAATAGAATTAATAATATCAATATAAATATTTAGCGTCACAACATACGCCCTTCCTAACAAAATTGACACCTGACAATTTAACTTAAAGAATGCTGGGTGAAATATTTATAAAAGAAACTGATATCTTTATCATATATAGAAACGAATTATTTATTTCGTCACAAAATTTAACATGTGCTTTATCCATGTTTCCGTCTGCCAAATTGACGGCATCTAATATCAGAGAATGTTATTTTATTTTTAAACGAGTGGCCTTAAATATAAATTTATTATTAATCTTCTGCGACGCCAAACCTGTGGAAACCTGCGACCGTATTAACCCGGAATTCACGCGAAAAATTCCAAGTGATTACGCTCACACGGTAAAGAGGGATTTTTGAACAAACACGCATACGGGATATCCCTTAAATGGCCTAACACAAACACACACACTCATACATAATCCTCTGATTAACGTGTGCGGTCTAAAGGTTTCAGCAAAAGTTGAAGCGCAAAAGAATTGGAAAATTTCCTTCCAATTTCGATGTTTCATACGGAAACATATTTTTCTTATTTCAAAGAAATCACGTTTTTGTGACCCTTTAAAATTAAATAGTCATCAATGGTGACTATATATTATGTGTACACAACAAGACAATACAGGACAGACAAAACAAGACAAAGGTAGCACTACTGAAATATTTAGTAATTTACATTAAACTTTCTTTTGTTTGCGTCTATTCATGCGAGACTAATGTTGCCAGAAAACCTCACAACATATGCCTCTTCCGAAAAGATACAAATAAATATAACACTTATTTGATCATACTGCATTTCCGCATTTTTTGCTCAACTATATAAATTCAAACTTTCTACATGAAGAATATCATTGTGTGCAATTCTTTGCAACAATCATTTCTATATACAAATTAACGAAAGTGAACACACACTTTATGGCACGCCGTTTGGGTCAAAATTAACATTGTTTTTGTATATCAATTTGAGTTTTTACATTTTTTTTTTTGTATATCAATTTGTGTTTGTTTTACACATTTTTTTTGTATATCAATTTGTGTTTCACATGTTTTTTTTTTTAAATTATCTATTTGTGTTCTATACATTTTTTTTTGTATATCAATTTGTGTTTATATGTATCGTTTTTTGTACATTATTATGTGTTTTTACCTATTTTTTTGTATATCAATTTGTGTTTATATGTGTCATTTTGTTTTGTATATCAAATTGACGTGTCGTTTTTTTGTGTACATTAATTTGTGTTTCTACATCAAAATACCAATAGAACACTATCTGAAAGCACACAATGAAAACAGCCTTGGAATATTAGTTCAAGCAAACCGCGACATGTGTACAACGCAACGGTATGTGTATACAACCCAACGGGATACAAACACAAAAACATATACACAACATAAACCGAATACGCGAAATGAGTCAGAAATCACGTGAGCAGTCCTACGTGCTGTGAATGTCGTCATGCTCCGTCAAGGGAGCACTGCACCAAATCAATGCGCAATTCGTGTAATCCTCTAGTAGTTCCGGAAAAGCACGAAGACTAGGCTTGTAAATGTGAGGTTTTCGGGCAATTTGTTTCTCCGGGGATGGTATGTTTGTATTTAAATGAACGAATGGGACCTATCCGTTGCACCTAAATGATAAAATACGATATTTTTAATTTATCGACCTAAATAGTGCCCAGGGCGTAAGCCAGGGGCGGAAATTTCTTGTTAGGTGTGGGGGGATGATAAGTGTGGCCCCCCAAAAATGAAATTGAGCTGGTACCATCTATGCGGTGCGCAGCACCGCACTCCGAGCTATGCTCGGACAGGGGGTGTCTGAGGGGGGATGTGGCCCCCTCAGAAGTAGAATTTTTTTTCAATTTTCAAACTCATTTGGTGCGATCTGGTGTATACTTTTGACCAATATTGTATTGAAAAGCCATCACTTCATTTTCAATAAATATTTTGTTTTTTATCAATGCACGAAAGAAGTTGAGCAATATACTGATATATTCTTGATTTTAGTATGGTTTAAAAGCTCGAACAGGGGGATTTGGGGGGATGTGCCCCCCGCTCAGAATTGGATTTGTTTTTAAATTTTCTAACCCATTATTTGGTGCGATTTGGTGTGTCTACTTTTGACCAATATTTTATTGAAAAGCAATCACTTTATTTCTGATCAATATTGGCTTTTTAAATAGGCAGATAGGCCTATGCCACAAAGAAGTTAATTAGTTACCTCCAAAATATAGATTCTAGTCAACGTTCTAGTACGTACGCGTATCCTGACCAACGTACAATAAACTCCAAACGTTCTTATGTCCCTTGCATGCCTCCCTGCCCGCCTTTCTTCCTCTTTTTCCTTTTTTTTCTTCCTTTTTTCCCCTTTTTTTCTTTCTTTTTTCCCCTTTTTTCCCCCTTTTTTCCTTTTTTTGTAGATGTGAAAAATCAGGGGGGGGGATGATTACATTGACCAACCCCCCAGGTCAAAAGGATATACCCCCCCCCCCCCACCCCCCCCCCCCCCCTGGGATTTCCGCCCTTGGCGTAAGCGTCTGCCTAAATGGTGAACAGGCATGCCAGAAAACGTGAAAAAGTGAGGGCGCTGTGTGCAGGTCCGTAGCGGGAAATTTAGGTTAATAACCCCTCATGAAACAAGGCTTAAATTAAAGTTGAGATGTTACTGAAAATGGTCATAGGTGACAAGTATGCCATAAATGTAACCGGAGGGTAGAAAAGGTGTCTTGAAATATGGCACTTTTACACGTATTTCAATGAGAAAGATATTTGGTGTGGTGCTCCAGTAAGGGATTCCCCCGGTGATTACAACGATGTCCGCAATAACAAAGCGAAGGGGGAATCCCCAAACAGACGATCGACAACTTCGGCAAAACATCCCCACCAAAATGTCACGAAAATCAACGCAAGAACAAATTACCAGTATCAGTTGCCCCTCAGTTAATAAAGAAAGATAATAACATTCTTATTTTAACAAAGAAACGAACATAAATGATTCTACGAAGTCGGATTTTTAAGTTCAAAATCCGACACCGCAAAAAGTTATTTTTCACGCAAACGCGCCATTTTAACTATTCGGCAAAAGTTCGTAAATTCAATCTTGATAAATTACGTTTTCTCAGAAACCCCCACCTCTTTCCATCTCCACCACAACCCCTCCCCTCCCATTCACAAAAACCTTCCACCACAAACCCCCCACCACCACAAATTTAACACCCTTCCCACCTCACCCCTAGGCCAACCCTTCCCCACCCCGGCATCCACGCCACCATCCCCCTTCCCCACCACAAACCCTCTCCCCTTCCCCACCACAAAACCCCTCCCCCAACACAAAACCCCTCCCCCAACACAAAACCCCTCCCCCAACACAAAACCCCTCTCCAACCACAAACACTCTACCCATTCCACCCATAGGCATACCCTCCCCACCCCATTCATCCACAACCCCCTCCCCATCACAACCCCTCATTCCAAACCACATCCCCTTCCCATCCCCACCACAAAACCCCTCCAACTCACAAAACCCCTCCCCACCCCATGCTACCACAACCCCTTTACCATCACAATCCCCCACCCCTTCCCCACCACAACACCCTCCCCACCACAACACCCTCCCCTCCCATTCACAAAAACCCTCCACCACAAAACCCCTGCCCCACACACCCTTCCCACCACCCTATAGGCTAACCCTTCCCCACCCA